>CAWUFW010004170.1:1200000-1609037 GCA_963921515.1 Calotriton arnoldi
CCTGTGGTAACGTTGCAGTTGGGGTAGTGACTGCATTGTAAAGGCATGCGGGGCAAATGCATGCAGGGTTCTGCCAGAGGTCTGTGACCTCCATTTAGTTGTAAGAGTAGTACTACTGTAGTACTACTTTACGTAGATCAAAATGGATTTTGTGAATAAGCCCCTTCGTATGGAGGTGAATTTTAACATGCACTTAAACACATAAAGACAGAACTGACTGGCCCCTTGTTGGCCAAAGGATTGTGCACTTGGATGCTGAGACAGCTCAGGTGATCTAACCATCACTACGATGACCAGTCAGTAGGTCCCTATAGTGTGAGCTCTAATTGTCTCCTGCCCCAGACACACACACATTCAATGGGAATATCTTAGATAGTTTATTGATGTACATCATGAACATTAATCAGAATTTGCAAGCATAATGAATTTGTTTTTGATTACTGCATTAACACTTCTTTCTCTTCAAGGATTACTGAACTAGTTGTCCTACAGTCTACGCTATTCACCATACAGCTCGCACTCCTTAGTATTTAGAGGCCTGCCCGCACTATCGATCCATTCATTCATATATCTAATTGTGTTTAATGCAGTCAACAGACTATTGCATATCTTAACTGCTCATACTTGCGGGGAGTTCCTTGCAATACCCAACGTTCATCGATGTCCACTTGAGGCAGGTGCAAGAAGAAAACGCGCTGTACCGGATGTCGCAGGATGGGTACGAATCGCAGAGGGTGTTATTCCACTGGTAGCCGGGGAAGCACCGGCAGTGGATCTCGCTCTGGGTCTCTGGTGCACATTCTACAGGGAAAAAGAGATAGTCTCATATCTCGTGGTCATGGTTCATCAGTGTTATATCATGTAACTTGGTTAAACATTCCAATCAAAGACAGAGGAGCTGCGAGAATCTGATTCCACCTCCATCTAAACTATTTTCAAATTTTGCCCAAAAGACATATTTGGCAATCACACCAGTTAATCTAGGGATCCTGTTTAAAGGATATTTGCAGTTCAAAACATATCAAGAACACAAAAATAGAATGTGTATGTTATTCTCTTTGAATTATTGAGTTTTATGTAGGGTAAGATTTAGCGGTTGGGTACAATTTTAACTACGTCAACAAAATTCACATAATTTCACATTATGTGAAATTTGAGAAACATTTCTTTAAATGTTATATTATGCAGTTTTTTGTTTTTTTGTCCATGCTGGAGGCATGTTCACGCAGAAAATGTTTCACCAAGGGACATTTTCTGTTTAAACCAGTCTTCTGCCAGTTTGTCACAACACTTTTTTTTATGCAAAGTGCTTGTTTATGCGAAAAGAGTCATGCAAGATACCAGTAAATTATATGTTGCCCTAAAAGCTACCTTTTGAAAAATCTTGATGGAATTTCAAAAACTTTCTTGAAAAATGGAGTGATTTGGCGCGCTCCTAAACTAAAGCATGGCGATTTTCGATCTTGCATGTAAACAATCGAATTCCCTGTCATTCAGCATCTGAGCGGTACAGTTGTTTTCGTTTTAGACTTCATGAAGCATATAATTGTTTTACATGCTCACTTAGAGGGTTTTCACATATACCTTTTGTTGCACATTTTGCTAGAACAACACAACAACATTTTAACGCTTGATGTGTTTTTGCGCAGTATCTTCTGTTGGGTTTTTATTATTCATTTCGTTTTTTACTATTCATTTTAAATGTAACTTTCACACTTTATTTCTTGATTATGCTTGCTAAGTTTGCTTGCTGATGTCTTTCATTGGTACTATTGGCACTTCCTAACATAATGAATTATTGAAGTATCAATATTATTATTTTTATAGTTGGTTTGTGCTGTAATTGTTTTTAACATCTGCTGCACAACTTAAGAGTTTTAAAACAAATGTAAGAAACAGAAGGAGGAGAGAAAACTGAATGCACCAAACACTGCACATTGTCCTGTTGTGAAATGGGTTTATACAGGCTTCAGGCATTGAACTATCAAGATGAGTTTAAGAAAAAGAGAACAAGATTTTCAGAAATTAATATTAATTAGTGGGTTGAAAAACATGACAAACAAGCAGAATAGAAGGATTGGTACTTCAGGTAATCATCTAAGGAGATGGAATTCGAAGCCAACAGGTTGGCCCATAGAAGGGGAATGTTGATGTACTCAGAAATAGTTAAAAAAAGGCTTGTAGGGCAAGGACTAGGAGGAAATGTATGTCAGAGAAGAACCAATAGCAGTCTACTGCATTTGGAATGCCTGTCTAGTTACGGATGGATTCATATCAGGGATAAAGTACCCACTGCTATACATTATAAGGACAATGCACATCACCGAGGAGTTCCATAGCCATATAGAGGACCAAGGCTGGAGGCCGAGTTCCTTTATAAGATTATACAACTTTGAGGTGACTTACAATTTTCTTATCATGTACAGCAGGGGGTACTTTATCCTATATAATACAAAGTCACACCATCACCGTTCCCGCAAACCACTTAAAACCCTGGTGCGTAGTCTTTCATATGAAAGAGAGAGCATGTTTGCAAACACGAAGAATAAAAATAGAACCTCTAGTGGAAAACTACACACATCAAAAACCTGTAAGATATTAGTTGCAAAAAGATATTAGAAACAGTTCAATACAATTCAGTTAAAAAAGAAAATGCAGTCGCTCAGAATGTGTGTAAACATGCAGAAATATTCAAACTTTTCTATAATTATCTAAGGACTACAAAAAATAAACATGATCTTTCTGCTTGTCACTGTAAGCTAGAAAAATAGAGGAGAAGATGGAAAAGCAAGGTTTAACTTTCATTCCTTAAAACACCTGCTCCAACTGCCTCTCACTTCGGGCTCTGGCAGAAGGCATTGTGATGTCAGAGCTCGACTATAATAACTTATTACAGTTGAGGTCTGACTTCTTTCATTTATCATCCGCGCCTGGGTTCGCCACAAGTCGCCGATTATAAAGAAATTAGAGACGGGTGTTTATACAGGGATTGCAGAATCTCATGTATTATATTGCGGTATTGCCATCAAATGCCGCTTCAGAGTTCTCTGAGCGCAAGATGGCGTGGCATATAAGAAGGGATAAGTGGACATAACACGGAGACCACATAAGATAATTCCAATCACACAAGATGGCAGTTTGGTGGCACAGACTAGACACAGAAGATTTGGAGTTGAGTGCAGCAAGGGATTGTCATACTAGGCTGTAGACAGGTGTGAAGCATGTGTTGAAATGTAAATGTTATGCATTCATTCTGCTCAGGGCCGTTTCTAGGTGTTTTGCCGCCCTAGGCGAGAATTGAAAAATGCCGCCCCCTCCCTTTTACTACCATCACTCTCTCCCCCTGTCATCCAGGTGTTGGGGAATAGAGGCCTGCATTGGTGCCTCTCTATCTAGTCTTGACTGTCAAATCCGTATTAAAGTAAGTCATCTGTGTCAATTGTTGCGGCTATGTAAGTGTTATTGCCCTGTTCCGAGGGTATTAACTCAGTTATGCTATCATGGGCTTGAGTTGGGAGAACAATAGGGCTACTGGCCTCTACCACCTCCAATCACACCCAACACAGGCAGATACACAGACCCACGCAGAATCAAACCAACCCATAGTATGCTGCTTTATGGTCCGAGATTCTCGAGACAGAGCAAGCTTTACCTTAGACAAGATATCAAGCAATGCCAGGATAATCTTTTTCGGGGCCACTTCTGGATTCAGGCATGCAAATACTTCTGCCTGCTTGATAAGCATCAACTGAGGCTGTTGTGGGAGGAGTGCTTATCAATGCGCACTCTTCAGTCTTCCCCCAACATAACCTAGATGCCCTCTTCATCACTGAAACCTAGTGCACAACCTCCCTCCTTCACACACATCCTCGACATCCTCATCCCAGATGGTTTTAGAATCCAACATATAGACAACACACTCAAAACAGGAGGGGGGTTTGCAGTCATACATAGAACATACTGATCTGGCACTGTTCACAGCTCGACAACACCTACGTATTTCAAGCTCTTCTCCTGCTGCTTTTCTCTCTCAATATCCGAAAAAGCACTCTTACGTGACGTCTAATCTTTAGACTCTGTTTACTCTCTGAAATAACTGTGCAGACTTACCCCATGTACCGACATATACTCCTTATGTAACTAGTGCAACTGCTACTGTTTATCGAATACCCCCTATGCACAATGTTGCATACACTGTTTCCCAAGTCAACACACTCTGGCGTAACTACCTAAGAACCTTACGGATCACTTTTCATATTGTTCACCATATACGTCCCATATACTCTGTTGCTATGTATCTGTGCTTACTCCTTATGACTGCATTTACTCCATATGTAACTCGAGCTATTGCTACAGTTTACTGTATACTTCCTGTGTATATTGTGGCTATACATTTATTCCACATGTAACTCGTGCAACTACTACTGTTTATCTTATACCTTTCGTGTATATTGTGGCTATATATTGTGCCTACTACCTGTTTATATTTACATAATGTTTAACTCTTGTAACTAAGACTTTGCCATCTATGTAAAGGGCTCTGATACCTTTGGGTCGAGTTTGCGCTATAAAAAACTCTATAAATAAAAAATATAATTACTATAAATGTCTGCATTTGTATTTGACTAACGTAGAGAAACAATGGAAGGGACGAGAAATTCACAATGGAGCCTATGTGCAGATTTAGAAATGTTGCTTACAAGAAGAAGCCCAGTTCTGTGGTACTTCGGAAATCCTCGCCATCAAACGTCAAACATCCCAAGATTCGGTTCAAAGTCTGGTCTACACGAGTAAATATGCCGGGTTATTGATAATTCACCAATATCAATGGCTTATTCATTTCTAAAGGCAAGTTTGGTGGTTTAAAAATACCTCCTCTGGCTGCCCAGTGTATAGTTTTATTGCAGCGGCTCCCAGCTCTCTTTTATTTACAGGACTATATTGATTTTGCAGGCTCCTAAAAGGCACTTGCAAGCCAGGGTAATATAACAGTTGCTTTTCCACGGAGATCTATCAAAAGGAATTTCATGGATTGTAAAAAGGGCCACACTCAGCAGATTGCTCTAACTGGGGCTTCACCGGGAGCAGACACTTAATACTAGTTATACACATTATTAAATAGAGTTGGCAAAGAAGTTAAATAATAAGCAGAATTTTTCGAAGTAAATTGCCTTTTTTCATAAACCATTTCCTCTAGTAATCCATTTGATTTACATTCGGCAATATCTAATGATCTCTTATCTACCGTTGCCGCAGTATATATTACATTTACGTTATATGTCTCAATGCAGACATTGTCTATACCCGTCATTGTGGTTACTCTGTTCCTAGACAATATTGACAAACCCACTTCTAAGGAGCAGCTGCCCCAACAGAGGAGTAACCCATTGTTGTACTTTTTAAAAATCCAAAATGGACTTTCTCACCCGGGACCATCTCTCGTGGTGTGTCTATCTGCAGTCTTCAATGCATGTATTTCAGGAAACTTTAATACCAATGGTATTTGTTTTAGCAGTTTTATATAAGCGCGAACTTGGCCCAAAGGTATTGGAGCGCTTTACATGAGCACCAGTTATATTACACAAGGAAACATTCATTTTAGTTTTTTTAAGTCATATGGAGACTAAGCGATTTGCTCAGAACCACAGGCTGCTAAGCCGACGCTGAGACTCGGCCTGTTTCCCAGTTCTAAAGTCAGCAGCTCTGGCGGTTTCCCAACAATCTCTTAGAAATGAAAGTCAGTGATTATCACGTGAGAGCATGTTTGTTTTACTTCTGGGACCTTTAGTTTAGGTTGTGTGTCTTACGGATTCATGTGAAACGATATCTTTTTGGCATATCTAACAATTGTCGAGTTTCCTTTGACAAATGTTTTGATTGAGTTTGTCACTCGCGCAAACACCACGTGCACTGGTAGGAGCCAACAGTAAGTAGAGCGGCAACACCAGCAGCATGTGCGTAGCCCTGACATCCCTTAATGCTGCCTGTAGAGTCAGCTCACGCATAGGCCTGGGGCACTGCCGCACAGGTAGTCAAAGCCTAACAATATTCCTGCACTGCCCAAATAAATGCCACACTTGCCTGAAAGTAGTCCCGCACTTCTCCGCACCGCAGCTTTGGTAAAGAAATGCCGAACTGTGCACTTGCCTGAACGTTAATGAAAGCCAACAAACGGTTGTTCAGATGCTGTTCAGGGCTCAAATGGGCTCGAGCCACTCGTCGCCAAAAGCGTGTTGTAAAGAACATTAACAAACCGAGTCATACTTTACTTAGCCAGGAGGACCTAACTGACCAGGCCTTAAATTAGCCCCCTATATTTTTTAGGTCTCGCCTAGGCAGCGCTTGCGCTGTCTCGTTGAGACATGCAGTATACACTATGAGGGGAAGCTTCGTTTAAGCTCCGCCCACTCTCCACCCATTATTTTCATTGGCTTGTGTCTTAAATGCTGCCTTCAGATTGGTTGTAGGCTTGTTAGTCCCTCCTTATGATGGACAGGTCTTCATTTGTGTCCTTCCACGGCTATTGGCCCCTTTACTGCAGACTACTTTCTTCCTGTGCCTCCTCCCTCCCCCCCTCCATGCCTGGTTTGCCTTTATCACCTCAGAGCGAACTTTTTTTTTGCAGATTTATATAGCGCGAACGGTCGAGTTATTGGAGCGCTTTATAGGAGCACCAGTTACCGTTATGCAAGGACACATTCATTATTTGGTAGGCAACGGGAGATTAAGTGATTTGCCCAGAATCACGTGACGTTAAGCCGACGCCGAGGCTGGAACTCAGTTCCCCAGCGCCTAAGTCAGCAGTTTAGCTCTCCCCTTTCAAGAACTTGAAACTGTCATTCATTATTGGTTCACATCGTGAGACGCCCATTAAGCTGTCAAAGCCACCCGGCTCCAGCACGCAGTCCGCTGGGAGAGACTTCCTGAATGAAAGACGACCCCCACACTGAAGTGAAAACCTATATGTGTGCCGGGCAGCTGTGCCCTTTTGAGATTCCGCATCCCGTCTCGTTGCTCCGGCGACGCCTCATTAGTGCACCGCGGGACCGGACGGCGCTGAGAGCAGGCACTGTGAGCTCTTGTGCTAAGTGCGTTCGGCACTTCAAACAGTGGCAGCCCGAGACCCCCCCCACACCCGGACCCCGGATCAGGCACTTAAGGCATTACTGATGAATGCAGTGCACGGACCTAAGGCGTGCTCTTGTTGTCACGTGCAAACGCAAATGTTTACCTTTCTCTTGTCTTCCACAAGTCTGGCACCCCTCTGCCGGCCCCACCTACGTGCATCTAGAGCCCCCCTTTAGCGCGGAACACAAGCCCCCTCCTTAAGAGCCCCCCGTGCCGTCAGAGTTCAGTGACTGGGCAAGGAACCCGTGTCAGCACACCTTTTCCATCTCAGGGCTAAGACTTAAGAAAGTCATCTGATGTGCAGTTACAACGTGGATGCTTCGCCAGCCGTGGTTTTTCATTTTCGCTTTGATAATTAGTGCTGCTTTAGCCAGCCAAAATGCATTTTGGGAATTTCTAATGGGTAAAGCCGAACAGCAAGTCTCAGAATCCCAAGTAGTGGTGTCACTGGGTCAGGACTGGCGCTGGACGGGTCACCTTTGAGTTTATCCGCTCGGGGTTGGCAGGAACAAAAGCCTCGTAAGTAAACGACACCGGTTTTTGGTTTTAGAATAAATTCCGATAAAGTGCCAAGAGCACACGTCGAGACCGCTACCTGCTCGAACAGAAGCAGCGAGGAGGACACAGAAGGGTGCGCTGGCTCAGATTGTGGGAGCACCCGTCCCTTCTCGAGCCTGAAACATCACTTAAAGTAGCTCCTAAAATATAGCACGTCCCTATAACCCCGCCACCACACACCACCACCCACCCAGCCAGAGTTAAGGAAGACTAAAGTCAATTACGAACCCAGAGCATCGAGAGAACGGCACTTAAAGCAAGGTATCAGGAGGGGCAGAACACTGCTCGTCTATGAGATTGTGCGCGACACAAGCGCCAATTGTCAACAACACAACACCCACGTGTACATTGACACACGTATGTACGCACACAAACACACTTAAACAAGTGACACAAACGCATGCACGTGCGCACACAGCTTGCCTCATAAATCTAACAAGGATATTATAGCAAGGTTCTGAACTACTGTACCCTATGTTCTGCACTTCCGCAGCCTCGGATCTGCACTTCTGCACCCTACGGATCTGCACTTCTGCATCTTAAGGATCTGCACTTCTGCGATGTGAGGATCTGCACTTCTGCGACCTGAGGATCTGTACTTCTGCAACCTGAGGATCTGTACTTCTGCAACCTGAGGATCTGTACTTCTGCAACCTGAGGATCTGTACTTCTGCAACCTGAGGATCTGTACTTCTGCAACCTGAGGATCTGCACTTCTGCACCCTAAGGATCTACACTTTTGCACCTTAGGGTCTGCACTTCTGCATCCTAAGGATCTGAACTTCTGCTACCTGAGGATCTGCACTTCTGCGACCTGGGGATCTGCACTTCTGCGCCCTAAGGATTTACACTTTTGCACCTTAGGGTCTGCACTTCTGCACCCTAAGGTTCTGCACTTCTGCATCTTAAGGATCTGCACTTCTGCGACCTGAGGATCTGCACTTCTGCGACCTGAAGATCTGCCCTTCTGCAACCTGAGGATCTGCACTTCTGCACCCTAAGGATCTACACTTTTGCACCCTAAGGATCTACACTTCTGCACCGTAAGGATCTGAACTTCTGCTACCGGAGGATCTGCACTTCTGCGACCTGGGGATCTGCACTTCTGTGTTTGCTTAGCACGTTTAGTGCCCTGCAAGCCCCTAAGCTCCATGACGCGATTGAAGCGCCGCTTCGTTATAAACGCGGTTCTCCATTTTGTAAGATTTTATTACAAAGTTATTAAAACATAATACACCGGTTCTATTTTGAGCTTTTAAATAGTGTCGCTGCTCTTGAGTAATAACATCGAAATGTAGCGCCACGGAAATTCAAGCAGAAATAAACGTAGCGCCAAGCACTGATTTTTAAAGGCCACGTGTGACATTTCTACAACTGTGCACAAGAAGCACAAACATTTCCGAGGCGATTCTTACCTGACTTGCTTTGTTTAATGCTCCGTCTTGTGTAGCTCTCTACCTCAGGTGCGCCTCCATGCCACCAGTGAGGTCCCGCCCAGAGGGGCCACCTGCTGAAACCCTATGCCTCCGTGTGGTGGCTGTCAGGGGGCTCAGCTGTCGGAAAGTTTCAGATAACTTTAAACATTTAAAAAACAAACCCGAACTCTTGTGCACTCCCTCCACTCGGTTGTTGATCAGTTCTTTCTCTCTGCAGGTTGAAACCTTGCTTTAAAAGTTCGCAGCCTTCTGAAGACGAAAGTTCCCCTCTCCGTACCTGATAGGCCTGCAGGAGGCGGGCCGCAGCGCCGCGGTAATTCTCTCTGCTCTGCCTCTTCTTGCCGGCCGCGCGCGGATATGCACAGCCCCCGCGGCCGCCGTGGCGCCGAACGTGACCTCACGTCACGTCACCCTGGTCATGTCGACGGTCTCTAATTGAAGGAGAGCCGCGCCCGCGCTACGCTACCTGGTAGATTCGGATTCATTCAATAGAAGTCAGAAGAGAGTAAAGAATTCAACTCATGTTTTTAACTTTTGCCACAGCCGCCCTCCACCTTTTGCCGCCCTAGGCAGCCGCCTAGTCCTGCCTAGTGGTAGAAACGGCCCTGATTCTGCTAGTGTATTGCCCTATGTAAAGTTAGCATTTGCGGCACCATTTTAAGTTGAGCCGCCATTTTGAGCCATGCCCGAAACTAATTTCTGTCTCACTCGTTTGTCTGCCTAAGCGAAAGCAGCTGATGTATTATTTTTTTTCCTTTCCCTCCTGTTTGTATTTATCCAAGGTTGAGCTTTGCTGTGCTAATGAATAGACTGTTTTTGTCATCGCATACCTTTCTCACTAGATAGGCCTGCTCCCACCCTTAGATTGGCGGGTACAGGCCGAAGTAACCTTGGCTCTGAGATAACATGTACCCGGTCCTGGGATTGCAACTCATCCTTCTGTATCTCCATTGTTCACTAGCTACCAACTGGAAATTTCCAGTCTGGGCATGTCTTAGCGATCCTGAAAATGTACATTATACGTTGTCCTGTTGGTAGAAGTCAGTCCCTCTGCAGCAATCTAACAAGGCTGGTCAGACCGGACTCCACTCGAGTGTACTTTCAATAAATAGCTTTGATTTGTATTCTCTACTGTCTGACCGAATCTTCATTTGTGAGGAAGGCTGAGAGGCGGTCGCTAGTGACCCGGGTGGCCCTAATCGGGTCACTTCCTTCAGTTGGCGCCCGAACAGGGACTCCATCGGGTGGCCCATCCTGGGTGAGGAGGTCGGGGCCACGTCGGGTCGGACGGGCGGACCGGGGATCCCTGCACGAGAGAGTCTTGTACTCGCAGCTGCCCCGTCTGTCTGACCGGGCGGTGCCTCGTCCAGTGGTCATCTCCCTACTGGGGTCCTGAACGGTGAAACCCTTGGATCTGACTGTTTGGTACGAAGAGTCGGCAGTGGAGAATAAACTCGTTTGACCTGTGTGCACCAGGTGAGTCTGCTTTGGTTCTTTGTGGACTTGGCGCCATTTTGATTTGTATTTGGCACGGTCTGAGGACCGTCTTTGGACAAGCGCTTTAATTTGGTTGAGTTCTTTATGAACATGGTACCACTTTGATTTGTATTTGACGAGGTCTGAGGACCAATTTTGGGTAAAGATATTTGCAAATATCTGCTCGGCATAAATACTGAATTTGTTTTCTTTTGAAAAATGCTGTGCCTTAGTAAGGTGTTTTGTTTGGGCTGTCATTGTTCTGCTGATGCTCGATTGGAAGAAAGTCAGCCAACGCCTCCGGAAGGCACTCCAAATTTTGACATGTATGTAAAACATGGCCTTGGCCCTATTATGTTTAGTACGTTATGGCACAAATATACGAGGGACAATGGCGAGTTGCAATGGCCGTTGACGGGCATTTTTGATGAACAGACAATTAATTTTCTACAGGATAAATTGTTTGCAAAAAGGAGTAGGCAGTCGATGTTTGATTCCCTCAGAACGTGGCAAAAGGAAGCTAAACAGAGACGAATGAAAGCAGAGGAAGAGGCCCGGAAGGGGAGAATGCAGACATTGACTCAGAAAGCCATAGCGCATGATAGAGAGAAAATAGAAAAGCGAATAGAGTGTGCTAATAGGAAGTTTAGATTACAATGTGAAAAGTCTTATGTTGCCCGAGAAGAGAATGATACTTTTGTGGAGGAATTGTTGGATGCTCGACCCCCGCCTCCGTATGCCCCGCAGAGGGTATACCCCGTACTTCCCCCGCAGCCCCAGCTACCCGGTTCTTCTGTCTCTGCTGTCTCTGTCTCTGCTACTGTTATGTTAAAAATGATTTATAAAGCGCTCGTACACCGGTTGGTTTCATGGCGCTGAGTACTAGGGGGGTGCCGACCCGGAGACAGTTCATTCGTATGCTTGGATGTACAGCCATGTTTTGAGAGATTTTCTGAATTTCAGTAGGTCAGTGCTTGACCTGATTTCCAGGGGGATGGAGTTCCACAAACGGGGGCCAGAGTTGCATCCCCCTTGGCGCTTCAGCTTGAAGGTAGGGACGGTCAGAAGTTGGAGCTGGGCCGAGCGGAGGTTTCGTGAAGGGGTGTAGCGAGAAATGAGGCTATCTATGAATTTAGGGCTCCGGCCATTCAGGGATTTAAACACCAGGCAGCCAACTTTTAATGCACAGCGTTGGGGGATAGGGAGCCAGTGCAGCTTCCTAAGAAGGGGGGAAGTGTGTTGCCACCTGGGCTGTTTGTATATCAATCTAGCCGCATGGTTCTGTACCATCTGTAACCGTTTTGTAAGGCCCAGTGGTAGACCAAGATATATTGCGTTGGCATAGTCTAGGCGTGATAGGACCATGGCTATCAGGACCTGTAACAGAGCTGCTTGGGTCAGTAGCCTGCTTATCTTTCTAATTTTTAGCAACTGAAAGAAGCAGGTGGAAATCACCGAGCCTACCTGAGATTTTAGGGAAAGGTCATTGCCTATGGTAACCCCTAAGCTTTTCACTGCGGGGGAGGGGACGGGGGGGTCCCAACTCGTTTGGCCAGTGGTGTGGGCCCCACTGATTATGGCCACCACCTGTCAGAACCAATTCGGTTTTGCCTGGGTTAAGTTTTAAATGGTTGTGGTCCATCCAGTGACGAATGAATTTCATGGTGGACTGAAAGTCAGATATTGACTGGGGGGAGTTATCAATTGTGAACATTAGTTGGAGGTCGTCGGCATAGTTGAAAGTGACCACTCTTCTTTCCTTCAAGGATCTGATCAGTGGGAGAAGGTAGAGGTTGAACAGGTGTGGGGAGAGCGAGGAACCCTGTGGGACCCCGCATGTGGTTTTGAGTTTGGGGGCTGTGAACTGGCCAATACGGACTGCCTGAGTGCGGTCTTTCAGGAAGGAGTTTATCCAACTAAGGGCTGGGCCCTGGATGCCTGCCTCACTGAAACGGTTTGCCAATATATCATGGTCGACCGTGTCAAATGCGGCCGAGAGATCTAACATCACCAGGGCCTGGGGAGTACCTCTGTCAGCCTTTTCTCGTAGGGAGTCCAGTACCGCCAGTATCACCGTTTCCGTGAAGTGGGCTGGACGAAAACCCGCTTGGCGTGGGTCAAGGAAATCAGTCTGTTCCATGAAATTGGACAAGCACTTTGCGACATGGGCTTTGTAGTAAACTACTACTCTGCTATTCCCCACTGTACTGCTCTATTGGAATGTATCATGACATCATAGAATGTCTGAGTGCCTCTCTGTGTTTAGAGTGTCAGTTGGTCTACCCAGGCTGAGCAGCTAGGAGCTTGCTCCTGGTGGGGCTGCATCTGTACCTCCCATCTTCTCCTATTCACTTATCCTGGAACCAAGCTACAATAAAGGATTACTCTACTTATACAGCTGGAATGTGTATCTTCCTTTACCACATTTTGGCGACGATTTGAAGAGAACCTACGCGTTGAGGAAGGAAGGCTGTGGATATCTTGCTAAAGATACATGAACTGGAACTAAGTGTCTCACTAAATAAATTGAAACTGATGAACTGGAACCCCAAGGAAAAGGTATTACTACGGAAACGCCCTGGTCAGCCCCACCAGTGTCCGTTATCAACAGGACAGCCTGCAGCCTAGGGCGTTTCACCATACTCTTCTACTACCGGCCTGTGCCTTTGAAGCACATTGTTAGCGCAGGCACTTTGTTGTGTGGACTGTCTGAACAAAACAGTGCACATTCTGTGGCTATGTTCTCGTGGTGCCTGTGGATTGAGTGGGACCTGGACAAACTGCTGTGTAGCGCATTCCTACTGCCGCTCTACAAATAGCTTACATGTAGAGCCTGCCATCATCAGTTTTGGAGTCTGTGTTTGCCGTTTATGATCCTACTGGCAACTGCGTCGATTTTGTTGACGACTCTTTTACATGCTTTGATTGATGCAACATTTGTGCAGTGACTTCGAGATGCTACTGCCTGTGACTGTGTATTTTGTCCCTGACCGTCTGGAGAGCGCCAACTCCGAGGTTCCCAAGTGTCCTCGGTGAGTTAACTTTGGTCCGTGGCTTAATTTTTGGAAGTTGGGCGCTGGTCAGGTGTGCAGGCCGTTGGGAGCGCGAGGTTGGGAGCGCGCGTGCCCTTTTTTAAATCATCCTGCTGAGACTTTGCAGCGCGAGCAACCTTACCTGTTGCTGTCCACGCGTTACTCGTCAGGGATCTTTTGTGACGTTGCACTCTACGCATCTCAGGGCTGCAGAGGGACGTCCTGCAGCATGGTCGTGCCGTGAGCCATCCGGTGCGGCGTTGTTGATTTGTGCTGCCATCTTGTGTTTGGCGCTTCACTGCAAGCTTACATTCTACGTGGTTTCTACGTTTATACTCCATGTGGTGTGCACTCTTCGCCAACCACATTGTCAATAAAGTTTGTGAACGTCGCAATGTTCCAGTCGGCTGCTATTGTGTCGTCGTGGGATATGAATGTCCGGATTGTCTTCATCCCTTGGCGCACAGGTATCCTTTTGCTTATAGACCTTGTTCTTGTCTCTACTTTCGGCACAGTCGTGGGGCAGCTATCCAGTTTTTTTTATGGAGACGCATGTTGCCGCTGAAGGAAAAATGGTATGTCAACCATTTTGAGCTGAATTGCAGGTCACACTACATCTTCGTTTACTAACCACACTCCATTGCAGTTTGTGTGGAGTGTGTTGAAGGATACAGCACATCCTTAATTACTTTGGCACATCCTTAATTACTTTGCACATTGTACGTGAGACGCTACCAGGAGGAAGTCACTACGATACACAGCGTTGGAACTTTTGGTGAGGACCTCGGGTGAGAAATCGCTCACCGGAGTAAGAGTCTTTCTTTTCGTTCATTTCATGACTGTGATACTGTTTTGTGGGGGTGGTTGCAGGGTGGTGTATTTTGTTATTGGTGAGGTTTTGTGAGAGGTTGTGGCATAGTGTAGCTGAGTGCCCCAGTTCAGCTTTTAAGACGTTTTGGGAGCTCAGTGCCCCAGTCAGGGATCATAGGGAGGTGTGTTTCCAGACATTTTGGCAGCTAAGTGCCCCAGTTCAATTTTGAGAGGTTTTGGGAGCTAAGTGCCCCAGTTATGGATCATAGGGAGGTGTGTTTCCCTATTACGTGGGTGTTGTGGGAGCTAGTGCCCCAGTATTGGATGAAAGGGTGATGTTGCCCTATTATGTGGAGGTTGTGGGAGCAGTGTGCCCCAGTTTAGTGTTAAGAGGTTTTGGGAGTGTAGTGCCCAGTTATGGATCATAGGGAGGGTGGAGGTTGTGGGAGCAGTGTGCCCCAGTTTAGTTTTAAGAGGTTTTGGGAGTGTAGTGCCCAGTTATGGATCATAGGGAGGTGTGCCCCCCATTACGTGGAAGTTGTGGGGCCGAGTGCCCCAGTTCAGTTTTTAAGAGGTTTTGGGAGATAAGTGCCCCAGTGCTGAATCATAGGGAGATGTGTTCCCTATCACCTGGAGGTCGTGGGAGCTCAATGCCCCTTTTCTGGATGTTTACCAGATTGTCGAGTTTTGAGTTGTATGCCAACGAGTGGCGTTAATGGTTGTTTGTTTTAATTTTGCCTAAGGGAGGGGGATGGGGTTATTACCAAGGTGTTTATTTGTAAGAATGCAATGTAAATGTTTTCCTTGCAATGTAAATGCTTTTCTTTCTGCATTCATTGTATGTATTGATGTTTGTGTTTACTTCGTTTACTTCTGCATAGTGACTTCTGTCTTTCCTGTCTCTGGCTGTGTCTTCCCTGTTGCTCAGCCTAGTATGAGTGTTGGAATGCCAGCACCTTCTACTGCTGGTATTCGTGCAGGTACTGTGGTGATTGCTGCCATCCTGTTATCTGGGAAATGTTACTCTTACCGTGCTGGCCTTACTACAGTCGTGAGTCACCCTTCTGAGTTTGATTGCCAGCAGCAACTGGTGTTTGGGGATTGGCACCAGCGACGTGTGTTGACAGCGAGTTGTGTTTCATGAAGCAAAGTTTTACAGCCTTCAAACTTAGAAGCCAACAGCCATATGTGAGGACTGTCGTTTTAGTAAATTACTGTGTGGTGCATCGTGACAGTCTGAGCATCTTGCGGTGAGCAACTTTTATTCAACTAGTGAGGAAATCGGCAGTTACTGTGTTTGTTTGGAGTAACGCAGCACAAGCCATTGGATCGGTGTCTGTGTTAGTTTCAATTTACTGGGAGCTGTGTGCAACACAAAGCAGAGCGTACTTAATTGACTGCCATCCGTTGAAGCTGTGTGTGTACCCCAAATGGCTCTGCTGTGAAATACCATTTCTGAGGTGAGACAGTTTGTTGGTTGGCCGTTTGCCATGCTGTGCGCAATTTTTGGAATATTTGTATGTGCGCCGTGAGCTCATTGAAAGCAACAGCACGCGCGCTCTTACCTCCGTCACAAATCCCTGAAGTTCTATAGTGACACTTTTCTGACGTTCCCACATCTTTTCAGCTGCTCATGGACGCTCTGCAGTGCATACGTGCCATAAGCCACCCGGCTCCACGTCAAAAACGTGCCAGTATTTTGTGGTTAGCCGTGGCTCATTCTATCAGTTGGTACAAGCCCCCTGCATGCCAACCATGTTCCCCACGTTTGTTCTTGTCTGGCAACTGCAGCAACATTGCAACTTCATCGGAGCTCTTGGTGACTGTCTCCCGTTCTGCCTGGAGTATTCTCTTGCTTCACAGATATTTCGTCTGGTGGTTCTTTGCTGCGATGATGCAACGGCTTCGTGGAGTCTCCACACGGTACTACAGTTCTTCATTACCACTGGGTTCGGGTGAGACGTCGCTCACTAGGTCTCCTTCAGTATGGACTGTGGTTTAGGAACTGTACCATGCAGATTCGTTCTTATGCCTGTATACTGTATGTGCTTATGTATCCAAACAAAATGGTGTGTACTCTTCCTTATGGAAGTTCTGGGGGCACTCAGTGCCACAATTCAGTTTTTTTTCTAGGGTGACATTTACCCTCTGGTGTACCCTTTCATTGGGGAGGTTGTTGGGCCAGTCAATGCCCAATTTTTGTTTCCTAGGTGTTGTCTTACCCTATGGTGTACCCTTCATTGGGGAGGTTGTTGGGCCAGTCAATGCCCAATTCCTATGGTGTACCCTTCATTGGGGAGGTTGTGGGGCCAGTCCATGCCCAATTTTGTTTCCTAGGCTGATGCTTTACCCTACGGTGTACCCTTCTTAGGGGAGGTTGTGGGGCCAGTTAAATGCTCCAATTTTGTTTCCTAGGGTGATGTATACCCTACGGTGTACCCTTTTTGGGGAGGTTGTGGGGCCAGTCAAATGCTCCTATTCCGTTTCCTAGGGTGATGTATACCCAACGGTGTACCCTTTATTGGGGAGGTTGTGGGGCCAGTTGAATGCTCCAATTTTGTTTCCTAGGGTGATGTTTACCCTACGGTGTACCCTTCATGGGGGAGGTTGTGGGGCTAGTCAAACGCTCTAATTTAGTCTCTAGGGTGATGTTTTTACCCTACGGTGTACCCTTTATTGGGGAGGTTGCGGAGCCAGTTAATGTTCCAATTTAATGTTCTTTCTACGGTATTGCATACTCTTTGGTATATCTAGTGGTGGCTGTCCCTAACCATGCCCTCGCAATGTTGTTGTTCTTCCCCAAGGGAGGGGGATGGGGCCTTTATGGTCGTTTTGGGGCATAAGATCTTTCCACTTTCATTTGTGTATGCCCTTGAATGTTTCTTCCTTTATGCATGCCCTCTCATGCCAGTTGTATTCTTGATACCTCATGTACTACACCCTTGTATATTTGCATTTCAATGTGCTTCTTTAATGCTGATGTTATTTCTGAGGTATCTTACTGGTTTTTCCTCCTTATTCTTGTTGTCGTTCCCCAAGGAAGAAGGATGTGTAGTAAACTACTACTCTGCTATTCCCCACTGTACTGCTCTATTGGAATGTATCATGACATCATAGAATGTCTGAGTGCCTCTCTGTGTTTAGAGTGTCAGTTGGTCTACCCAGGCTGAGCAGCTAGGAGCTTGCTCCTGGTGGGGCTGCATCTGTACCTCCTATCTTCTCCTATTCACTTATCCTGGAACCAAGCTACAATAAAGGATTACTCTACTTATACAGCTGGAATGTGTATCTTCCTTTACCACAGGCTTCCAGTACCTTGGCCAGATATGGGAGCAAGGAGATGGGGCGGTAGTTTGCCAGCGTCTGGGGGTCGGCCCCTGGTTTCTTTAAAAGGGGGACCACTATAGCCTCCTTGAAGGCGTTAGGGACACAGACCTGGGACAGGGAATTGCTAAGGAGGGTGAAGACAGGGTCCGGGAAGGCGGTAAAGGCCGTTTTTAGGACATGAGGGGGGCAGTGGTCCAAAGGGGAGCCAGATCTGATTTTTGACAGTAGGTCGCGCAAGGTCTCGGTGTCAATGGGCGGGAAGGAATCGAGGGAGTGGGGATTCCTGGGCGTAGGAGGGGAGATTTAAGGAGAAGTATGGGTGGGAATACTGGCTTTGATGGCGGCGATTTTGTCAACAAAAAAGTTATTCAGCGAGTCGCAGAGGGCCTGCGACGGCGTGGGTTTGCTTAGTACTCTCTCTGGGTTGGACAGTTCGTCTACGATTGCGAAAATTTCTTTAGCTTGGTTGTTTGAGGTTAGATTCTAGAGGAGAAGTGTGCTGCCTTAGCTGTGGAGATTGCCTTTTTATATTCCTTCAAGGCCATTAGATAGGTGATTTTCCCTGCATGTGAGTAATTTTGCCTCCACTTCCTTTCTGATTGGCGGAGAGTGAGTTTTTGTAGTTTTAGTTCGGGGGAAAACCATCTCTGCGCCTCATGACGGCGGGTTAGTCTAATTTGTTTAAGTGGGGCATGTTCATTGCTGGCCGCTAAAAGCCAAGCTGAGATAGTCTCCTCATGGAGGTTGGCGTCGGGTGTGGGATGGGGAGCTGTGTTGACCAGTGTGGTATTAAAGTCGTTATTGTCAATGGTATGTTGAAGGTAGGAAGTCCACAGGAGGCCAGGTTGTGGTTCCAAGAAGTAGCTTTATTCAGGTACAAGTTACAGAAGCTTAGGGTATAGCCAGGATGGTAAGTAGGTCTATATGTACGCCCCACCAGGAGCAGCCTCCTAGCTGCTCAGCCTGTAATCACCAACTGACTCAGATCAGGCACCCAACATTCCAAGGCAACATCAAGATTCCATACATGCTCAGGCTGAACAGCAAGGGGAAAGAGAGAGAGTACAGAAAGAGGAAAAGTCACACACTACATATCCTCTTTCTTTACTCTGAAAAACAAAACAAAGCAAGAAGATATACCAAGAAGTAAGTACAACACTAGAGCAAATACGTGCAATAGGAGATAGATAGAGAAATAGTCCAAAATGCAATAAAACGATAGCAAGAATAAGATGGCATATGAACGATGAAACGCAGTAGGATAATATCATTAAGAAATGGAACAGGAGTAAAAGATGATACAAACTAATGCAATAAAAGAAGGCATAAATGCAATGCAATAGCAATAAAAGAAAGCATAAATGCAATGCAATAGCAATAAATTGTGGCATAGGAAGGCACACACACACCATCCCCTTTTCTGACAAAGGAGTGGAAAAGCAAAACAAAGTAAAAACAGTATACCAGGCACCTGAAAGGACAACAGTCTCAGGAAGCATACAACACGTACAAGACTTGTACACCAGACGTCTCCGGCACCCCACGATCTGTGAATCAAATCCGCCGTATGGCGCACAGTGAACCAGCACTGTAAGCGTGGCAGGACACAAAAGACAGATAATAGAAGAATTGTACATACGTGGTTAACAATGAATGAAAAGTAAAAACAGAAAGGCGCAAAGAATGCATACCCACAAACGCCAGACAAAATGCAGGATACACTAACCCACAAGGGAAGTACAGGGATTCACTCACCCGTAAGCATACAGGGATACACTCACCCATATAAACAACAAGAATGTAACGGGATACACACACCCGTATAAATGAGATAAAATAATATGGGATACACACACCCTCGAAAACATCTTAAGTAAATCTGAGATGCACTCGCTCACAGAAAACATCAATCAAGTAATGGGATACGCTCACCCAAAACAGCAAGAGAAGTCTTGGGATACACTCACCCAGGTTGCAATTTTTTAAACTTTGCCACGTAGATGTAGACAATAGAAAATACCCAGCAAGAACTAGGCTTGACACGGGAGATAAATCCATAGGATAGCAGAATAAAACAGCACTCTCAGAAAATAAGTAGCAAAGTATGGTAAAAGTAAATAATAACACAAGTGAACCTTAACATATGCAAATGCAGGAAAAATCATTTCTACTAAAGAAAATTTAGTATAAAACAAGAATTAATTACGCCGGTACTCGACCTAGTACCCGAGTGTACACTAAAATAGGAAAACATGTTAAAATCAAGTAGTAAACGATTCCGAAATATGCCCAGAAGATGGCGCACTGAGTACATTTTGAAGTATATTGGCCACCTAATAAGAAAACCTTCACGTCAAAGAAAGGAAAAACAACATTGACGAAAAGTTGAAATCTTTCAAAATCTTAACTGTGCCAAACTGGAAAACGAAGTTGTAGACTGCAGCAGGAGAAATGAGCGTTTGAAGATAACCGGCAGTCCAGGCACAAAGATGTAACTCCCAGTATTTAAAAGTCGAAGAAGAAAGGACTCCCAGGCGCTGAGAGAGGATTCCGATGACATTCTTAGTGTAGCGTTGGCATGGAAACAGCCTACACAACTTGAACAAACTGCATGCTGCCAGCTACAAATAACGTCATGACTACCAACATGCCAAAAACAATCAGATGTGCAAACGTGATGACACTGGATCCGATGAAGACAACGTCGCGTCGCGTTGATTGGCAAAAAAAAAAACGTGGTTAGCAAATAGCGTGTAAAGCAGGGCAAGGATACTGTATCGATAGTGCCTACTGCAAGATGGCAGCACGTTCGATGACATAGTGCCGAGGGGATCAAGGCACGTTGTTGCATGCAGACAATGCTCGGAGGCGGAGAGGAAGGAGATGAAGAGACGTCATCAGGAGCTCCTCTGTTGTTGCGCGCGGCAGCAATGAGTGGTATGAGACGAAAGGAGACCGTTGAAGGTAGGTGACGGTTTCCATTTGAACTTTAAATATGGGTGGCGCAGTAAAGTCAAAGATATGACGAACTCTGTATATGTGTGGCGCAGCAAAGGCATGACACATCCAGATCGTAACATTGCCCCAAACATGACACATCTCGCGCAACAAGAGGTGACCTTCAGTACGAAGTGAGGGAAAAGAAAAACGAGGCAATGTCAGGCAATGTAACGGCTCCCAAAGAAATTGCATGGCCACTGCCGAGAACACATAGTTCAATTTCCCAGGGTGACAGCAGATAACGAGGATGACACACCGCATAGCAAGCGGGCAGTAGAACGTACACGCCTTCGGTTAGCCTCAAAACGGCACGGGCACTGGAAAGCCAAGAAAAAAACAAAGGGGAAGTGCTTTCAATGCACTTGAAACGCTGAGGCCGTTAGTAGGAAAGGCGCTGGGCAGGTATTACAGCATAAAACGCAAGTAGTACATAACTCACCAAGCTTGAGAGAAGTGAGAACTGGCACGACCGAGTTGAGGCTGACCGGTGAAATGGTCACTGGTGGGGCTGGGGCTGCCAGATGATAACACGAAGATGGTTCAAGCTTGTATTCCTTAAAGTAGTTGAAGGGTTTATAGGTTTCTTAGTTGCTGTAAGATGGTTACTTGTAATGTAAGTCCATAGATTTTGAATTCACGCAGGGTTTGAAGACTAGATCGTCGCCAAAATGTTGAAGGTAGGAAGTCCACAGGAGGCCAGGTTGTGGTTCCAAGAAGTAGCTTTATTCAGGTACAAGTTACAGAAGCTTAGGGTATAGCCAGGATGGTAAGTAGGTCTATATGTACGCCCCACCAGGAGCAGCCTCCTAGCTGCTCAGCCTGTAATCACCAACTGACTCAGATCAGGCACCCAACATTCCAAGGCAACATCAAGATTCCATACATGCTCAGGCTGAACAGCAAGGGGAAAGAGAGAGAGTACAGAAAGAGGAAAAGTCACACACTACATGGGGCATGTTCATTGCTGGCCGCTAAAAGCCAAGCTGAGATAGTCTCCTCATGGAGGTTGGCGTCGGGTGTGGGATGGGGAGCTGTGTTGACCAGTGTGGTATTAAAGTCGTTATTGTCAATGGTGTTCCATTTTCTCGCCATTCCTCCCCTGTATGTGGGAATTGTACTGGTGGTCGGGTTCTTTAAAGTGAATTTTACCAGGTAATGGTCAGACCATATACAGGGTGTACTGTTGCTCCATCTGCCTTGGCCACAGCACCTTCTGTCCTTTCTTTGTCATCGCTGTCTGTGGCAACTACAACTGTTAACACTTCGGCAACACCTGTTGCTTCGGTATCCTTTACACCAGCTCTTGCACCCACGACCCAGCCAGCAGCGACGTTATTGCCCGGTACCTCTGTTATCACTCCCACTGTTTTCCCCTATCCCCCGATGTTGCAGAATCTTGAGACACCAGTACGCGGCCCTGAGGATAGGGACTGGACAAAATTCAAGGATCCGTTAGGACGGACGTTGATGCGATCTGATGTGGGGGAAGCTGAAAAACAGGTAGTGGCTGATCAAGCAGCCAAGTGGGCTCGTAACCCCATTTACAGTGTGGAAGATGTGTGCAGTGCAATGAAAGATTATGAGCCTTTTGTGCAGCAGCATGCTCTTAAGCACATGTCGGCAACATTGATTGGACTGTGGGAACAGTGTTTTAATGATGTAGCACCCCAAATTATTTATGATATTAGGGATCATGTATATGCTACTGGTATGGCACCTGGTGAGGTTTTTAGTAATGTCTCAACACTGGTCGCTTATCGAAGTAGGCTGCTTGAAAAGAGCCCGAAGACGGTATCCCAGTTTCCGATGAGGGAAGTGCATCCCATATATCACCCCGAAATACCTGAGCTGCGGGATCAGCATGATAATGTTACTAGACCACGGGTAGAGGCCCGGTTTCAAGAACAGTGGGTTTATACTCCATGGAAAAGGAGTGAGGTTTCGTCACTTAAGACTCAGCTACCTGACCCTAGAAAAAATCCTACTGCATATTATAAAGAATTGACTGAGGCTGCTTTATTGACAGTGATGAGGCTTGCGGATATTGAAATGTTCTTTGGTTTACTGGTGCCCGTTGATATTTGGAGGCAGGTGCACACACAGGATCACATTGTGGAATTGGGTGGTACATGGGATCAGATTAAAGCATGGGACCAGGAGAGGAATCCTGGGGAGAAGCCTAAGGCCGAGATACTAGCTTTGCCTGGCCGAATCATTACGTACATGCACTCTCTTATTCCACCTAAAAGGGTAGATTGGGACAAGTTAACGGCATGTCGTCAGAAGAAAGATGAGAGCGTGTCTGATTTTTTCACTCGGTTTGAAGGGGTATTTTTGGATTTTAGCGGACAGGATTTGTCGGTGGAGGGAGGTATCCGATTGCTTGTCAATAGATTTGTTACGAACTTGCTTCCTGAGATTGTGACTAGGTTACAGGATTCGGAGAGCACCTGGACTACTTCCTCCCCTTCAGTAATATTGAGTATGGCGCAGTATTATGAGCACAGGGAGAATGAGGAGAAGGAGAAGGTGGAGAAAAAGCATAAGGAATTGAAGACGAAGGTGTTGTTGCAGCAGGCTTCTAGGGGGAATGGTAGAGGACGCGTACCAGCCGGAATGCTATGCCTGTAGGGCCGAATCAGTGTGCATATTGTAAGGAGGAGGGACATTGGCGTAGTGAGTGTCCGGTGTTGCTGCAGAAAGTTGCGGCCCCTAGAGGACGGGGTTCTCGTGGACGGGGTCATGGAGCTGGTGGACAGGACAGAGCTCAGCATGCTGCAGCCTCACAGGATCGTCCGGGTAGTAACTACTTCAACGACACTAGGGGTGGACAGTATTATCACGATGACTATGACATGGACGAGGTGACAGGGATGTCTCACTGCTAGGACAGCCAGGGACAGGGTGAGGGACCAGTTCAGATACCTGTAGATCAGCGTGGTCCTTACTTTACTGCAGATTTGCATGGTTCAGCTAAGGAATTTTTGGTGGATATAGGTGCTATGAATAGTTCTATTTCCCGTTCACTGGTCCCCGGGCCAGCTCTGTCTGGCCATAATAATGTTTCGGTAGGATTTTCTGGTGTACCGGTTGTTAGCCCCATTTCCAAACCTCTTACACTGGCTATAGGTCCGTTTACTGTGGATTCGCCATTTTTGTTGACATCTAATTGTGGAGAAAATTTGATGGGCTTAGATTTATTAAAGAAGTTGCATGCAACCATTTATTGTTCCCCGGAAAGTGTTTACATGACGATGGGCCCGAATGTAGTTAGCACTAAGCAGTGTCTGTCCAAATATGCCCCCCTCCCTGCTGAATTTAAGGATGTGCCACCCACCTTGTGGGCAACGGGTGACACGGATGTAGGACTATTGCAGATACCCCCAGTTTCTATCAAAATTAAAGACAATGCCGTTTTGCCTCGTATTCCTCAGTACAAGATACTGCAGGCAGGGGAGCGAGCCTTGTTGCAAATTATACAAGACTTGATTCAGTCAGGGGTTGTCGAAGAGACGACTGCGAATGTGTGTAATAGCCCCATTCTTCCCATTCTTAAGAGGGCACCTTCAGGCTCCTATGATGATCATCCAGATGTTTATCATTTTGTGATTGACCTGCGCGAAATTAATAAAATAGTAATTCCTCAGTTCCCGGTGGTCCCTGACATTACTGCCCTTTTGACAATGATTCCTTCAACTGCTAAATTCTTCTCTGTCATTGATCTAAAAAATGCATTCTTTAGTATCCCAATTGATCCAGACAGCAGGTAGTTGTTCGGTTTTACACTAGCTGGCAGAATCTTTAGATTCTGTCGCACTCCTCAGGGCTATACTGAGAGCCCTAGTAAATATAGTCAAGCTTTGAAAGCCCAATTGGACTCCCTCACGCTCCCCTCAGGTAATGTATTGCTTCAATATGTAGATTTTGTGTCATCATCTCAAGATTTGCTGACAGGAGTGCCTCAAGGGTCTATTCTTATCCCTTGTTATTTAATCTTTACATGACCCCTCTTATTCACCTGGCTGAGGATCTGGGTGCCAAAGTAGTTGCCTATGCAGATGATACGCAACTCTTGTTCACCTGGAAGAAATATGAGGTTGACACATCTCATGTCAAGACCTGCCTCTCTGCGGTATTTATCTGGCTTGCGTCAGCTCAGTTAAAATGTAACGCTGACAAAACGGAGATTCTCTTCTTTGGGGAGTTTCCTCCTCTATTTTGGCATTACTTTTGGCCGACTGAGTCCCCTTGTCCCTCCCCTTCTGGTCATCCTGTGAAAAATCTTGGCATCTGGTTTGATGAGAAATTAAGTTTTGGTAATCAGAATGGCAAACTTACTGGCATTTGCTTTGGTATTTTGAAACTTCTCCGTAGATTTCTGCCGCTATTGCCTCTCGCCGCTAAAGAAACGGTCATCCGTGCTTTGGTCACTTCTCGCATAGATTATGCGAATGCACTCTATGCCGGTTTGCCATGCTACCTTCTGGACAGACTTCAGGTGGTTCAGAATGCCGCCGCTCGTCTCTTATTGGATCTTCCTAAGCACTCCAGTGTTAGGCATCACTTACGTAATCTACACTGGTTGCCAGTAAAATCTAGGATAAAGTTTAAGGCTATTACCATTGCTCACGCTGCACTTTATGAGTATGGCCCTGCCTATTTTAAGAAACGTTTTCAGTTTTACACCCCTGGCAGGTGTCTGCGCTCCTCGAATATGCTTCTTGCGTCTGTACCTAGGTTTCGTCTGAAACGTAAAGGTGGCAGTTCCTTGTCTTATCTTGCAGCAACTTACTGGAATTCCCTTCCCCTGGATCTACGCAATCTGAAGAATCCCTCTCAGTTTAAGAAAAAGTTAAAAACCTTCCTGTTCAACTAAACTGTCCCCCTCTTGCTCTGCTTTGGTTCCCTCTGACGCTTTGGCTTCGCGCCGGGACACTCTATTGAGTAGCTGTGCGCGCTATAAATCCCAATAAATATAAATATATATAAATAGATGAACTTCTCATCGCTTCTGACACTGTAAAGGGTTGCAAAGATAGTATGGTTAAATTGTTGCTGCATTTGGCACACCACAGACATAAAGTGTCTCTTTCCAAATTTCAATATTGTCGACAGGAGGTCACCTACTTTGTTGTATTCCGCTTTAGGTGTCCGTATATAGGCTTTCCTGAAACGTCCTTATATAGGCACAATTCGCATTGCCCTTATATAGGCATAGAATCCCAGTCCTTATTTAGGCATTAGCCGTGCACTCCAAATACAGGCATGGTCACCGACATCCGTCCAACCTAACGTCACAACGAGTACTTAGAAACCAGACCCTTAAGCTCTCGGGAGTTCCCCTAGCACAGGATTATTGATATCTCCAAGAACTCATTTATTATGCATGAACCGCTATACCTTAAGGGTTCATTCCTGACATCTTCCTCTGTCCGACTTCACGTCAATGCTAACATTCCAAGACACCTACCAGGTATAAATATACCTTCCCTTGCCCAAGCAAGTTAGGAGGAGACCTCGACTTTAGAGGAGCCCGTATCCCGGCCTGACGCACTGAGAAGACGCTGTCATCCCTGCTCGCAGAGAATCCAGCTTCCAGTGATCTGACTCCCTTCGCGGGGTGTTAGAGTTCGAGTCCGGAAAGAGATTCCCACCTCTCTCATTCTCAAGGTATGGAGCTGACTAGAACCTAGAGGGACTCTTGGCATACTAGACTCTTGGCATACTAGACTTAACATACTCTTAGTATACTATACTATAGAATACTTCGCCTACTTCTTACCTTTCCCTACACCTAGACTAGGTTAGGTACATTGGGGTAGAACTAGCTTAGAGAAGCATCGTATGAGTACTCGCATTTTTAGCTCATGTTATTTATGTACGTGAATATATGCTAAAAGATAATGCTAGCGCAGTATTATTTATTTCTACTGCTTACGCTGTACATTATTTATCTTGCATACTGTCTTGTGATCATAACAGCGCATATCTCTTACACGAGAAACAAGACTGTTCAATAAATCCTTTTTATTGAAACGCCCGTCTTTCCTTTCTGTGTAACTCTGTGAAAACTAAACATGCACGATTGACTGAGTGAAACTGTTATCTATTGTTTCCACGATTCTGAGACGTGTTCCGATTCTAAAGGGAAACAAAGTTGTCATGTTTATGCGGTTGCCAGAAACTACTCCCTTCTTGTTTTCAAGGAGTTTCTAGTGGCCTTTGAGCTAGCTGGCACAAGTAATTAAGTTTAATATACTCGATAGGGACATACCGACCTCAGTCCTATGTCAAACCTATAGGGTATATTATTCCAATGCGCAGAGCCTATTAGGGAAATAGGAACTACACTACATGGCGCCCAACCGTTTGGTAAGGCAGTAATTAAACGCTAGATACTGAGTAACTCAGTCGTGCTTTTCTCTCAGAGACCCCTACTCACATACTCCATAAGACGTCTGGAGTGGGTAGGGTTAAATATCCGCCAAAGCTAAATAGGACAAAAAACCCAATATATTAGCTGTTTGGTTTGTTCAACGTTGAAGGATACAGTGTTCCAAAATATTGTGCACCTTATCTTTTGTTTCCTTGAAACTTGTTCTACATTTTTCTAAAAACAAATGTCAGAACACGGGGACAATGCCACCGAAACCGGTGGAGCTGCGGCTCAACCAGTCGTAACAGCTTTTAACTTTACAGGTTTAAATGAAACCGAGGAGGGTGTTATAGACATCCATCCAAACTTAAGAAGAGCCATCACTCTAAAACTTATAAAACACGGCCTACCACCGAGAGGAGGTAGAGCAGTTTTCGTGATAGAGGCACACGAATCCTTTCAGACAGAGGTATTCTATTCATGGATAGTATCCCCAGAATCAAATCCAGTAACAAAAGTGTTTCACTTCTACAAAGAAGATGAACCACCAGAGGAATATATTCCTTTCGAGGATATTGAAATTCCACTAACATACCAGGAGCATCAGCTCTGGTTTAAAGGCGCCCTAAAACATCACAAAAACATTACCAGGCTCGGTCCACTAGGTAGACCAGGAGCAACATGGCCGATTCTAGCCGGCTACACACTTCATCCTGACATTGAAGAAATGTCAGACGAGGAATTACTTACTCAACTCACAGAGTTAATAAAAATTTACAGACAATTAGTCCAATATGTCATGCGGACTCTCACAGTCCAACCACCATTGACAATTCCAAATTAAACCCCTCAACAGGGGAATACACTAAAAATTACACCACAGACTTTACAAGCAGTCATGGGTAAAATGCCCACAAAACGTGAGCAAATTCCATTCTGGATAGCTCAAAAAATTACTCAAATAGAAGCAGTATTTCCTAATACTAGCCCTTATGAGAAACACAGAATACTAACAATCTGTTTACCAATGGGGATCACACCACAACTGGAAGATTGCACCACTTGGGGCGCAGTCTTTGCTGCCATCTATACTAAAACACATGGTGTTCCATCAATTGCAGTAATACCAGATGTCCTGAAACAAATTCAAAATGAATACGGGGCAGAGCCTGCTCTGAATTTAGGTATGAAATTACTGAAAAATTTCGGCCAGGTCTCAACAATAATATTATCTAATATTAAAGGGGAGGCAGCATCAGTGGCGATCCGCCAATGCTTAAGGGAATTTGATGTAACAGAACATCAACATGAACTACCCAGAATAATAGAACAATCTTATGCAGAATTTGGCAGTGATAGTTTGGGTGGAAGACCATTGAAGCCAAAACTATCTGAGAATCCTGAAAAGGACTCTATTAAACAAACTCCTACATCTTCTAAAAAGAAGTGGGAAACTAATAAACAAAATTCAAACGAGAAACGTTCTCAATCCCGAGGTAGGTCTCCTCAAAAGGAGCCCTCTGAAAGGAGGTATAACCTCAGGAATAGGGATAATTTAAGAAAACCTGACAGGTATCAAGATACTGATGCACGTTCCTCTCGTACCTTTCAGATATCGTCACAGACATCGGAAAGAAGAGGACGGTCAGAACATAAAGAAGAACGCGTGAAATCCAAAGAAGACAAACACGATCAGAAAAATAAATCAAAACCTCAATTCTCAAAAAAGAAGGTAGCAGGTCTGAAGATCAGACATGCCGAGAATACTGAGAACACAACTCAAGAACGGAGAATGGGCTCAGACAATGCTGGACAGTGCAGCAGAAGTCACAATAGCTCGCCAGAACCTGAAGGAACTTCTGGAGATAGTGGACTTGAATGAGTACATCACAGTAGAAACTGTAGACACCAGGGTTAGTTCTCCACAAAAGTTATATGGAATAACACTCCGAATGGAGGGAGACATACCAAGAAAAGTGAAAGCACTCTTTTGGGAGAAACTTTCAAGGGGTTATGATATACTTCTAGCAGAAAAAGACTGGCCACCACAATTTGTCAGGGAGTGCCCACATGGCGAGGACATCATTATGCCTGCCTTCTCCAACCATATTCCAATTCACCTAAAATATACTTATGCCAGGAAATGGGCAGTTGCCCAGGCCCCAGCATTATATAAAAATCATGTAGGATGGGATGAGGACTCACCTCACCACAAAATACAGTTAAGAAATGAACCTACTGCACAAAGGCAGTACCCAACAAAGCAAGAACCTAAAAAACAGGTCAGGGAGATCTTAGATCAACTTGAATACCAAGGGGTGATTGAAACATGCACCTCCTCAATGAACAATCCCTTGTTTCCTGTCTCCAAACCAGACAATACATATCGTCTAGTTTTGGATTACAGACACTTAAACACTTGTTCTAAAACATTTGCAGTGCAAAATGCACATAGTACAGCATTAATGAATAACATTGTGCGTAAAAAATATAAAACCACATTGGACATTTCAAATGGTTTCTTTTGTCAAAACATAGCACCTGAAAGCAGGTACTTAACAGCTTTTTCAATAATGGGGACCCAGCGTCAATTTTGTAGACTCCCACAAGGGTTCAATAACAGCCCAGGTTTATTCTCAGCGAGAGTAACAGAGTTACTACAAATTTATGATAATGAGGCATTGTCATATGTCGATGATATCTATCTGACAGACGATGACCTAGATAGGCACTTGAACAGGGTGAGTACCATTATATTGGGCTTCGCCTCTGAGGGCTATAAATTCAACTTTAAAAAATCCAGAATTGCCCATCTCAATGTCCTTTTCCTAGGATATGAGCTTTCAAGTGAAGGCAAGAGCTTGGCAGCTAACTTTTAGAAAAGTGTGCGCTGCTCCAACCTCCAAAAACGCTGAAAAATTTATAATCCATCTTGGGGTTCCTAAATTTTGGAAGAATTTTCATTTTAAATTACGCAGAAAGGGTTAAACCTCTCTACGGATTAATTAAACCTGATTTTTCAATCAAAAATTGGACACAAGAACACACAGAAATCTTGCGTTCCCTCCAAGCTAACATGTTAGCAACAAATCACTTACAAACACGCGTAAGTCAACGCAATTTAGTGATCCGAATAATTTCGGGTCAATGCGGATTCACCTATTTAACATTTAATGAGGGTCAAAAAGTACCAATAGCATACAAATCACATTTGTATACACAAGCAGAAATGCGCTTCACTTCAACTGAAAAAATACTAACAGCAGTTCAAACTGCAGTAGCAAAAGAAAGAGCCCTAGCCCAAGGGAAACGCATTATTGTCGTAACCCCAGTACCAGCTTTAGAAGCGGTCACAAAAGCGAGCATTCCAAATGCAAAAGCTTTACATCCTAGATGGATACAATGGGTTAATTCTCTTGCTGCAACAGATGTTGAATATGTTTTTGATCCTGATTTAAAAACACAAGCGTTCCTGCAATATGAACATGAATGTCCTCTGTCCACTGAAATTCTGCCTCTCGATCAGTATGAATTTATAATTTACACTGACGGATCCGCACAACCCGCTACAGGGAGTAAGCAAGCTTACAGTGCAGCGTGCGCAATCGTTAAAGGTCGCATGCGAGATGGTAACTTCAGACCAATGGTCACTAAAACTCAATCTCTACGAGATTGTACAGCTCAGCGAGCTGAACTACAAGCATTCAAACTGGCACTTGAAAATACAGATCGCGAATTCCCCACACTCATAGTGTGCGATTCTTTTTACTGTGTTCAGTCGTATAATGAATATATACAAAATTGGCTTGAAAATGGGTTCAAAGATGCAAAAGGTGGCACAATAAAGCATAAAACGCTTTGGGAACAAGTAGTTCAGTTGAAAAACGAACTACCAAAGGCTCACGTGATCCATACACTGAGTCATCAACGTGATGGCGTTCACGTTGCAGGAATTCATTGGCTGACGAAGCCGCAAAGGGAGCTGTTCAGACGGCTTCCGTAGCTGCGATCACTCGTTCAAAAACGAGAATAGACAGTGAGATATTGTTGGCTGTCAATGCTACAAGCAAAGGCAGTGGTGCAGCGTTACCTAAAAAGTTTCCACTCAAGTACTCTTATGTAATTGATGCGAACAACGTTCCTTTTGCTCGAATCCCTGGAGTGGGGGATAGGGTAATTCCAAACAAGGAACGCAGATTAGGACTAATCCTAGCAGCACATGAAGGGATAGCTTCTGCCCATGCAGGTATTTCTGCAAAAGTATCTTTATTGAAACAAAGATATTGGTGGCCTGGCATTAGGAAACAGACCAAGAACTATGTTTTAGAATATCAAATATGCCAATAGATGAGAGTCTCCACAGTGAAACGTCCTGCGCAGACACCCCTGTTAATTTCAGACAAACCATTAGCTTGTGTTTACCTGGACCACTGCGGTCCCTTGCAAAGGGATGGTAACTATAAATATATCATGGTCGCAGTGGATTCGTGCTCAAGGTTCCTATGGATATGGCCTCAGCGCTCGGCTGACGCTCGAACTGTTATAAAAGATTTGCGAGTCTTTATTGGCACATACACAATAGGCACGCTACATTCTGACCAGGGCCCTGCGTTTAGCTCTCGGGCTTACAAAGAAGCCATGGCCAGTCTGGGCGTTGCATTGCGGTACTCCTCTCCGTTTCATCCTGAGGGAAATTCTGTTGTGGAAAGGAAAAACCGGGACATAAAGCAGTCTATAACAGCTAGAGTATTAGGTTCGGGTGATGGGTGGGTCAAACATCTTTATGGGGTCCAACGCTCATTAAATAATTTGCCAAGAAGTTCTCTAGGGGGGGTCACTCCATATGAGGTCCTATTTGGGACAAGATTGTGGGTTCCCGATCTCGAATGTAAAGGCACAGTGGTGGAAAATAAACCCTTTGATATCAAAGATCGTTTGGCTGTTTTACAGGATCTAAATGAACTAAGATCGAAACAAAGCAACGTGTTCCTGAAGCCAACCACCACGGGGGAAAAACCGGCAGTCCCAGCAAGGCCTGTCTGGATTCCAAAAGTTGGGGATCTAGTCAGAGAGAAAATTGCGAACAAGAAGGAATTTGGACCTTCTTACAGACAACCAGTACCTGTCCTAGCCGTCCACGGAACAAGAACAGTACTTCTGCCGCCCCTTGCTGGAAAAAAGGAGAAAAGATTTGTGTCAATCGACCTCATCAAACCACAGTATGTGGCCAATACTAAATAGTAGGCCTCGTGGACTCCGACCTAGTAGCAGACACACTCCCCTCGCTACTATCCAAGAGGTTCAGACTGAAAGACTGATAACCATCGAGAATTCAGCAGTAACAGATGAAGGACTAAGCAACAATGCTATGGAACTCATCCCTCTTGAAACTCAAGTAACAGTTCGTCCAAATACACCTGTCTACACCAACGTAACAAGTGATCAACTGGTTCCAGCGATTTCAACACATCCTGATGCAATTTCAACAATTGACAGAACTGCTTCTGGCTATTTCATTAACTTTGATACTTTTTCTGAGGATCCCAGTGAACCTGAAACGACGCCAGCATCAAAAACTTTCAAACAACAAGTACAAGACCTTTTTCATTTCCTGAAAGAGACTTATCTGGTTTCACCATGGATTGAACTCTGGATTATTTCTGGAATATTTTTCTTTCTGCTTTGGCTAGCTTTGGTTATGACTATCAGCGTGCTTATAAATGGCAGATACATCCGTTTGGACATTGAAAGTTAAAATGTGAACTTACTTTTAAAACCACACAAATCATCCCATCGTGAAACAAGAGACTTGTCTGCAGTGAACATCACAGCCGTTCCTATACAGGATGGTATAGTGTGGGACAAAACAGATTTCGATATATTCGGCCCTACGGAACAATTGAACATTCCACATTTATTTAAAATTTCACTAATTGATTTTGTTTCATCCAGTACCTATTCTGATGGTTGGGACTTTGAGACTGTAAATAATATGATGTTTGACCTAGAAAGGTCTGCTGCATTTTCTAATAATGAATACTTAGAAGGTTCATCAGACTATGAACAGCTGTATTGCTATAACCACTATGGTCATCATTTTTTGCATAAATCTGCAACACCTAGAAATGTGTTTATGTTTAACCAATTGGAGCATTGTCCTACACCACCAAAAGGTAGTTCAAGAACGTTTGTTAAAAATTTCCCTATTTTTCAGGGTACAATACATCTGATCCGGAAACATTTTACTATAAAAATGTAAACAAAACAGGACAAAAAATTATTTTAACAAATACAAAACAGATTTACTCTGCAGCATTTATTGCCCAACTGTCTAGACATGGATTCGACTTGTGGAAAGACACAATAGACACAAAATCTGTCTGGGGTTCTAAAGATTGGCAAGTGCAGGGGATAGAAGCTTTGTTTAGAGCATGTATCATCCCTCAGCAAATAATGTTTTTGAATGACACTGTGCAACAAACGTCTTCCCTTGGGTTAGCCAAGATCAAAGACATGAAAACACCTTCTGTACCGACACCTGCCAGTAATAACAATACACAGGCAGCGGTTACAGTTGACCAAATATTACAACTCAACAGAACAAATCCTGATTGGAGAAAATGGTTGATCTGGCCCACAGACACAAACACCTGTCAAGAAAGATTCCTGAATAAAACACAGGGCTTTACTATTTATAGGCCAGACCCAAGATACGTCCAAAGACAACATCCGGGGGTAGTAACAACATACAGTGTAGGAAAATTATGCCTCGATTGGCTGCAAAAATCTACACTTAAGGATGTGAAACAACACTTATCTTTACTTAAAGAAGACGCAGACCTTAGGCAATTCTTGCTAGGACCAAGAAAACTGCGTCAAAAACGTTTCATATGTGCCGGCATCTATGCTGCTTATAATGAAGCATGGAAGGTGTCACAGGTAGAGGCCGCAGAACGAATACGTGAACTTGATCGTATTAATTTGGAGAAAACTCTCTCTGTGGTCGACAATGGGTTAACAACTTTGTCATCCAGGATTTATTCATTGGACAACATTGTATCCTCTGCTATTGACATACTGGAACAAGATTTAGCCATGTTACAACAAGGCCAATCTCAGTTACGTTCTATTATGTTATTAAGCTGCAATCTTTGCGTGTGGGCTATGTGCCTTGGCGTTTTATCAACACGTCGTCTCTGTTTGCAGAATACAATCTAACTGATAAACAGATCGAACTGGCACAAAGGGGAGCAAAGTATACAGTGCTGAGCATTGAAAAACTAGAAAAATTACCATTCACTGTGGCAGAAAAACCAGCTACAGAATGGCTTATTCATGGCAAAATCACTCTGCCTGTCACTATTTTTCAGTTTCAGTATTGCCTCAAACAAATGCAAGCAGGCAAATATGAAAGGTTGTGTAAAGAATACATTAAGAGATCCTGGGATTTACCATACACATACAGATGTTGGAGTGGGGATCGTGAAGTGTTTCTTAGCGGTACACACTATGAAAGGGCACTAAGCGGTTCACTAATTTGTCAGGACATTTCTTTACACGGGGCTTGTAATGGTTCTGTGGCAAATTTGTCCTGCCACCTGCTAGGTACACCAGCTGCTGTGATTAATCCAACGTTTGGCCAACTTTCTAATGGGAGTTACCTCATGTTGAATGATCAGAGTTGCTGTGGCATGTTGCCAGGCATCCCATATCTAGTAACGGTCAACTCCAGGGTCACTTGCTGTATGCAAGTATTGTTTGCCCCAATAGACACAGTCAGGGAGTCGCCTTTATGGCCTTCGTTGAATGTTTCTTTTATACGATTTGATACTTTAAGCAGAATGAAAGCCATGCTTATACAAGAAACTGTGCCTTTGACCTCGGCCAAAGAAATCTATGATTTACAAATTGCAAGGACTTCGGCTGAGATACAGGCTTTAATTCGTACAAACTGCCCTATACATTTCGCAGAAATGATAGGACGTATCTTTAACATGTCTGATACGAGCGGGATTGTACATGTATTTAAGACCATCTGTTCAGGACTGTTAGCACCTTTTCAAGCAGTCCTCGGAATCATCCCAAACTTCGCACATTCGGTGTTTGGTGGTGTGCCGTTAATTCTAGCACTTGTTGCAGGAATCCTATTTTTATTCCTACTACTACGCTATGGCAAGCCTATTCACCGGCATCACTCCCAGCGATGTGGAGAAAGCTCTCCTAGAACGGAAGTGCCGTGAGCGCATAGTGCAACTATTTGGCATACCTCATCTACTGGAACTTAATACAACATGGTTTCTGTCATTCAGACCAATCTGGCAAGATTGCATCTTACCTGTTCTACGCTGCCTGCTTTGTGGTGAAGAATGCGTGCTAGACACCTGTCTAACACTCCCATCAGTCATGCCAACGGATATCGATACTCTGCTGGACCCGCTAACGGCCCATGCTCTGTGTTGTCCCCAGAGGCTACCAATCCTGATGACGGCATTCATTGAGATCTCACAGACGCTTCCTGCTGCTGCTGAGGTACGAGATGGATCGACAGGCACACAGGTAACAACGGACGCGAACATTGCTGCGGCATCCCATGCTGAAGGCGATGCTTCTCATCTCTGTGCGATTAACCTTCTGAACGAGGTGTTCCAAATATCACCAACATCGATAGACGATATTTTGTCTATTGAAATAGATGATCATGTTTACACCAGACCCATACACTGACCTTGATTCGTCTCACAGTGTACCAGGGATGCAATGAATTTGGCCTTCATTTTTTCAAAACTTGGAACTCTTCCCAAAACATTGAACTTTTTCTTTTTCTCTATTTTTTGAAAATACATGGCAAATCAATCTGCTTACAGTAGAACTATTCTTATAAAACGGACTTCTTTGAATACTTCCAGGGACACATTGTCACCTTATCTGTCTAAAAATTTCATTTAATACCATGATATGCAATGGCTTTGATTTTTGAAAACTTATCAACCATTTCATCATATGTATATATTTCTGTTTATTCATTCATGTTGCATTTATTACTAATATATGCTTAGAATGAAGAAAATGCTTTAAAATGTACAGTACCGATTGCATTTAACAGTTTACTTTTAAACTTCTTTTTAATATGCTTTTAGAAATGTTTTTAGCAACATGTGGTACTCAGTTTAATGTTTAGCATTTCATGTTTAGCATTTAGTATTATCGTTCATTCGAAAGTGGAGTGGGTGTTGTATTCCGCTTTAGGTGTCCGTATATAGGCTTTCCTGAAACATGTCCTTATAGAGGCACAATTCGCATTGCCCTTATATAGGCATAGAATCCCAGTCCTTATTTAGGCATTAGCCGTGCACTCCAAATACAGGCATGGTCACCGACATCCGTCCAACCTAACGTCACAACGAGTTTTTAGAAACCAGACCCTTAAGCTCTCGGGAGTTCCCCTAGCACAGGATTATTGATTTCTCCAAGAACTCATTTATTATGCATGAACCGCTATACCTTAAGGGTTCATTCCTGACGTCTTCCTCTGTCCGACTTCACGTCAATGCTAACATTCCAAGACACCTACCAGGTATAAATATACCTTCCCTTGCCCAAGCAAGTTAGGAGGAGACCTCGACTTTAGAGGAGCCCGTATCCCGGCCTGACGCACTGAGAAGACGCTGTCATCCCTGCTCGCAGAGAATCCAGCTTCCAGTGATCTGACTCCCTTCGCGGGGTGTTAGAGTTCGAGTCCGGAAAGAGATTCCCACCTCTCTCATTCTCAAGGTATGGAGCTGACTAGAACCTAGAGGGACTCTTTGCATACTAGACTCTTGGCATACTAGACTTAACATACTCTTAGTATACTATTCTAGAGAATACTTCGCCTACTTCTTACCTTTCCCTACACCTAGACTAGGTTAGGTACATTGGGGTAGAACTAGCTTAGAGAAGCATCGTATGAGTACTCGCATTTTTAGCTCATGTTATTTATGTACGTGAATATATGCTAAAAGATAATGCTAGCGCAGTATTATTTATTTCTACTGCTTACGCTGTACATTATTTATCTTGCATACTGTCTTGTGATCATAACAGCGCATATCTCTTACACGAGAAACAAGACTGTTCAATAAATCCTTTTTATTGAAACGCCCGTCTTTCCTTTCTGTGTAACTCTGTGAAAACTAAGCATGCACGATTGACTGAGTGAAACTGTTATCTATTGTTTCCACGATTCTGAGACGTGTTCCGATTCTAAAGGGAAACAAAGTTGTCATGGTTATGCGGTTGCCAGAAACTACTCCCTTCTTGTTTTCAAGGAGTTTCTAGTGGCCTCTGAGCTAGCTGGCACAAGTAATTAAGTTTAATATACTCGATAGGGACATACCGACCTCAGTCCTATGTCAAACCTATAGGGTATATTATTCCAATGCGCAGAGCCTATTAGGGAAATAGGAACTACACTACAACTTAGGTCACCTACTGTCGAAGGAGGGTAGGAGATTGACTCCTGAGCGCATCAGTTCCATTGTTAAAATGCCTATCCCTCAAACTCAAAAGGATGTGCGTGCTTTTATTGGCATTACTTCCTATTGTCGGCACTGGATTCCTAATTATTCATTACTAACAAAATCTTTGCTAGCATTAACCACTAAAGATGTGCATGAACCCTTGCCTTGGACGCCTGAATGTCAGCAGTCTTTTGAGCAATTAAAAGTTGCGCTTTGCTCTGCACCTGTGCTTGGTACGCCTGATTACGCAAAGCTGTTCGTGCTGTACGTACACGAGATGGCTGGTTGTGCGCTCTCTGTTCTAACACAGGCCTTTGGAGATAAGCAACGGCCGTGTGCTTATTTTTCTGCGCTTCTTGACCCTGTCGCAAGAGCCCTCCCGAGCTGTCTAAGAGCGGTCGCGGCTGTGGCCGTCTCAACAAGACAATCGACTGGGCTCGTACTTGATACTACCTCACAGTCATGGTGCCCCATGCTGTGGATACCCTTTTGAATAAGACCAAGACACAGCACCTCACCAGTGCACGTCTGACCGGTTATGAGCTAACTCTCTTTGCACCACATGTCACGATTAAAAGATGTGCCACTCTGAACCCAGCCACGTTACTACCCCTCCCTTCTGAGAGTGAGGAAATTGATATACATGATTGTATCTTCCGAACAGAGGAAGAGACGAAAGGACGGGTAGACCTGACTGATGTTCCCCTATCTGACTCCCAAGGGGAACTATATGTCGATGGCTCTTGTTTCAAGTTACCAGATGGCACTACAACAGCTGCATATGCAATCACAACACTACACACGGTAGTTGAGACATCACGAGTTCCCTATCAATCGGCTCAAGCTGCAGAGCTCATTGCCCTTATTCGAGCCTGTGAGTTGAGTGAGGGACTGGCTGTCAATATCTATACTGACAGTCAGTATGCTTCGGAGTTGCCCATAATTTTGGATGGCTCTGGGCAGAGAGAGGGTTTCTCACTTCCCATGGGATGAAGATCCAGCACGGCCCCATTATACATAGGCTCTTGTCGGCTTTGACACTCCCCAAGAAATTAGCGATAGTGAAGTGCAGCACACACAAGAAAATTACTGATGATGTAGGTAAGGGGAACGCCTTTGCAGACCAGACAGCTAAGGAGACAGCCCGAACAAAGATGAAAAGGATGTTTGTAGCAGGTCCCGCTAGGTGGGTGTTCGAGGTCACCATGTTTGAGGATATGCTGGAAAATGTCAAGGAGATAAAAAGCGAGGCAACTATTGAGGAATTAGCGATATGACAGGAAAGCACATCACGTTTGGATGAGGATGGGTGTTGGACTGATAAGTCAGGGAAACAGAGATGGATGCTACCAGATGCATATGTCCTTCCCGTAGTCACCATGGCGCACGGGCCAGCTCATATCAGTGCTAAAGGTATTTTCAAGTTGTTAGACCCTGTATGGCAAAATGATAACATCCCGAAGACAGCCACTCATTTGGTTAAATATTGTATGGATTGTATGATGCACAATCCTGGAAAAGGTACCCCTACGCCACCTGGTAATTTTGCACCTCCCACCTTTCCTTTTGAGGTCCTCCAGCTCGATTACATAGAAATGGATCGAGTCAATAATTTGAAATATGTGTTAGTGGTTGTTTGTGCATTCAGTAAATGGGTTGAGGCTTACCCCACCAAAGAAAATACAGCTATAGCGACTGCAAAAGTACTCCTGAAGGAGTTCTTTCCTCGTTTTGGCTTCCCCCGTTTGATTTGGAGTGATAACGGAAGACACTTCAACGCGAAAGTTATCCAGTTAGTTTGTGAGGGACTACATATCAGACAAAAATTTCATGCTGTGAATCACCCCCAGTCTGCGGGTTTGGTTGAGAAGTACAATGGTACTCTCAAACTGAAATTAGCAAAGATTCAGGAGAGCACAGGGTTGCAGTGGCCAGATGCTTTACCATTAGCCCTTTTGTCCACAAGAACGACAGCTTATTCTAGAACAGGAGTGTCACCCTACGAGGTCGTGTTTGGGCGCCCAGTAAATGTCTGGGGCGTACCGCGACCTCGTCGGTTCTCAGAAATTGAATATCCTCTATTGGTGGACTATTTGTATGAGTTAACTAAAAGTCTGCATTCTATTCACCAACAGATTCAAGAATCCCTTCCACCAGTACCCGAGGGGCCAGGCCATGACATTCGGCCTGGCGATTATGTGTTAGTCCGTAATTTCCAGAGAAAGAAGAGTCTGGGGCCGAGGTGGAAGGGGCCGGTCCAGGTGCTCCTTGCAACCCGCACTGCCATCAAGGTCTCCGGCCGAAAGAAGTGGATACACTGCCAGCATTGCGGCAGTGTGCCTCTTCCCTTGCCCTACGATCAGTGGGTCAACAAGGGAATTGGGGACTCGGAGTGGGAACAAGTCCCACGTTTTGTCCCCTTTTCGGATGCCAGGCTTACGTGGACCCAAACAGAGGCTGAGAATGATATGGCACTAACTGCAGCAGTGCCCCCGGAGATTAAAGCAATTCAAGAGCCCCTTTCAACTGGCCCCTCTGTGTCTAAACACCTTTTTACTGACCCCTCTGTGCCCGGAGTAGCGAGGTACAATTTGCGCCCCCGACGGAGGAACAGTGCTCCAAAGGAGAAGTCAGATTAGTAGGGATGGACTGCGCAAGTCAGGGTGTACCTTGCCTATGGTACCAACAGTAGATTAGGGAGAGGTGAAATTGGTGCATTGTTCGGACCTTGGACAGGATAGCTTGAACGTGCTTCCCTGGAGGAAGGTACGGTATCCTGGACGACGTGGGATTTCTTCAAGAGCTAGGATCGAACAGCTCCACCGCTGGTGCTCAAAAGCACCAATGTTGGTGAAGAATAGGAGTCTGCCAGTGAGGCTCTAACGAACACTGGGAACTCTTGTTTTTTGCTATTAGTCTTATTGCGTCCTTTTTCTCTGGTTACACAATGTATCCGTTTGGTCGGCCCGTTACTGAGGAAGAACAGCCATTTGCACCTCCGTGCCCAGAGCAGGGTTGGTCCACCAAAAGTAAAATAGTTTTCGCATTCATAATTGCAATTGCATTGATATTTGTGTTAGGGATATCTTGGTTTTTGGAGGAAAAGTATCCTGCATGCTCTTTGATTGGGACAACACCTGTTCCCCCTGAACACATGTTTGTCACTTTGGCTCCTCACAAAGGGGAATATCGGAAAAGTTATGCAGGCAATGTATTTTTACAAATGTTGCATCAGGCCCATGATACGTCCAATGCTACTAATTGCTGGATCTGTGGATTGCTCCCCTCAGTTACACATAAGAGTGATATTTTATTATCGATGCCACTATCCTATTTAGGAAGTTGCGAAGGGTGGTTTGAACTGTTAACTATGGTGCATTATCATTTTCAATTCTCTGCTATAAATATGACATCTGCTGACTCCCGCACTGTGGTAGAATATATACGTTTCCATCAAGGGTATACTCCCACGAGGCTAGGAGGAGAACAAGGGGCCCCTGATACATTGTCTCCAACAGCCTGTATGAATGTATATGAGAAGGTAAAGAACGAAAAATGGCTTCGAAATGAAATGTTAGATTTCCAAGGGTTCAATGCCACTGAATATTTCCGATCTTTCCAAATCCGCAATATTACTAAGGACAAAGCGATGCCAGTGTCCGTAGTCAACACAACAGCTGGTTTCTGTGTTCAGGGAATTGGGAATGTGAAAGTGGAAGAGAGTAATTGCAATTACACATATAAGCTGAGTACGATTAGTAGCCCGCCTTTGCTCCCACCATATAATGTCTATTTTGTTTGTGGATCTCAAGTTTATGTTTGGCTTCGCAGGGGGTGGTCAGGCATATGTTACCTCTCTTTTCTCCTTCCCCCGTGTATATAGCACCGTCCAATTACCATAAGGACCATCGATTGCAGGGTAGGAGTGCCTACCTGCCCCGAGTTAGAAGAGTTATCAACACAGAGGATATAGATCAGACAGATACCACTTTGCAACAGTTTACAGACGCCATGAAGGGTATCGTACCCTTTTGGGGCACCATGTCTAACAGTCTTAATATTCGTCGGCTTACAAGGGTTGTTGAAGGGGTCATTAACACAACGGCTGGTATATTGACAAACATCACTGCTGAGCTCCAGGCCACGAGGCTTGTTACTTTACAAAACCGGATGGTGTTAGACGTCATCCTTGCTGACCGGGGAGGGGCCTGTTGTGTCATTGGAGTAGCTGTTGTGTATGCATCCCAGACCACGCCCCCAATGTGTATGCTGCCATACAGAAGTTGCATAGGCTTTCATCCGACATACACCAAGAGAATGGTACCTGGACACTCTCTGGATGGTTCTGGGGCATATTTGCGTCCTGGGGTTGGAAGATACTTGCTTTCCTAGCGTTAGTCGCTGGTATTTTCCTCACCTGTTGCCTCTGTATACAATGTCTCCCAGCCTGTTGCACTTATTGTATCACACTCCTTTCCCCAAAGCTGAAGGCGCCCATCCATGATACTAATGCTGTGATTATGACTCAGAAGGAGATAGATAGCTTCATGCAGATAGACGAGGGTATATTCGAAGACTCTTCTTCCTTTTATGCTGAATACATGGAGTGCTCTGAACTTTGAAGATTATTTGTTGTATACGTGCTATGCTGCACTCTCTATTTTCTCACCTTAAGATGGTTAGCTCATGCTAAAAGGAGGGCCTGTTGAAATGTAAATGTTATGCATTCATTCTGCTAGTGTATTTCCCTATGTAAAGTTAGCATTTGCCGCACCTTTTTAAGTTGAGCCGCCATTTTGAGCCATAACCGAAACTAATTTCTGTCTCACTTGTTTGGCGGCCCCAGCGAAAGCAGCTGCTGTATTATTCTTTTTTCCTTTCCCTCCTGTTTGTATTTCTCCAAGGTTGAGCTTTGCTGTGCTAATAAATAGACTGTTTTTGTAATCGCATACCTTTCTCACTAGATAGGCCTGCTCCCACCCTTAGAGCGGAGGGTACAGGCCGAAGTAACCTTGGCTCTGAGATAACATGTACCCATTCCTGGGATTGCAACTCATCCTTCTGTATCTCCATTGTTCACTAGCTACCAACTGGAAATTTCCAGTCTGGGCTTGTCTTAGCGATCCTGAAAATGTACATTATACGTTGTCCTGACGGTAGAAGTCAGTCCCTCTGCAGCAATCTAAGGAGGCTGGTCAGACCGGACTCCACTCGAGTGTACTTTCAATAAATATCTTTGGTTTGTATTCTCTGCTGTCTGACCGACTCTTCATTTGTGAGGAAGGCTGAGAGGTGGTCGCTAGTGACCCGGGTGGCCCTAATCGGGTCACTTCCTTCACATGTGAAGACGTACAGCGTCAAATGACGTACTGACGTCGGGTGCTGTGACTTCTGCGGATATGAATGACGAGGACCTACCCTTCTCGAGCTCTTAGACCCATTAAACCAGTGGTGCAATGGGTCAAAGCCTGAGTCCTGTCTCTGAAGCTGATTGTTTAATTTTAGTTCTTCTTAGAAATGTTTTGTGGTGATTTATTCCTTTGTTATGGAGAGGCAGCACAGAGTTTTATTTATTTTATTTGTTTGCAGTTTTATAGAGCGCAAACTTGACCCAGAGCATCAGAGCACCTTACATGAGCACCATAATACATTACACTTTTTTAGGCACAGGGAGATTCAGTGAATCACAGGATGTTCAGCCAAGTCCGGGGATCGAACTCGGTTCCCCAGTTCCAAAGTTGGCAGCTCTGGGTGTGAGGTCACATCTCCTCCCTGCTCTCTAGTTTGACAGTTCTTTTGGATTAGGTTGAGTATCAGAACTTATTATGGAGAGATTTCTCCGCCAACCAGTTTCCTTGAATAATTCAAAATGTCTGACATTCCCGATTCCTGTTTTTAATATCAGGTTCGGGCATTTGTGATGGCAGTCAGTCCAAGCTCACACAATCATTGAATAGCTGTTGAAACAGTCATAAGAGGACACCATGTCAAGGTTTGCCGAATAATAATTCTAATTCCATGAATGTGTGGTACGTCAGTGGTTTCAGTGAGGACTTACTTTTGAGCGGGTTCCTGGCTTCCATTGACCTCAATATTTGCAAATCTGACGACTATAAAGCTCAGAGGCTTGATTAGCATCACAATCCTCCAGTTATTGGTAGCGATGAGGGTAGCTCAGTTATGCACTGGTTGAGGAGTCCACTGAAGCCAATGCTTAATTTGTAAAAAAAAACAAAAGTGCCAGGGCCCTTGTCAGGGGGCGACTGCTGCTTACACCACCCATTGCCCCTGCCAATGACAGAACCAACACAACTACCAACCATTCCATTCCAACATGTGCGGCAATTTAGACTATTCCTGGCCCCTAACGCTATAACAATGGCATGTGTGGTAGGTAGGTATTAGTCATTTATGATGTACATTGAATTATTAAACAACTGTTTTTGTGCTCATCTCAAAATCAGACAAACAGTGCCACCAAGTGCCAGTGTTGACAATTAAGTGTCGGTGTCAAGCACTGGAAACCACCGGCTCAAATTAAGCACTGACTGAAGCAGTGGTGAAACTATTTTTCCTTACTCCTTGCAAGTTTTAGAACACGCCTGTTGCCCTGTATTAATGGGACTGCTACAGCAGAGGCCAGAGGCACACCGACAGGCACCCATGCACACAGAGCAGCAAACATTTAGGCATCAATTCACACAGACTATCAAACAAGTAGCTACTCATTCACAGAAACCAATAAATTATATACATCTATGCACACACACCACCAAACAGATTCCATCACAGCGATCAACAGACATACTGGCATTAATGTACACATGATAATGTCGAAAAAGCGGGGGGTGGGGGTGGGGAGGGCAAAAAGTGATGTGCAAAGGATAATGTTCAGCAACAGGAACAAGGTGAAGTGCAGCAGGGGAAACCCAGGCTGACTAAAAACCATGGCAGCAGGAGGTGATGGGCTTCGAGAGAGCACCAGTAAGACACCTCTGGGATTACAGAGTGATGGACATTAAGGAGACACTGGGTATAAGCTGATGTCTCCAGTGCATCACTGAATTAGCATCTGGTGATGTACCTTACGGAGGCACCGAGGAAGCACTGGGAGTTGTACATCATAAGGAACACAAGTGATGTGCATCATGGGAACTCTGACATTCTGCATAAGGTGAGCCCTCACTGGGTGACATAAAGGTCAGGTCAGTGGACTGCATTCCTGGGTGCTGGTGTGTATAAATGGCCACATGGTGATGTACAAAGGGGATATTTGATGATGCACAATAGCTGGGCTGTACATGTGTCCCATGACATGTATGACATTTTCGGTCACTCCTAGGTTTTCTGTGAGCTGCATCTTGCGATTTCTGTGATTATGTGAATGTTAAAAGAGAAGCTGCAATTGCCTAATTTCTGTTGGTTAGAGAACAGACTGAAAATATACTCCTGACCTGGGCACTTGGCAGCTGTGCACTGGGTCCAAAAACACATTTTCCATTTACGACAGATTGGCTTGTTTTTGCTGTTCTAATGTAAAGATTGCACTGCATGCTGAATATAAACGTGTCCTAAGGTATAGTTTAGCCTAGGTCCATTTACTCTGCTCCCCTGAACGTTCTCCTCAAAGCCAGTTTTTACGTTTGACCCAAAACAAAGGGTCCCATGAAATAAGTCCCTGTAATGTGATGTGCAAATGAAAAGGCTAATGGAACCAAAATGGTGTCTGTGAAGACTGGATGACTTCAACCAATTAAAATAGAAAATGCCATAGATAGAATACAGTGAACAAGTAAAACTCCATTCCTGAAGCACAACAGTCCATATGATCTCCATTAGTTTAGCATAAAAATACTGCTTCAAGACATTCCTAGCCCGAAACCTCAATACAGGTGTGAAAGGTACAAGACTGGACAGTTCGGCGACACCTTAATAAAAGCCGAAGTATCAAAAAAGGTGGGTGTGGCCTCAGAGCCCCCAGGATCAGAAGCAGAGTGGGTGTGAAATGCACGTCCACGCTTACCAGTGCTGATGCTCATGTTTGTGACATGACTTAAATCCCCCTGGATCTGCTTAGGAAGCCTTTGGCTGAAGAGGAAGTCTTGAACCCGGGTGGAATTTCTGGCCACTTCAGTCACAGGAATAAATTGCACATAGACTGAATATAAAAAAATTGGACCTGTAAGACAACAAAAGCAAAGCATCAGTGTGGAATATTAGGTTCGTTTCATTGTTTTTTTTTTAAAGTTTGGAAATTTGATTTGATCTTAAGTTTATGTAGAAGAAAATTAAATTTAAATCAGAAACTTGCTAGCCAATTAAAATCAAGATACAATAAATAGAATAAAACATTAACCAATACAAACACATATGCAATCTATAGTATTTATACTATTGGTATTTAAATTATATTAACATAGCCATAAATAGTACTGCATATGCATAATTTAAAATTATTTACAGTATTTTATATAAAAATAAAGAAGTATTTTATATCATTATAATAACTAAGGCCTGACATCACAGTCCAGATGTTCGAGCTGATGCACATATTGAAATGAAAAAGTTAATATCACAAGTTAACCTTTCCTATTTAAGAGCCCCGAGTACCATGGTAAACACTCCAGTTGACCAGTTGCAAAGGATTTCTACTGGACTGAGTTGCAAATGAACAAGTTGGTATCTGCGGCAGGTGCAGGGTGATTGATCTGTTGCTGGTACTTGTGGTGCACAGTCTCCCACAGTCACACAGTGTGGCAGAGCTGGTGTGTTGCACGTTTACCTGAGCCTTATCCTTAAGGTGCTACCTGAAGTCAGTTGCAGGGTGGACATGCAAACATTCTCTCCACTCTGACAGTGTGTGCATAAGTCTTCCCCAATGAAACCCAATGGATGAGAAGCAGGGGCCCCACTGAGGCTTCATATCCCCGCTTAGACAATCTTCACTCCAAGGCAAGCTAATTGTCTGAAACCTCATGTATGAAAGACATGAAATGCATCCTTCAGTAACTAGCTGTTACTGTTTTTGATCTTTTCAGAATATGACCTGAACTTTGGGATCTCTAGACCGTCTGGCAGCACAGGCTTAGGCATCATACCATCATGTGACAGATAACCCGGTGGACTCTAACATATGAAACCCCTTCAAAATACACGAGGAAGGTGCTTACTGGAAACGATCCGTCCTGTGAGACTTACAAGAGTACTTGTTGTTAGTAGGTGTCATGTCGCCATGCCTGTCCTGACTATATCCCAAGGTCAGGCATGGCAGGAAGGGGAAGGGGAGGAGCCCGGGAGGCAACGGGGAGTTCGGGCTGGTACACAAGAAATAAAGAGGTGTTACCAGGCAGCCGGTGTCCCGTGTGTGTTCTTGGGCAGGGAACACAAAAACTGGCGACGAAGGTGGGATCGCAGAATCACCCCCTCCACCCCTGCAGTGTGAAGAATCCACAGACACTGCGGACGAAGTGCACGCTGCCGTGGATCACGAGCGGAGCGTTCATGTGTGCCAGAGAGAGCGCGAGTAACGGCGCGACGTGCTAATGCGGCTCGCGACCGGGAGACACACCAGAGAGCCTGAAAATCGCGGACCAAATTACAGCCCACCTGAGGGGACACCACGCGAAGCCAGGGGTAAGCCACAATGAACACCCCTTGAAGAGAATACACGAGTCACGTCAGCGGCCATTTTGAAGTCAGGCAGGTTGCATTGATTAGACCTGGTTTCAAAAGGAAAAAAAACGGCGGCCATCTTAAAGTCAGGTGACATACAAAGACTCCCTGAAACCTGCCGAAAGCGATACCAAGACCCGTAGACGTCACTGAGGTCTGTTGGAGCCACATCTGCGTCCATTATGTCAGACCCCGACTCCTCGCAACAGGTAGTGCCTGGCCCTGCGCAAGCCGCCACGCAGCCCGTACCGATACTCATGGGAGTATCGTACCTACGTCCTCCCGAGCCCTTACAACTGACGTCTGGAAACAGTATGGGCCCCAAGTGGAAAAGCTGGCTCGAGGACTTTGAAGATTTCATGAAGGGGTCACAGGTCCGTGACCCCAATCAACAACTCATTGCCTTACGAAACCTCATAGGCAAAGATGTGGGACAAATTATCAAAGAGTTCCCCCAGCTAATGCTGCGTCTTACGAAGCCGTGAAAGAAGCTCTGAATAAAATGTTCCTTCACAAATGGAACCTAGTTTACGAGCGCTACACCTTCAATCTCGCATCTCAGGAGCGAGATGAGCCCATGGGCGATTTCATCTCCCGCCTCAAGCGCCTAGCTCGCTATTGTGAGTTTGACAATTTTAATACAGAAGACGCACTTCGCCTACGTGTTATTGAAGGATGTCAGTCCGAATCACTGCGCCGTCGACTACTAAAGAAGCACTATTCCCTCGATGAGATAGAGGAGCTCACGCGCATCAATGACCAAGCAGAGGAACACTCAAAAAAGATGGAGGCTAGCAAAACTGAGAAACGAGAACAAGCTCTCCGCGTACAGTCCCACACCGAACCGAGGCGCCGTCCGGACCGCCACAAGTCGGGAAGGTTCACAAGGTCACCTCGCACGAAGTCACCCCGCAGCGGAACCAAGAGCAGTCACTCTCGGAGTCAACCACCACAGTGTTACCGGTGTGGTCAAGACTACCCTCACACAGGTCAGTGTCCAGCCATTGGTCAGCAATGCCACAGATGCGGGAAAGATAATCACTTTGAAGCTGCTGGCCAAACCCGTCGCATGGAAATGAGACAAACCAAGCAAAGCACAGGGTCACGCCACCACGTGAGGGCTGTACAAGGACGAAGGGATCACTCAACAAGCTCGTCAAGATCCAGTACCCAGTCACACAGCTCATATCGATCCAGGCGGTCAACGTCCAGAGAGTCGTCTTCCCTCACCCCCATATCACAGGACAGTGACGAATATGTGTGCATGGTGGCAGACCCGGACAGACTGAAGAAGTACCCGCGGCTGCACCTCCGAATGGGAAGCCATTCCGCTAAATTTGTTCTAGATACAGGCGCATCACTCAACTACATTTGTGCCACCGAGTACCAGAGTATGAACCCAAAACCGAAGCTGGAACCAGCCGCAGTACGAGTCTATACGTGGATGTCCAGAGAACCACTGCCATGTTTGGGACAATTTCGTACAACGCTGACATATAAAGACAGACAGATTCAAGCGCAAATCCACGTGATTGAAGGCCCTGAAGCAGCAGACTGCCTTCTCAGTCTGCCAACTGCGGAATGATTGAAACTAGTCGAGATCCTATATAAAGTGGACGATTCACCAGACATTGTCAACAAATTCCCGAAGCTGTTCAGTGGCCTAGGAAAGCTAGCTCACTTCAAGGTCAAGCTACATATCAACGAGCAAGTGACACCAGTGGCACAGCATCACAGGAAGGTGCCATTCCACTTACAGCAAGCGGTAGATGATGAACTCCAAGACCTGATAAAGGCGGATATCATAGAAAGATCAACAGGACCCACCCCGTGGGTGTCACCTGTAGTAGTCGTGCCCAAGAGAGGTCAGGACAACAAAGTATGTCTATGTGTGGACATGCGAGCTCCGAACACAGCCATCGAAAGGGAGCGGCACCCAGGACCTCACATCAGCGACATGATCACACGCCTGAATGGGGCAACAGTGTTCTCAAAATTGGACCTCAACAAGGGATACCACCAACTTGAGTTGCATGAGAAGTCCAGATACATCACCACCTTCACCACTCATCAAGGACTTTTCAGATATAAGTGCCTCAATTTCGGGATCTCGTCAGCCGCCGAGATCTTTCAGGAGGCTATCCGGCGAGTAATACAGGACATCCCAAACGCATTCAATTACAGTGACGACATCTTGGTATTCGGAGAGACCCAGAAAGATCACGACAAAGCGCTAAACCGGGTGTGTCACGCCTTACTCAACGCCAATCTTACACTTAACCAAGACAAATGTGAGTTCCACAAGTCAACTCTCAAGTTCTACGGACACATATTCTCGAAAGAGGGCATGAGACCTGACCCCGGGAAAGTATCTGCACTATCGGACACTCCACAGCCACATGATGTTAGCGACATCCGGTCGTTCCTGGGCATGGCTAGTTACTGCGCCTGCTACATCAAAGACTATGCAACCATCAGTTACCCGCTACGAGAATTGACCCGACAAGGGCAAAGTTTCCAGTGGTCAGCTGCGTGTGAACAAGCCTTCAACAAGATCAAGGCAGCTGTGAGTTCAGCCATCAATCTAGCGTACTTCAACCCCAAATGGAAGACAGAAATCATGGTAGATGCCAGTCCCGTTGGGTTAGGTGCGATTCTGGCGCAATACGATGACGAAGACGACCAACGCCACATTGTTGCATATGCCAGTCGCAGTCTCACTGATACAGAAAAAGCATATTCCCAACCGGAAAGAGAGAGCCTGGCGGTCGTGTGGTCGTGCGAGCATTTCCACCTCTTCGTATATGGCAAGCACTTTACACTCATCACTGATCACCAAGCTCTGATAACCATCTTTGGGAACCCTCGGGCGAAGATGCCTCCGCGGATTGAGCGGTGGGGAATCAGGTTGCAAGACTATACGTACACCATCATTCACAAACCGGGGAAGGCGGAGAATTCGGCAGATTACATATCGCGGCATCCTCAAGCCCTAACGCGAGTGCGACACTCCGCAGCCGAAGAATATCTCCACTTCGTCATCGACCAAGCCTGCCCACCTGCAGTTCCATTAGAAGCCATCATTGAAGCTTCTGCCAAAGACGCCACCCTCCAAAACATCATGTATTGCGTCCGCGCTGATTCGTGGAGACACCTCAATGAACCAAAGATGAGTGACACCATCAACACTCAGGAACTCATGGCATTCAAACACGTCAAGGATGAACTTTCAATCAGTACAAATGGTTTGCTACTACGAGATCGGAGGATCGTTATCCCTCACCAATTGAGACAAGGAATCGTCAACCTGGCACATGAAGGACACCGAGGGGTAGTAGCCACGAAGAAAGCGCTGCGAGAGAGCGTTTGGTTCCCTTCCCCCCACCAGATGGTAGAGGCCACACTCCAAGACTGCCCACACTGTCAATTAGTAGGGCGAGAAGAACCACAAGCCCCCCTGCAGATGTCAGATCTCCCAGACAGCGTATGGCAACAAGTAGCCGTCGACTTCTTTGGCCCACTGAAATCGGGAAAATACATCATCGTCATCATGGACGAATACTCCCGATTTCCCATCGCTCACCAAATCTCTTCCACCAAAGCAACCACCGTCATACCCGTCATCGACGAAGCATTCGCTGCATGGGGAATTCCCACGGTGGTGAAGACTGATAACGGGCCACCTTTTAATGGACAGGAATTTGCACATTTCGCAAGACATCTGAATTTCAAGCACCAGAAAATCACTCCCTTATGGCCCCAGGCTAACGGAATGGTAGAACCATTTATGGCCACCGTAAAAAAGACAAAGCAACAAGCTGAACTAGCCCCTCGTGACATTCAGCCAGCGTTAAATGAAGTACTACGGGCGTACAGGACCACGCCACACAGCACCACAAATCAATGTCCTGCCACTCTAATGCTTGGGCGAGTTCCACGCACCCGGATACCAACCACAGATGCTGTCACACAATCCAGAGCCACGACCTCAGACCACGAGACGCTGGTAGAACTGGATCGGACTAAGAAAGAGAAAATGAAAGAATATGCCGACCACCGCAGACATGCCAAGACGTCTGACATCCGCGAAGGAGACTGGGTGCTGGTGAGAGAAGAAAGGAAGACCAAGGCGGATAGCCGCTACTACGCCCATCCGCTACAAGTAATGAGAAGTAAAGGGACCATGATTTCAGCGGAATCCGGAGTCAAGAGAACAACTAGAAACGTGTCACATTTCAAAGGGTGCGACCCCGCAACATACGCTCAGGCTCGACAACCTGACCGGGACACAGATGTGTCGAGTCAAGAAGAGAGCAGTCATGAAGGATCCAGACGAGTGTTGGAAACCTGCGACTCGAGAGAGGGGCGCCCCTCTAGTCGACCACTAACAAGCCGACCCCGAAGAACCATTCGGAGACCCACTCGACTCATTGAAGAACTGTGAGATAACCAATGAACGTTCAATGTACAAAGGGGGGAGATGTCGTGTCGCCATGCCTGTCCTGACTATATCCCAAGGTCAGGCATGGCAGGAAGGGGAAGGGGAGGAGCCCGGGAGGCGACGGGGAGTTCGGGCTGGTACACAGGAAATAAAGAGGTGTTACCAGGCAGCCGGTGTCCCGTGTGTGTTCTTGGGCAGGGAACACAAAAGTAGGGTTCAAACCTCCTTTCACCATGAATAGACACACTCAAGAACACACATTTACAATATACTTTTATGAATTTTATTAAAATCAAAATATTATCCCATTACTAACAATCGGTATAGCTGGTACTATAAGAACAATCTGAATAGTGGCAATTAGAGCAGCTGACAAACAGGATATTATGAGTTGCAACACTATAATGGTATTTTAGAGTATCCGTGTATCTGTTCCCCAACCCCTCCTCCTTGCCTCTTACTAAACTTACCATACACAGCACCAAAAAGAGCCTGAAAGAGTTTCTTAGGTGGCCGTGCCTTTCACGCATATACCTTAGCGTAACAACAAAGTTACTGTTCAGTATGAAGACAGCTGTTGTCTCCCTCTGCGCTCAACAACTATGGTATCCCCAGGCAAACCGATCAGGTCTGTCTGGCAAGTGGAAATGGCTGTTTCTGGTCTTCAAAAAGGAAAAAATGTTTTCTGCTCTCACCTGCAAAGCCCCTCAGCTGTCTGCTCCCTGGAAACAAAGATGCCTAACCTTTGTCTATATTCAGCTGAAATACTTCTTTCTGTTTGTCCAATGATATCTGAATCAACAATAATTGTATGAGCTTTAATGTACTTTTACCTATTTATGCTTCCAGGAAAGATGAAATTCAATTGGAAGTACCGAAACAAGAAACATAATGATTACATCATAGCTTTCCTCTGTGCTTGTGGTCAAAGGGGATGCAATGATGGATTTTCATTGCAATGGTGCATTCCATTTCCCTATGACACGTGCAGCACTGCCGCCTCTTCTCTAAACCCTATCCACACTTTTTGTGCAGGCAGCACAGATTTAGGAATGTGGCTTCTAGATATCAAGTGGAAATTGCAAGTGACATTCTACTACTTCAATGCTATACGAACTGTTGTGCTGATGGTTGCTGACCCAGCAAACCTAAACTTGTCCCCCAGACAAATGGACGAACTTATCCCATAAAACAGCCCCTGCATACATTTTTGGAACTGCATTGAGAGAAAAATCATTAGCAGTAGCAGGTCTGCCACGCCATGTTGACCTGGTGGGCCCAACGTCACTTTTGTTATTCCTGAAAATAGTCCCACAAAGCGAGGGTTCCTTCTTCAGGAATAACATGGCTAATGGCCTGCACACTGGGAGTTCTCTTCAGAACGTTTGGGACACCTGTGTCCAGGACCATCATGGCTTCTATGGTGGTCCCGGACAAGAAGGATTCTGGTGGAACTGACATCTCAGTGGTAGAATGCAGAGGAGGGTGGTCAGGACGTCCTCTGGGTTTAGGCCGAAATCTCTTAACTGAACTCATGTAAATGAGGCCCTGCTTATTGTCCATGAAGAATGGCTTGATCTGGAATTTTGGTGCTCAACGTGGTGGCCGGGTGGCTCAGCAGGTTCTAGAGATGATGGCTCTGGAAGGAACACATGACGGGATGAAAGCATCTGTTTGATAGTATGAAGAACAGTCATCCTCTTCTCATGTCTGACTGGACATATGCCCACATAGAAGAAGACATGTTAGCAAAAGGACAGGGGGCTACTTTGGGGGACAGATGAGACAGAAGATCTGAGAACAGCTCTCAGGGTGCTGCAGACACACATTCACACACGTGTCCCTGATTTGCTGTTATAGGGAAATAGTAGTCCTGTGGAATGTTACAAGAGTTTTCTTGCAGAATTGCTGCAAAATAGCACAGGATCAGACCTGCTTCTTCTTTTAGGAAAGGAATACCTTTTAGAAGATTCCATCAACTGTATGTATTGAGGGTTCTATTAAGCTTAAATGTGGGACATTTTAAATGTCTTCCAGGTAAACAAGCGCTTTTTAATATATTACCAGTCAGTCAGCATAATTAATATGCCTGTTTTATTCAATAAAAGAACACTGGGCCATGATACCCTCGGGTGCTTAGCACAGCAAACATGTTAAAGAATACCAGGTCCCATGTTATGTATATGGTGCTCTTCCCTGGTCTGCATCGGGTGCAGACGGGGTCAGTGTGCCATTTTACATTTAATGCGCTACACCCAGCAATGCTACAAACTCGCATCTGCCTTGGGGGCAGTACCTTTGCCAAAGACGGGCGGGCTGTTTGAAGAAGCTGGTGCATCTTTTACTGTGGTGGTGGCAATGCAGGCTGCTTTTGAAAAGGGAGCAGAGATCCTCATAGCAGGCTAGTGCATTGAGTGACTGCATCCACTTGCAAGAGGTGCCTGGTGGCGGGGGCTCACTGGGACCCTTATTTTACTCTTTTCAAGGGGCGCTGCCAGGAGCCAATGCATCTCCTGACAGCTCTTTTTCCTCTGCATCTGTGTCTATAATATATAGTGGGCACAGAGGCAAAGTGTTCAGTCGTTTGCATGGGGCCACATTCCTATGGGTTCATTTAAGATCATGTCAGCATCTTGCGTAAACTAGGGCTCTGGCCTAGTCCTACAAGGTTTGGTTTCACACACCGCAAGACAAAAAGGGGACACTGCACATAGCCCTGAACTACATGGCAGGCAGCATGTGGTGCCTGCCACATTGTGCAGGGATATGTAGGGGGGGCAACATAGGTGCCCCCCAATGCCCATGCCTGGGTGGGAGCAGGTAAGGGGGACCCGCTACGGGCCCCCACAGTCCCTTTCCGTCTGCCTTTTTATGGCGGGTTACCCGCCATGAAAAGGCGGGCGGAAAGGGACATTGTAATCCCTACGGCAGTGCCTGGCAGGCACCGGCACCATTGTAGGGAATACAATTCCCTCCAACACACTGGCGGGCTCAAGGAGCCCGTCAAGATGCGTGGCAGTCGGTCTTTCCGACCGCCAGCACACCGCCCACCATCCTAATGTGGCGGGCGGTGAACTTGGTTATGATGGCGGAGAGACCGCCACCGACAGCCTGTCAGTGGCATTCTCCCCGCCATTGTAATCATGCCCTAAATCCTTTAGGACCCAGTAAGAAGCAGATGGCCCAGATATTGTGTGCAACGTAGCTCAAAACAGAGTGAAAATTGGGGGCCAGTAGGGGGTTCTGATTTGACCCTCATGCTTTAAAATGCTATTTTTTTTTTACTTTCTGTGATATCGTCTGGGTCAACGACTGTATATGGTCAAGTTTTCTGAAGTTATCAGGATGAAAGGTGAAGGGATGTCACTTCCTATAATGCTACTAAGCAGGGGTCTCCAACCTTTTGTGTAATAGGAGCTACTTATGTTCAATGAAAATCATCCCAAGCTACTAATATTATAAGAGATGTCATAGTGGCCACATCAGAGGTGATCACATTAGAAGCCACCATAAGAAAGATTACCAGCAGTGATCACCTCACTGCATCAAGCAAGGTTGCCAGCAGTAATGTAAAAAATCCTTTGTCAACATGGAAGCCTCTACAATGGAAATACATAACAGCTGTATCTACAGTGCCCCTGATATCAACTTAATAATATTAGTAATGGTCTCCCCAACACTGTTTGATTTTTATCACTAAAATATAAGCTCTAGATTCAACCATTTTTCTCTAAAAATCAGTTTATGAATTCTGAAAATAAACACAATTTCGTTGTCTAATACATGTTTTTCAATTTTTGTATAGATATAATATTTCAACCAAGAAAAAGCTTCTGATTTAGTTAACTGCCTGCACCCAGGAGAGCTACTTCCAGGAAGCTGGAGACACCAGTAGCTCACAAGCTACTCGTTGGAGAAACCTATGCTAGAGGTAGCTGTGTGAGGGCCCTTTCTCAGGGTCCTGTGGCAGAAGGTGGCTACTTGTTACTCTTCGTTATGAATAAACTCATTTCAAGCAATGATCCAGGGATTTCTTACTATTACACACTAGACGACTGACCATCGTTAAAAGTGATTTCACATAAGAACAGTTTCCTAGAATACCAATTCTGAGACCCATTTCACCTAAACTGTTCAATTGGAAATTCATATGAATAATATTTGTAGGAATCCAATTCACAGAATGTCTTATTTTAAAAGGCCTTTTGCATGTTTCTTCTTTTAAGATGTAAATGCCATTTATCTTGAAAATTGATTTTCTCTCTTATTTCCTCTACATGGGTTGCCTAAATCTTTTTTCTGTTCGCCACCACCTTTCCTTTCACCCTGAACCACCAGTCATTCTGTGAAATCACAAGCCAATGGCATCTCTCATCCATCACCACTCTCCAGATCTGCCCTCAGGTGAGGACCTGCCCTTCCATATATGGAGGTTGGTCCTCCTGAAGTTCCTACTCATGGTGGACCTGAGGACAGTAGAGCAGGACATCCTTCTCTGTGTACATGTGTCATGTGTCTGATGTTCTTCCATCGCCTTCCTTCAGATCTCATCCACCTGATGCTTCTCTGACACATGTGAATGGTTGAACGTCTGACTAGTGGATCACGACACGACTGGAAAGAAATAGATGAACAAAGGGGGTCTTCTGCTTACCATCTGCTTGTCTTCGTCCCCTTAAAGTGATGTCTAAGTCGCCAGCTTGCGGGTGCTGTTCGAAACAAAAAGATTGTGCAACATCAAAAGAGGTGCATGTGAGAATATAGCTACATGTGAACATGCTGATATGTCCATTTAATACAGTTGCAGAGATCTTGGAGCAGGACGACTCTAGTAGAAATGGCCACATTCCTAAAGAGAAGCACAAATAAGAAGGGGTAAGAGACAGAGCCAAAGAGGCCAAGGCCCCTAGCCGGGACTTTCATCGGCACGCATTAGGTATACCGGCTGTGGAACCGTTTCAGTATGTCTAATTTAGACTTGTTACTGTTCCCCACCCTACCCTTGAGAAACATTAACACCCCGAAAAATGGGATTTACCCCAGATAGTGGCCCAGATGGCCACTACTAGATCCAGTATTTATAGTTTGATATTTTCACTTTTACAAAAAAGATTGCTTGTGTTTCCCCATCTCACGTATACATTGATCCTAGGGGCAGCCAGGAACCCTGCAGGGAGTCAGTACAGGAATTATTTAAGTAGGGTTTTCAATCCTGAAGAAAGATCCAGGCCCTTTTCATGAGCTGAAACATGTTGGTCTTATATCAGGGTAGAAGTATTCCCCTGCGATTTTAATTGCCAGCTAGCAACATTAATACAGTCATTCGGGCTAGCTAGAAGTCAATTTATGTGTTTGCCTATTTGTTATTTACTTACTTACTCTGAAACGAATAGGGGCACCCTGAGACATTGCTGACATCTTTCTGCACAATAGAAAAGTCTGAGACACAAAGGCTCCTTATTACACAGTTGAGCCCACTCATGATTGGACAGTACCTTGTGAGTGAGGAGAGGCCCTATGATGAAGCATGCCACCTTCATGTGGGTGAGGGCTCAGCATCCTGTTAATAAGATAATCTTAAAGTAAGGCTATTGGATATTGTGGTATGGTTACCTAGACAGTACACGTGTTACAACCTGTTGTTGTTAGAGTACTTTTGAGTTGATTCAGTATGTCTCAGAAGGAAGTACCCTAGTTGGCTTTCCCTCTTACCTCGTTTATAGTAGGATATATCCGATTTATGCATGGCTGGGGACGCTACCTTCTCTCAGATACAAACCCAGTAAGGACCATATCCTCCCACCATGACTACCAGCAGGCTAGCCTGGCATTTGCAGAGACTAACGAGTTGTGCTGGAAATGTTTATCAGTGTCTTTGTGTGGAAAATGTTCCAGAGGAGCTAAGACTTGGAGCTTGCTGGCTTTGGCTGGGACCTTGTGTTGTGTAGAGAAGTGGCCTGCGGAGCAGATGCCAAGCAAACTTTGCAGGGAATTATTCATGAGCTGGTTATGTTATGAGAATTTGCACAGCGCGGCTAATCACCCATGAGGGTATCCAGGTCCTAGCTCTGACCTGGTTATTTGTGATTCTGGTGACAAACTCACTCAAGGAAGCCTGTTCTCAAGGAACTTTCTTCACTGTTTCCTTGTGTCTTTTCAAGTGAACACATTTCCAGAATGTCGAATCCCCCTGGTTAACGCCCTTCATATCGAAAAAATAGCTCCAGTCTTGTTTTTTCCAGGGACACCAGATCACTTGTTTCACTTTTCCTCAGGAAACACCCACCCCTTTGTTCTCCACTCTCTCTTCTCCTTCTTCCTCTTCTCTTCACTCTTCCTAGATCTTGACCCCCTCCTGTTACTATTCTTTACTCCTGTTCTCTTCTTCTGCCACTATCCTATTACCTACAACCCTACCATTTACACTTGGACAATCCACAAGGTTGTGTCCTTGTTCAATCACACACAATTGTTTAGTGTGCTAAATGACAACATAGTCAATCAATCAATCAGGTTTTATATAGCGCTGCTAATCACCCGATAGGGTAGCCAGGCATTTGCAGGTCTTCATTCCTTCATAATTGCATGTGTGGGTTTGATTAGTTTATGAACCTTGTCACCACTTGGTCCACCGCGAGACCACACCTATAGGCTGAAAAGGTTTTGAACCATTGATGACAATATTTAGAATGCGGTGTTTAGAAGTGAGGACGGTGTTTGCCATTTTCAGTTTGGTGTGACAGCCCCCACAGCATGTTTTTAGGCACTAGCTGGTGAAGTGGTCTCCACTTTGAGGCGTTGCCCTACTGGAGGTCCGGCCCGACGCCACATTAGTCTAGACTATCTATATAGCCTTCTATGTCCCATTGCTGGTCCCCGACACTCTGTCTGTTACAATCAGCCATGATCAGGGGCGGAAAGGGTGTGGCAAGACGAATACCTGATTCTTATTGGCTGGCTGGCCTTTTAGGTCACAGTGGGACTGTGGTCAGTGCTAAGTTCCCAAAGCAGCAAGGCATGATGAGTATCTGGTCAGAAGATACATAAAAGGAGAGCTGGGAGGTGAGTACCATTTATAGGGGCTTTTGTTAAATCCATACCAGATGAAGTGCCCTAAACTCTCTAGTCCAGGTCTTGTGTTTTGCTGTGGTTTCCACATTCTGTGGGAGTTTTCGTAGCAAACTAAACTACTGGGGCAAGCTTTGGCAGCGGGGTACACAATTATGTTTGTGGACAATTATACCAAAAGAAGTAGGGTTGTGTGGCCGGTATAGCCCACAACATCAGCAGCATTCCATTGATGCCACTAGATCAATCTAGGAACTATATTATGAATACTAACATTTAATCTAGGATTAATTAAACGTACATTTATTTAATTTTAATAAATGTACTTTAATGAGGGTTAGGTTTACATCTGATATTAATGTAAGGATAAGGATTTAATTTAACTTAATCAAAACTCATTAAGGGTTAGGTGTAGAGTTAGTCTCAAAGTTAGAGTGAGGAAAATTATAAAATTGAATGTAAGTGAAATTAATTAAGGGTATTGGTTAGTGTTCCAAAACTTGCTCTTAAATCATTGCTGGTAAAAAATGGGCCACAGGTTTCGAGGGTCAATAGTAAACACATTTGCTCTTGGCGAAACAGGTTACAGGTGCAGATTTGGAATGGATTGAAGATACAAAATTCTAGGATCGTTTCAAAAATGTGTGCCAAACCCAGACATTCAGGCTCTTGTATCCTTCTTCGCCATTGAGCGCAACTTTGGATTATATGTTTAAATACATAAGAAATATTGATGTTCATATGTTATGACTTTTGTTACACGTCTTATAGCACCATTTGGTTAATCTCCTACTGTTAGACATAGGGTTTCTGGGTGTCAGAGTATGCACCCTGTACAATTAGGAACCAGCACTCTACTCAGGGTAACTGAAGTACACAATAAGGGGGTCATTATGATGGCGGGCGGATCGCCACCGCCCGGCCGGCGTTGGCGATCCGCCCGCCATCACAACCTTATTTACCCCCGCCATATTATCATGGCGGGGGGTATCGCGGCGGACGCAAAGTGCGTCCGCCACTTTTCTGCCGGTCGGCAATCGTTACAATTGCCGGCCGGGCGGAACTGGGCACTAATATGGTGGCTGTGCCTACCAGGCACCGCCATCCATATTAGGATGGGTGTTCTCAAAGGCCTTTCCATGGCGGCGATGCCGCCATGGAAAGGCTGGCAGGAATTGCTTTGGGGGCCCGTTGCGGGCCCCCGGAGGGGTGGGGGGCTGCACTTGGGGGGTACCTATGGTACCCCCCTACATTGCCCGCCATCCTAATGGGGCCCTAAATGTTTACTTGTGCTCACCCTCGGGTAGCTTGGCATGGAGCAGTCAGGCTAAACTAAAGAGCCAACGTGTAAAGTATTTGGGCACACACACAGTAACACAGTGAAAACACCAGAAGAAAACTCCACACCAGTTTAGAAAAAAGCCAATATTTATCTGAATAAAACAAGACCAAAACGACAAAGATCCAACATACACAATGCAAGATAGCAATTTATCAATATTAAATGTGGTTATAGTGCTTAGAAACAAAATAGCTCTATCTGGGGCTATACGATGTACTTGACGAAGTTGAATCCAACAGGTCGGCATCGACAGTGGTGGAACGCAGGCCGGCTACGGAGTCGCACTGACCCTGGTTACAGTACCTTGGAAAATGATGAGAAACAAAGACCTTGCACGGCGCCTGGGAGGTAAGGTTTTGCTGAGGCCGGTGCAGCGTCAGTTACTTACTGCTATTCAGGTTGTTTGCGCGTCAGTGCTTGGGACAGTGCATTGCACAATGGAGGTGAGGCGTCCCTGAAGCAAGTGAGGCGTTGGTTCCTGGAGATGGGCAGAGTCGTTGAGCCGCTGACTCCTGGGGACGTTGCAGGCGTAGGGGAGATGATGCGACACTGGCAGTGAGGTGTCGGTTCCTTACGATGGTGCGGGGTCGATAAAGCTCTGGAGGTCAAGCCGCAAGGTGTCGACCTTGCGGTATCGATGTAACACCACTGGGCCACAGGTGCTGCGGCGGAGTCGGGTGTCACAGACGTTAGTGTCACAGCACTCAGGACTCACGCTGTGGTGCATCTTCGAAAGGTGCTGCGTCATTGTCGGGGCCTGCGTTATAAGTCGCGGGGCACTAAAGAGAAAAAGATACCCACATGACCTGTATTTCTTCTACTGTGCTTGATACGTGCTATTGATTCTGTTCCACAGGAGTCTTGCCTGTCCCCAGCACTTACGCAAACTCTTTCCCAAAGAACGCGGAACCGAATCATAACCTACAAGAGAACATCCAGTTGTAAAACCAAGAGCCTGCCAAATCGATTTGAATTCTGAGAGTGATTGCATTTATACATATATGAGTCTAACCTAGTTAGAACCCTGCCTAGGAATAAGGCATGCCGCAGTGAAGGGGCGCAGTTGAAAGTTAAACTTTACTCTAATAGGAGTGAGGCTAAGCCTCTGAATTTGGACATGATCTATATGGATGAGCACTTCTAAGCATCTGGGGCGATTTTTGAAAACTGTAATTCTTCCCTTTATACCTAGCTCTGGAAGTTATTATATTGTTGTGTGGTACTGAAGAAGGTGGTTGGTAGTATCATACGCCCACACGGAAACGTTCGTTGACCGCTTGTTGGAAAACAGATCCCAGCCCACAACACCACAACGGATCAAAATTTAATCTGTACTTCCGCCGTTGTCTGTTCGTATGTGTGTGTAGTTTGTTGGGACGTTGTATAATTGTTGAGTATGGCAGTCTTTGAGTTTGAATGAATGTTAGAGTGAGAGGATTGGTTATGAGGGCAGTTCTTTGCAATGGTGATGTTTTGTTTAATAGAAATTATAAAAATATATCTCTATCTTTGACATAACAGTCATGTCACAATACATGGAAAAAATTGTCAAAATGTATTTGTAGACTCTCAAAATATGTATGCTGTTTTTCAATCAACAAATATGAAATATGAGATATTTGGAAAAAAATATAATAAACCTGATCTTACGAAAAATCATGTATATGTAGTATTATATTACAAGTGGAACACAACCAATAGCACAGTAAAAGAAATACAGGTCAAGTGGGTATCTTTTTCTCTTTAGTGTTTTTTCCCCCTTTGCCCAGACATTAAAAGTATTAATTTTAGGGGGTTACCTTCGCATACTTGATTATAAGTCATGGGGACCACGGCTCCGGTGCAGGCAGCGGCGCGGTGTCGAAGAGCGGCGCCGGCTCCAAAGTCACACTTGAAGTCGATGTACTTGTTTCTTCTTTTTTAGCACAGCAAACTCGCTTCCAAGGGCCCAGGAACTGGATTTGGCACCACTTGGCAAGTTAGGACTCCCAGCAGAGGGGCCCAGGAGCTGCAGATGAAGTCTTTTGTTGGCCCTGAGACTTCCAACAGGAGGCAAGCTCAACTCAAGCCCTTGGAGAAACTTTAGAAAGCAGAATGCAGAGAGCAAAGTCCAGTCCTCTCACTCCCAGGCAAGAAGCAGCAGACAGCAGGACAACACAGCAAAGCAAACAGCAAAGTGGCAGTCCCTCCTGGCAGTACAACAGCTCTTCTTCCTGGGAGAATGTCCTCAGTCCAGAAGTGTTCTGAGTATATGGTGTCAGAGGTCCAGTATTTATACCCATTTTAGCCTTTGAAGTAGGGAGACTTCAAAGAAAGGTGTTTGCAGTGCACAAGACCCTGCCCTTCCTGGCCCTGGCCCTAGATACACTACAGGGGGTAGGCATCTTTTTGTGTGGGGACAACCAAAGCCCTATTCAGGTGCAAGTATCAACTCCCCCCACCACTCTACCTCAGGAAGACCCATCAGCCTGGTGATGGGCCATCAGGATATGCAGGGAACACCTCAGCTCCCTTTGTGTATGACTGTCTAGAGTGAATTTAAGCTCAACTGTCATCCAACCCAGACGTGTATTCTAGGGACATGCAGAGGCACAGAATAGTTAAAGTAAGAAAATGCCAAATTTTCCATCATCCCCTTTTGTATCGCTTTGTTCGCCCTAAGTTGGCGGGGGTATGCCCAGACGTGGGTCCCTTGCTCACTTTGCCACTGGATTCAAGCAAGCCTGGCTGATGACGGCTGGAATGCCAGAAACCGGTCCTAGGATGCTTGTTTCCGGTCCAGGGAAGACATGGCTTGGCAGTTCGGGCTGGACTGTTCCCATGAGGCACAGGGTCAGACTGATTTGCATATGGCCATGTCTGAACTGGGGTGGTGGAGTGAGCTAAAGAATGATGATGGATTAAACCCAGATCAGTTGACTGGGGGTGAGTGTTTGATTGGCTCAAACGTTCCGTCCATCATCCCCCCTTTTGTATCGCTTTGTTCGCCCTAAGTTGGCGGGGGTATGCCCAGACGTGGGTCCCTTGCTCACTTTGCCACTGGATTCAAGCAAGCCTGGCTGATGACGGCTGGAATGCCAGAAACCGGTCCTAGGATGCTTGTTTCCGGTCCAGGGAAGACATGGCTTGGCAGTTCGGGCTGGACTGTTCCCATGAGGCACAGGGTCAGACTGATTTGCATATGGCCATGTCTGAACTGGGGTGGTGGAGTGAGCTAAAGAATGATGATGGATTAAACCCAGATCAGTTGACTGGGGGTGAGTGTTTGATTGGCTCAAACGTTCCGTCCATCATCCCCTTTTGTATCGCTAAATTTCTAAAAGTGGCATTTTCAGACCTGCAATTTAAAAACCAACTTCACTAAAAGATGTGTTGTTAAATTGTGAGTCCAGAGACATCAAACTCCAATTTTCCATCAGCTCCAAATTGGAAGATACACTTGCAAAGTCTTACGAGCCAGCTCCAATGCTAACCTGTGGGAGAGATAGGCCTTGCTGTAGTGAACAACAAATTTGGCAGTTTTTCACTACCAGGACATGTAAAACTCAAATGTACATGTCCCACCTTTTAAATGCACTGTATGCTGCCCATGGGGCTACCCAAGGCCTACCTCCTACCTTACATGCACTAAAAGGGAAGGTTTGGGGCCTGGCAAATAGGTGAACTTGCCAGGTCAACATGGTAGTTTAAAACTGCACACACAGGCTCTACAGCGGCAGGCCTGAGACATATTTGAATGCCTACCCATGTGGGTGGCACAATCAGTGCTGCAGGACCATTAGTAGCATTTGATATACAGGCTCTGTGCACATGTAGTGTAATGTACTAGGGACTTATTAGTATATCAAATATGCCTGTGAGGGGGCCGAGTGGAATGCCACACTCTGCGCCGCACCAGAGCCGGGAAACCAAGGGTTAATCCCGCCTGCCTCTCCTCGCCCACAGGGACGTCACGGACAGCTGGGGACGGCTGACCAATCCGGACACGGAGAGGCGGGGACACACCCTCTAAAGGCAGGCCAGGAGGAACAGGAAGGCGCGCTGCTATCGTGCCGGGAGGAAAGGCAGGAGACGGAGAACGCCGCACAGGAAGAGCCATATCGGAAGCAGAGCCTGGAGGAAGACGGGACGGACGTCGCGGAGAGCTCCTTCACGCAAGACCCCGACGGAGACGGAGAACCTGACTCCTGGACGGAGGAGTGGTGGACACCCCCTGAGGACGCTGGAGAGCCGCCGCAGCTCAGGAGAGCTGTGGCTGAGGCGGTACGTGACTTGGGAGGGAGTGCAGGGAGGGAATAAGAGGGAGGGTATTCGGGAGTTTTAAAGGGTTCACCTAGTGTTTTCACTGCGTGCGTTTGCGTGTGTGTGCCCCTCACTGTCTCCTACACCCACCCCGCTCCCTCACGGTCTCTTTCAACCTTATTGTAGGAATGCGATTGCCTCCTCACGAGTGAATGCTGCCTAGGTGCTGACCAAGTGCGACCGGTCCAGCACGCCTTAGGTGGCTTTACGCCCTTTGCATGAGGGAGGATTGTATAGACTGCCCTGACACCCTTCTTATCTATATCACTGTGGACCATCCACCTCTCTACCTAAAGATTCGTCCTTAAGGGGCTCCTCTAAAACGGTGAAGGGACCTGTCTAGCCAAAATAGTGCCAAGACAGGGTTGCTAATCGCATCTCTCCTCTTTCTTTTGGTGCTCATCTCCCCTGCGAGCCTTCTGGGACACCCCTCCGCGACAAGAGAACACCTAGAAAACCCCGGACCGACACTCCAGCCATCGCCCGGAGAGGAAAAGACCCACAACCCATCTGCACTGACTGTTTACTGTTTTGCTGGTGTTATATCCTCCAATAAATCAACAACATTGAGCCTGTAGTTCGGCCTCCTCGCTTCTTCTTCCGCCCATCCCTCTCACACCTGGTGTCAGAAGTGGGATCCAGGAAGATGGAGGCCGCAATGCAGAAAATGGCGGAGGGGCAGGACAAACTGGGCCGGGCCATGGAGAAGTTCCTGGCCATTGCGGAGGAGGACAGGGAGAAATTGCAGAAAACCCTGACGGAGCAAAACCAAGCCCAGGAAACCACGTTCGGCCGGCTGGCTGATACCCTGGGGCAACAGAGAGGCGTATCCCCTTTGCCATCGATGGTCTTACAGAAATATGTCAGTGGAGAGGACCCCGACTTTTTCTTTGCCAACTTTGAGCGTATGGCCCGGACCGCAGGATGGACAGAGGACAAATGGGGGCAGTACTTAGGACCCCTCCTGACGGGTGACATGCAGGCCGCCTACCAGGAGGCGAACCCCTTTGGCCTCACCCCATACCTGGATGTTAAAAGAGACATACTGGAAAGGTTAGGGTTGGACGAAGAGACATATAGAATCCGCTTGCGCCAAATCAAGGAGGGACCCCAAGAAACACCACGTGCTCTTTCCTACCGTGTCAGGGACCTAACAAATCGGTGGTTGAAGCCCCTGACTTCCACCAAGGAAAACATATTGGAAAAGATATACCTGGAACAATTCCTCTCATCCTTGCATCCGGCGCTCAAAAATGGGTTCGGCAGCATACCCAGTTGACATTTGAGAGGGCCGTTGAGATAGCGGGTGCCTTTCACAGAGCACAGGAGTTACAACGCAACAGGGAAGAGCCCCATTGGAAGCCCTCAGGCGGGGGTCTGTTACGAACCAATAGACCCCCTCCACCCCGTCGCCCGGAGACGGTGACTGTCATACCACACCTCACAGCCCCTTCTCCCCGACCCCCCTCCCTCCATCCCGGTCCTCAGTGTTTTGCCTGTGGTGTTTATGGCCATATCGCCCGGATGTGCCCTCAGAAGGAGGAACCGATGGAGGTCGGGCTCACCCGGTCGTACTACTGCAACCCCATGGGGATGAAACCCCGCTACCATAGAACCGTTAGGGTGAACGGGGTAAATAGAAGGGCCCTGATGGACACGGGTTGCTTACAAAGCGTGATGCAACCAACTGCCATACCTGGGTGTGTCACCCGAACCACTGGAGAGGTTAATATCCAATGTGTCCATGGGGACAATAAACGATATCCCACCACCGACGTGAGGATCCAGCATGGGCCCTCCTATCAACCCGTGTACCTGCGGGTAGGGTTGGTACCTCGTTTACCCGAACCATTGGTCCTGGGCTCCGATTATCCCCATCTGTCCGCTGTGATACCAGAGCAGGATATAGACAGGGACGACTGGTGCCAATCCGCTCCTTTTCCAAGGTACCTATCCTAGACCACCCGTCAGGAAAAGTCCGAAAAGCCGAAACCAGAAAAAGAAGGAGAAACGAAACTGGACAACGATTGCCTTGACCCAAGTCGACGAAGAACCCCTTTGGCAGTACGATAGGGGTTTTTTTGCAGCCCAGAGGGAGGACCCACCGCTGAGGGGTGCTTGAAATCATGCCACAGACACCGAGGATCCCACCCAAGTAGGTCCCCAGTTTCTTATCAAGGGAGGATTGGTCTACCGAAAAGGGAACAGGAACGGTCCCCTCCAGTTGCTGGTACCCCAGCTTTATAGGGAGAAAGTGATGTTCCTGGCGCATAGTCACCTATTGGGGGGTCACTTTGGGGAGGACAAAACAGAAAAAGACATCCTAGGGAAGTTTTATTGGCCAGGTATATACCAACAGGTACGTCAATACTGTAAAAAGTGTCCCATCTGCCAAAAGAACAGCCGGTACCGACCCCCTAACGTCCCCTTACGACCCCTTCCTATCATTGATGAACCATTCTCTCGTGTGGGGATGGATATCATTGGTCCTTTACTCCCCTCCCATAGCGGATGTAGGTACGTGTTAGTAATAGTGGACTACGCTACCCGGTTTCCCGAAGCAGTGGCCCTTCGTCATCCCAATGCCCAGCAGATAGCCAAGGCCATGGTGAACGTTTTCTCCCGGGTGGGGTTCCCTAGGGAAGTGATAACCGACCAGGGCACACCCTTTATCTCCCAGCTCATGAAACAGGTGTGCTCCCAGCTGAAGATAAAACAGATCCGTACGGCTGCATACCATCCGCAAACGGACGGGCTGGTAGAGCGGTACAACGCCACCCTAAAGACCACCCTGAAGAAGATGCTAGACTTGGAGACCCGTCGATGGGAGGACATGTTACCCCTTGCCTTGTTTGCTATCCGGTGCAAATCCCAGAAAAGCACCGGATATTCCCCTTTCGAGTTACTGTATGGGCGGCAACCTCGCACCCTTCTCGACATGGCTAGGGAGGAATGGGAAGAAAGGCCCGAAGGGACCAAACCTCTCCCTGAATACATCATGGCCCTGAAGACACACCTTCAGGAGATACGGAGTATCTGTAGAACCCACCTAGAAAACGCACAGGAGAGTCAAAGGCGACAATACGACAAAACAACGCAAGCACGCGCCCTGAATGTGGACGACCACGTCCTTCTCATGATGCCTACCTCCGACCACAAATTGTTGGGTCAGTGGCAGCGCCCCTTTCGGGTTGTTGAGGTAGTGACACCGGTCACCTATCGCCTCGAAATGGACCCCAGAAAGAATAATAATACACAGATCTTCCATATAAACCTCTTGAAGCTATGGAATGGGGACATACCCCTCCCAGTGGCACTGACCTCAAGTCCCCCACTCTTATATCTCCAAAGCATGGATCCGGAGCTGACCGCTGAACAGCGACACACTCTGGATGCCTGTTTGAGACCCCTTCAGGCGGTGTTTTCCACCACCCCAGGGAGAACCAGCCTGATTGAACACGCCATTACCACGCAGCCCGGAAAGCGGGTAAAGCTACGTCCTTATCGCCTTCCCGAGTCACGTAGGCAGGCCGTGGAACAGGAAGTACAACAAATGCTTGGTATGGGTGTTATAGAGCCATCTAAAAGCAACTGGAATTCACCCATAGTGTTGGTTCCAAAACCAGATGGCTCCATTAGATTCTGTATAGACTTCAGGGAGGTGAATAAGATCTCACAGTTCGACACATATCCGCTACCCCGGGTAGATGAGATGGTGGAACGATTGGGCGAGGCAAAATACATCAGCACGCTGGACTTATGCAAAGGATACTGGCAGGTCCCCCTCACCAAAACAGACAGAGAGAAAACCGCCTTCTCGACCCCTGGAGGATTGTATCAGTTCACCGTGCTACCCTTTGGGTTGCACGGGGCTCCTGCCACGTTCCAGAGATTAATGAACACCCTGCTTAGGCCCTGTGTTGGGTATGCCGCGGCGTACATCAATGACATTGTGATTCATAGCAGTACATGGGAGCAACATTTGGACCACCTGTCCACAGTCATTCGGACCCTAGGGAGGGAGGCCTCACTATCAACCCCGCTAAAAGCCGATTGGCCTCTAGGTCCGTCAAATACCTCGGGTACCTTTTGGGAGAGGGGCTCATCAAACCCCAGAAAGAGAAGATAGCAGCCATAGCAGACCTCCCTTTCCCCGCACCAAAAGAGAGCTAAGGGCCTTCCTAGGCATCCTGGGTTATTATCGACGCTTTATCCCCGAATTCTCTCACATCGCAACCCCTCTGACCGATCTCCTACAAAAACAGAAAAACACTGAAAAGGAGCTACAATGTCCCTCTACACACCTTCAGCAGGCGTTTCGGACTCTAAAACAAGCCCTTACCTCCAAACCCGTGCTCCTGAGCCCCGATTACAAAAGCCCTTCATCCTTCAAACGGACGCGTCAGAGCAGGGGCTAGGCGCCGTTCTGTCCCAAACCGACTCCCACGGACAAGAACGGCCCATATTGTATATCAGCCGAAAGCTGTTCCCTCGGGAAAAAACTATTCAGTAATAGAGAAAGAGGCCCTGGCCATCAAGTGGGCGATTGAATCTCTCCACTATTACCTGGAAGGAAGGGAGTTTACCCTTTTCACGGATCACGCCCCTTTGGAGTGGCTATCCCGTCACAAGGGGCATAACGACAGAATTATGAGGTGGTTCCTGGCTCTCCAACCATTCCGGTTCACCACATTACACCGGAAGGGGAAGGAGCAGGGTAACGCTGATTACTTGTCACGCCATCCCCTCGATCATTTTCTTGCCGGCAAGAAAGTTAGGGAAGGGGGATGTGAGGGGGCCGAGTGGAATGCCACACTCTGCGCCGCACCAGAGCCGGGAAACCAAGGGTTAATCCCGCCTGCCTCTCCTCGCCCACAGGGACGTCACGGACAGCTGGGGACGGCTGACCAATCCGGACATGGAGAGGCGGGGACACACCCTCTAAAGGCAGGCCCGGAGGAACAGGAAGGCGCGCTGCTATCGTGCCGGGAGGAAAGGCAGGAGACGGAGAACGCCGCACAGGAAGAGCCATATCGGAAGCAGAGCCTGGAGGAAGATGGGAAGGACGTCGCGGAGAGCTCCTTCACGCAAGACCCCGACGGAGACGGAGAACCTGACTCCTGGACGGAGGAGTGGTGGACACCCCCGGAGGACGCTGGAGAGCCGCCGCAGCTCAGGAGAGCTGTGGCTGAGGCCGTACGTGACTTGGGAGGGAGTGCAGGGAGGGAATAAGAGGGAGGGTATTCGGGAGTTTTAAAGGGTTCACCTAGTGTTTTCACTGCGTGCGTTTGCGTGTGTGTGCCCCTCACTGTCTCCTACACCCACCCCGCTCCCTCACGGTCTCTTCAACCTTATTGTAGGAATGCGATTGCCTCCTCACGAGTGAATGCTGCCTAGGTGCTGACCAAGTGCGACCGGTCCAGCACGCCTTAGGTGGCTTTACGCCCTTTGCATGAGGGAGGATTGTATAGACTGCCCTGACACCCTTCTTATCTATATCACTGTGGACCATCCACCTCTCTACCTAAAGATTCGTCCTTAAGGGGCTCCTCTAAAACGGTGAAGGGACCTGTCTAGCCAAAATAGTGCCAAGGCAGGGTTGCTAATCGCATCTCTCCTCTTTCTTTTGGTGCTCATCTCCCCTGCGAGCCTTCTGGGACACCCCCTCCGCGACAAGAGAACACCTAGAAAACCCCGGACCGACACTCCAGCCATCGCCCGGAGAGGAAAAGACCCACAACCCATCTGCACTGACTGTTTACTGTTTTGCTGGTGTTATATCCTCCAATAAATCAACAACATTGAGCCTGTAGTTCGGCCTCCTCGCTTCTTCTTCCGCCCATCCCTCTCACAATGCCATTCATGGAGAAACCAATCATCCCATGTTTTAGAGGAGAGAGCATATGCACTTTAGCACTGATTAGCAGTAGTAAAGTGCCCAGAGTCATAAAGCCAACAAAAGAATGTCGAAAAAATAGGCAGAGGAAGGCAAAAAGTTTGGGGATAGCCCTGCAAAAAGAGCCAGGTCCAACACCTACCCATACATTCTATCGATTGTTGTTGAAGATTGTCACTGTGCTTGATATTTTCTTGCTAGATTGGATCCATGAAATATATATATATGTTTGCATGATATGCATTCTTTCTTTTGCTTTCTGTACTCTTCATAAAAATGAATTCAAATGTTTGGAACAAACAAAGTGAGTCTAAAAACGTGGTACTGCAGATGAAGGCATTAAACACGATAGTTAATTTTTTTGTTGAAAGCAAGCATTAAAATATGGCGTCTGCCTCTTTTAGCTACATCTTCTTGTACATAGGTGATCACACTAATCAGGTAGGAGGAAACATTCTGTTAGGATACCAAAAGAGTTCTGTCATTGAATTGGTGTGGGACATGTCAAAGACGACATACCTGAGATCCGTATATTGCTTTTGCCCGTGCACGCACACCTCTGATTCACATTCATTTGCCAGACAACACTTGTTCACTACAATCATTCAAAAGGTGACAGTGAAGAGAAGCTAAAAGAGAGGTTTTTATTTCTTCCTACTTTTTATCCACTTTCATCCTTCCCTTCTTCTTTTACTTTCCCAATTGTCCTATCTATTGGCCTGTCTGGTTCTCTATTGGCTGATCTATCTGCCTATCAGCCAAGCGGCGTATCCATCCATCCATTCGCCTGTTGGCCTCTACACTCACCTATTTTTCCACCTTTAGGCCTATCTGTCTGTTGGTCTATCATCTATCCATCTATCCATATCTATCTGCATGTCTAGCTGTCGGGGTATCTATCTGATACGTCTACCAGTCTACCTGTATTAGTCTGTCCTCCTACCTGCCAGCCAGCCGTCAGTCTGTCTTCTGTAGCCTTGTTCAGGTAGTAAACAGAAGAACAACTCAGAATAAGCATTGCCAAAGCCAATTGGCCTGGCTTTAATATGCTAAAAGGTGCAACTAGCATTTATGGATGCCTTTGTATGCATGCTTTGACATATGAACATATGTACTAATTCTTGCTCTGTTCTGCTCACCTGGTAAACTTTGCTCTGTGATGCAGGCTTGCAGCCATCAACTGAGTTGTAGGAGAGCAAAGGGCACAGGTATCATTCTGTTAACTACTTTCCATGATATATGTGTGACTCCTCTTTTTTTCATCAGTAACCATGTTGTAGGTGTGCTGTACCCACATGGATGCTCTTTATAGTACCTGTCTCCATGCACTGAACTCATCAGCTGTATGTGAAAGGAGGAAGAGGCTCTGTTTTCTTTTGTTGCTGCACCATTCGGGGGTCTGATGTGTTCTTATACGGTCTGTGAGCACCTTTGGGCCATGAACACTCGGGAAAACTTCTCTCCTCGAGGCAGACTCCAACGCGGGACCCTGCCAGCTCCCCTAGCCAATCCTGGTGGTGCTCTCATGCTGTTAACCAGCATGAGAGAAGCGCCAGGATTGGAGGGAGTGGCCTCACTCAGCGCTCTCAAGAGCCCTGGAGGCTTGCGCTTTCTCTAGCCCAGCTGGGTTAGAGAGGTTTAAAATGTGCATGTGTGGCTGGCTGTCGCAAGACGGCTGGCCAAAGAGACAAGCGCATTTCAAACTTTAGCACAGAGCTCCCTGCTGCCACTCGGCAGCAATGTCTCCGCCCCGTCCTGACACTCAGTTCGGGGCAGGTTGCTGAAAATAAAATGGCAATAAATACATTTTATTACCATTTTATTTTTCAGTCCTGGGGCTTGTGGGGTGATGCTCCTCTGCTCAAATGGAGGAGCCGCCCCTTCTTTTAGGTCTGTGTTAGTCAAGACTTTTTGTTTTTACTGAAATTATGTATATAACATAGCTACATATAGGGGTTTTCAGCCTGACTTCATCCGTTGGTCTGTGGTTATGTCATTCACAATTGTCATGGCGCAATGTGTCAGCCCACTTCAGCCATTGGCTGACTTAACTAAGCCTTACAGCATGCGTCCCTTTTTACAAGGAGCACATCCACACAGATAGTAGTTCCTATCAGTGCTAGGGGGTACTATGGTAATGTATGGGTTTTTTTAGACCAAAAAACATGTTTACCTTTAGCCAATGTTTTATTTTACCTTGATGAGGGTCCAGCAGCTCCCCGACCAATAATGTTTTGCAAATACTATGACAAAACAAAACAAAAATTGTCAAAAGGCTGGAGGTCAACTACAGACCTATTGTCTTTGCCAATGCCTGTTAAGTCTGGTATTTCAGAAAGCATTTCCTGGCTGGACAGACTATTTTTTTCCCCAAAAAATCATACATAATTTACAAACTTAGAGGGGCTTTTGGTCAGGGTTTCATTTATTGGCCTGTTAAATTGTCACATATTGCTTCCGTTCTCCACAGCATAGAGCAGAGGGCATTGGGCCAGCCCACTTAACCCATCTGCTGACTTCACCTTAAGTGACTGTACAAAGCACGTGCACATTATTCACATCTGCCTAAAAGGAGTTCCTTTCTCTTCAGTTGAAATGCTATTTCAGAGTGTTCTTTTAATTTTTTTTTGTAAATGAAAAAAGATAAACTATGCTCCACGTTTTCTTTTTGAAATCACACATTATTCAACCTGTTCCTTCTGATGCTGGTGCTGCTGATTTTAACCCTGAGGTCTCAAGGGCAATGCCAGGGGTCACAAAGAGCAAGCCAGGGGTCGAAGGTGCGACCATGGCTCCTCTAAATAACATCCATGCCATGTCCCCCTCCTCACAACCTGCTCTCCCAGATGTTTACCGTGACCAGAGGTCTAAGCGTATAAAAATTTGTATAATATAGTATCAGAACTATAATTTGAGAACAATGGGGGCGTGGTCAACTAGGGTCAGCAAAAGTGGGTTAAAAAGTCCAAATATTCTGTGACTGTTTATTAGTCTTTGATATCTACAGGTAACTCCTTAAAATATACACCTTAAAGCACTCCTTGTAAGGGGAATCCACCATCCCCGTCCTGCCCGCTTTCCTGCCCTGTTCTTTGAGGAGCCCCCTGCCCTCCTGCCTTTCCTGTGTAGGTCGCATGACATCTCCAGGGACACATGAATCAGCACATGTGCCAAGGAAGGCAGGTCCTGCAGCATGTATGCCCACAAGGACACGTTAAGAGATGCCCAGGTGCCAGGTGGGCAGGGGTGTATGTGCAAGTGGAGAGAAGGATAAAGCTTGAAATATGCAGCATTGGCGTATAAAGCTTGTCCGAGGGGTTGGGGAAGGCAGGCTCTGTGTGGACAACATAGGTGTGTTATACCCAACTATTGTGCCGCTAGCCCCCTACTCATAAGACGCAGGGCATGCAGTTCCTAAAGTGATATAGGCCGCATTCTGCATCCTGTGTTGCCTAAAGAGACCCAAACACGAGCTCAACCCCCTCTCTTGGCCACAGTGGTCTCTCCGGAGCAGCCATCTATGGAACCTGTGTTGTTGAGGTCTTTAGCTCTTGAAGGTCTAGTTCAACCAATTTTCCTTGGTGGTATTTCACGGGCCAAACTCTGTGAAACATGGTGGCAGACGACTCACTCTAGAACGGACGGCTGATCCGCAGTGACGTCTGGTCCGCAGTAATGGCTGGCAATTCAAGCAGGGGGGAGGCGAGCGGGCCATGCATGCACACACATACACTCCCACACCTACATGCAAACTCACACCGCCATGCATTCAGACGTGTGCACACATACACCCACAGTAGGAAGCTGGCTCTGTATATATAAAGTATAGTGTACGCAGAGTCCAGGGAGTCCCCAGAAGTATAGCAAAGGCTAAATTAGGTAAGTATACACAGCTCTTTTTGTGGTAGCGTGGGCGAGCAGTTAGGCTTATCCAGAGGGTGTGTTAAGCATTTATTGTATTCACTCAATCAAAACTGATGCACGCACTTAGAGACTGAATCCAGACCAATTGGGTAAGTATAAAAAAGGTATACTTGTATTTTACTTCCAGAACCAAGCAGGACTTGGTACAGGTAGGTAAAATATACTTTCAATTGTAAACCTTTACACAGAAATGCAATTGAGGATGGATTTGCAATTGTTACAGGTTGGTATCACTTTAAAAAGCAGTTTGAATTAAGCAGTAATAACTTTTGGAATACTTTTCAGTTACTTTTGGATTACTTTGAATATTGGGGGTGGTATGCCTAGATACCACACCTAAGGATCACACAGTATAAGGTAAGTAAGACTTTTCTTGGCTTGAATTATAGTCACCTTTTTCTCATACAAAAAACAGTTTAACACTTAGAACATTTTAGCCCCAAAATCAAAACATGTGGCAAAATATTGGGATCATAGAGAAGTGAGTTAAAAACTTCAAATGTTTAAAACCAGACAGTCAAGAGATATGTAGACAGCTAGTATTAGCATAGTAATTGAAATAATTGATAAAAAATTGGTGCTCGATGCGTCCCCTGACCAAGTCAACTGTTCGGGGATTAGGAGGACCCTCCCTGGACTCATCAGGCAGTTAGTCAGACTCTGCCTGGGCCAACTTGTCTTTCAAAAGTGTCTGAGTGTGATATACAAATTTACCAAAGTTGGCCATTTTCTTCACAATGTCCAAAGAGTAGAGCTGGCAGACGGCCTCCTTTGTCTTGTGGGTGTCTAGTTGGAGTAGTATGGGTCTGAGGTAGATTGCACAGGCATGCCGCAAGGCCGAGCAGCATAGCAAAATATGTGCCAGGGACTCCCTTCTATAGTTACATAGATGACATGCTGTGATGTTCGACAGAGCTTTCCAAGATGGATATAGTTCTTTTAAAGGGAGCGGATGAAGTCTGGCGGCTAAGATCCGGTTTAGTGCTTGCCTTCCCACGGCCTGCGTAAGGTGGGGCTTGTGAGCATGTGAAATTTGAGGGAGGCATAAGGTTTCGTGAAAGTCTCTGGCTACCAAGGATTCCATGTCCAAAGTGCAGGAGCGTAGTTGTCTTTTTATTACTGATTTGATGGTTGGATAGTTAATTAAGCTTGACTCCCAGTTCTCGGTCACTAATTGTAACTGTTCTTTTGCTGTGGAAAGGTTGGCCGACCGGGGATTGCTCAGTGTTAAAAAGATGCTTTTGATGAGGGCCTTCATTGAATTCTCAGGAGCCATGGTTGCCACGTAAAAATATTTTGACAAAGCGGCCAGCCGCTCTCATTTTTGCTGGATAAGATTGAATTCAAGGGGGAGTTTTAGGGGTTAGGACCAAGGTTCCCAAGGTCTAGATAGGCACTTGAGTTGCACCACCAGCGGCACTGGGGCGGCTGGGTGCATAGCGCAGGGGCCCAATGTTAGCCAGTGGGCCTTCGTTTAGGGGCTGCTTACGAGCAGGCCACTTGGGTGTGGGAGCAAAGCTCCTGGGGTTAAGGTCAGCACTGCAAGGGTCAACGACCAGCACAGCAGCTGCACCACCAGCAGCACTGGGGAGGCCGGGCGCAAGGTGCCAAGAGGATGTCGGGGACTCTGTGCTTTTCAATGGAGACCTTTGGTTCGGCAAAGTTGCTGCAGGCTCGGACAGGAGACTTCCTGAATGCAACCACCAGCTGGAGAGGTAAGTTTGGATCTTGGGGGACGCCTGAACACTGTCGTTTGGGCCACCCAAGGCCATAGGGCATTGAGTGCAGGGGTGTGTTCTGGCGTCGGGTTTTCTTACCAGCTCCGGTCGTGGTCACGGGGACCCTTCAGGTTGAGGCTGCATGCGTTATCTTGAACCTTGAGGGAGATCGGGGATCACCAGATCTCAGGTTAGGATTGCTGGGGAGACCTCCTCGTAGTGTTGGGCCACTCAAACTCAGGCTGTGGGTGTCAGGTGCAGAGTGGTGCAGAATCTGGTCTTGGAGTCTTTGTTTGGAAAATCCGGGGCTCATGGGAGACAGAGTCTGTAAGGTGAGTGCTGGGCAGGTCCTCCAGGCTCTGGGTGGCTGCTGGACACACTGGTTTCTTCGCTGTAGGGAGGTCGGAGTCGGGACAGCCCGGTAGGGCTGGGGCCAAAGCAGTAGGTGTCCTCTTCTTCCCTGGGGTCAGCACGGCTCTTCTGTCCTTCTTCTTTCTTCCTCAGATCTTAGGAGGCAAGGTTCAGGGTGGCCCCTAAATACTAGATTTAGGGGCGTTAAAAGGGGTGTGCAGGTCGGAACCAATGGGTCCCTTCCTTGGGGTGGGTAAACCCCTATTATGCCACCCTCCAGTGGGAGAGGGGCATGAGCGTCTCCCTAATTGGCTGAGTCCCCTCATCTTCCAGATGGAGAGGACTGAGAAGTGTGCTTCACCTCGCCTCCCCCACCTGAGGGGTGGGGTTGGCAAAGGTGGGCACACCTCTCTTCCTAGCTTGGTTTTCCCACCAATTCTCCTGCCCAAAGTGGGGGGCAGAACCGGTGGGAGCCAGTTGCTGGGGGCAGCAAAAGGCAGGGACAGCTTCCAAAGGCAGCAGGCCTTTGAAGCTTCCCCTTCATGGACCCAGTCCATCCTGGGGGAGGAGGCATGACACCTCTGCCCAGGATGGGCTCTGTTTCTGGACCCAGAGAGTGGAGACTCTCTACCCAGGGGTCCAGAAACCTGTCTGGTGGTAGCAAATGGTGGGCAGCCATTCAGGAACCAAACCAGGGCTGGTCTATTTTCTGGGGGCATCTCTAAGATGCCCTTTGAGTGCATTTTACATTAAATCCCACACCGGCATCAGTGTGGGTTTAATGTGCTGAGAAGTTTGCTACCAAACTTCCCAGTGTTTAGTAAAGCCATTATGGAGCTGTGGAGTTCGTAATGACCAACTCCCAGACCATATACTCTTCATGGCTTTACTACACTTACAATGTCTAAGAATTGACTTAGACACTGTAGGGGTACAGGCAGTGGCGGCCGGGATGACTCGCGGGAGACAGGGTGGTGGCGGGCCCAGGGGGTGTTTCGTATCACGCGGGTGGGGAGGGTGCACAATATAATTTTTTTTTTTTTTAAATAAACTTACCTTGCCGACGGGACCCGCTTCACTACTCCTGCTCTCCTCGGGGAACCGGAAGCACAGCCAGGCCCCACTGACCAATCAAAGCGCTGCAATGCTGCATTGTGATTGGTAAGCTCCCAGGCTCCCCTGACCAATCACAACGCTGCAATGCAGCGTTGTGATTGGTCTGAGCATCCTAGTTCGACACTCAGCCAGGGAATGGAGGCCTGAGTAGGTTCTCCACGCAGGTTGTAATGCAGACTGCATGGAGAACAGGGAAAGTGCACATGACTGTTTTGGGCGGCCCGAGAGGGCCAGCCAAACAGTCATGTGCACTTAGGAGTGAGCAAACCACTCCTCCCCTGCACTGCTCCGAGAGCAGAGCAGCCCGCCCGCCCGCAAAGCAGCACGAACATAAAATGATAATAACCCAAAGTTATTATCATTTTATGTTTCTGCTTCGCACTGCTTGAAAGCAGTGTGGCGACGCTCCTCTGCCATAGCAGAGGAGCCGCCACTGGATACAGGGCTCATGCCACTGTACCCTCACCTGAGGGCTAGGGCACCCTGCTAGAGGGGTGACTTGTTAGGCCTCAGGCAGTGGGTGGTAGGCATGGCACACAGGGATTTGTGCCATGCCGACTCGTCACTTTTCTCTGCACCAAAACACGCAGCCTGCAATGGCAGTGTGTTGGTTGTAAGGTACAGGGCCTCTAAGGGTCGCATGATAGGTGCTTAGAGGTCTTCCATGGTCACAGGGCCCTTGGTACCTATGGTACCTTTTACAAGGGGCTTACCTGTGGCCAGGGAGGTGCCAATTGTGAGTACATAGGTACAGTTTTTGGGAAAGAACATAGGCCTTGGGGACCTGGTTGGTAGGGACCCAGGGCACATCGTCAGGTTGCATCAAATGTCAGGCAAAAAGTGGGGGTAACTATGCAAAAAAGGGCACTTTCCTACACCCACCATTCACAAGCAAACACACCCATTCACAGCATGCACTCACAAATTCATATACATTCTGTTAGATTTGGGGGTCTCTAGTTAGCAGAGGTAGGTACCTTTGACCAAGTAGGGACCCTTGCGTCTAGTCAGGGTAAGGGGCTACACTCCTAAAATAACCCCTGCTCACCCCCTTGGTAGCTTGGCACGAGCAGGCAGGCTTATCTCAGAGGCAGTGTGTAAAGCATTTGTGAACACATACAGTAATATAGTGAAAACACTACAGATGGACACCACACAGGTTTAGAAAAATAAGTATTCTTTATATAGACTTAACACAAGACCAAAACGACAAAAATCCACAATACTGTAATCAGAAATAATACTTCAAGATGGTAGAAATAGCTTAAAAATGGGTTATTCACTTAAACGCAGTCTTTAGCAACAGATAACCCCAACTGGAGTTATCGCGACGCCGAGGTCAAAGAAATCCCAAAGTACGGCGCTGACCGCGAGGTGCGCGGCGTTGGGCCCGGAGTCAAAACAGACCCACAAAGAACAGTACCTTGGAAAAGCGAAAACAAAGACAGCTCACGGCGTCGGGGAGATGCGGCATCATTGGCGCTGTGCGGCGTCGGTTCCTTGCTTCGGGGGAGGTGATGCGTCGGGTCCTCGATGCTTGCGCAAAGCAGGGGATGCGTCTGTTCCTTACCGGAGACGAGGTGACGTCGCGATGGCGTCGAAACCACGGTTCCGTACGAGGTCACGATGTCGATGGATTCTTGACCACCCACGTCGAGGATCGGCTCCACGATGATGTTGGCTTCGGAGTCGATGCGGCACAGCAGCAGGCGTCGGGCCTACGTCGCAAGTCGGAGCAGCGCTCACGGCTTATGGCAGGTTACGATGTCGCTCGCTGGCGTCGATGTGGCACGGTGGCCGGCGTCGGGTCTACGTTGTAAGTCGGAGCAGCGCTCACGGCTTCGATGCAGATTACGGCGTCGCTCGCCGGCGTCGGTGTTGCAATTTCCTTCTGCAGCAGCCAGAACAGCAAGTTCCAGATGCAGGCAAGCAGAAGGGGTGAAGTCTTTGTATCCCTGAGACTTCAGACAGGAGGCAAGCTCAAATTCAAGCCCTTGGAGATCTTCTTCAAGATGATGAAAGCCCACTCAGTCCTTTTCTCCTTTCTTTGGCAATGAAGCAACCACTGCAGGCCAACCCCCAAATAGCAGCACATAGCACAGGGGTAGTCTCCTCCTTCAGTTTCCTGGTTCTTCTCCTCAGCAAAGGTTCGTCTTGATTCCCAGAAGTGATCTAAAGTCTTGGGGTCTGGGCCCCAATATTTATACCAGCAAATCATTTGTCCTCTGAAGGCAGAGGGTCCTGTACCTAGTCCAAACCAGTTCTGGGTGCATTCTACCAGTGCACAACTTCTTCCTTTGTCAGTGTGGGCCAGGGTCATCAGACGCACCACAGGAGGTGGAGCCAGCATTGTGGAAGGCAGGCACAGCCCTATTCAGGCACAGGTGCTACTCCTCCCACCACTCCCAATGCAGATAGGTCTATTCAGCCTAGTGCTGACTCACCCCGTCTCCTGGAGCCACCCCAGCCCCTGTCACTCACAAACCAGACATGCAATACACAACCTAGCAGAGGCAGGCTGGATGGTTAGGTAAGAAAATACCTACTTTCTAAAAGTGGTATTTTCAAACACAGAATGTAAAAATCACCCACACTAAAAGATGTATTTTAACATTCTGAGTTCAGGCATACTAAACTCGAATTTCTACCTGGTTCCCTGGGTCAGTTAGGATTATAAGATGTTTTAATCAAACTGCCCATTCTGGCCTATGGGAGCAGGTAGCCTTGCAATAGTGAAAACGAAAATGGCTGTAATTCACTATCAGGACATGCCACACACATCAGGGCATATCCTACCTTTCACATACAATGCACCCTGCCCTTGGGCCTACCTTAGGGGTGGCTAACATGTAGAAAAGGGAAGGTTTGGGGACTGGCAAGTGTGTGCACTTGCCAAGTAGACATGGCAGTCCCAGACTGCACACAGGCTCTGCAATGGCAGGCCTGAGCCATAGTTTACAAGCTGCTCCGGTGGGTGGCACAATCAGTGCTGCAAGCCCACCAGCAGCATTTGATTTACAGGCCCTGGGCACACATGGTACACTGTACTAGGGTCTGACAAGTAAACCAAATAAGCCAATCATGGAGTCACTAATCCATTACAACAATTTACAGGGAGAGCATATGCACTTTAGCACTGATCAGCAGTGGTAAAGTGCCCAGAGTCATAAAACCAACAAAAACAGGTCAGAAAGAATACAGGAGGAAGGCAAAAGTTCAGGGATGACCCTGCAAAATGGCCAAGTCCAACACAACCCCTTCCAGCCAAAACGCAGGGTAGACCAATCACTACCTTGATGGGATTCCCTGCTTTGGGCGATAGAACATGGACCCTGGCCCGCAACAGCAGGGGCATATTCCAGTTCTACGCCAATCTGAACCTATCTGGATCCCTCTGTCCATACTCTCAGGGCCCACTAAGCTAACCCATGGGGAACCCTTCTTCTCACCTGTGGACACCATCTGTGCAGCACCTAACCTTAGCTTGCTCACAGGTGTGTCCCAACAGACAGACAGTAAGCCACAGGGGTCACTGACAGTGGTCAGTGATGAGACCCAGTCCTTATGACTCTCAGGGCTCTCAAACCTCTCTGGCGTCAGAGAGCGGGGGGCAGTAGCCCCAGGTGCCTGGCACCCTTTGTCCACTCTCCCTCCTGTCAGGTCAGGTATGACATCCTGACACTGACCCACCAGCCCCGGGCCTGTACCCGGCGGCTGGACCGGAGACTGGGGTGGGCTTTCCCACACCCGGTCCTCCTCCACAGGGCTCTGCACCCTCCCACCTGGAGCGGTACCCCCTTCCAGAATTGTCAAGGCACCTGTGGCAGGCGTCCTTCAGAATTTGCCCACCAGTTCAGGGGTTCTATCCTGCTACTGGGATCCCAGCATAGGGTCGGTACCCTTAGACTGGGCAGAGGTCAGGGGTGAGGCTGTCCTCTCCCCGCCCCCCTTACTGGGGCCCTGCACCCTCCCACCTGGAGCGGTGCCCCCAGAAGATAAACTGGTAGGGGCACTGTTAGCAGCTGCCCCTTCCTCCAGGTCAGGAGGGACACCCTGAACCTGGCCCTCCAACCCAGGGTCTGTACCCTTAGGCTGGACCTGTGCCTGGCAACCCAGGACTTCCGGGGTACACCAACCCCCAAGGGAAACACACTCCTCTAGAGTTGTGTAAGAATCTGCCTGGCGCCCCAGGACTTCCTGGGGAGCACGCATGCCCCCCCAGAGGGTAACACATCTCTGATGTGTTGTGTGACAGTCTGCCTGGCGCTGATCTCCCGACCCCTGTCCACCTGACAGTGCGTGAAGACCCCCCAAAACAGAAGTGGCGTCACCGTGGTCACTCCTAGGAGGCTCAGCCCTTCTGGCTGGCAACTGACCCACTGGCTCTCCCACTGGGGAACACATCCCCCTCTCACCCCTCAATCTGGACTTCTGCACCCTCCCAACTGGAGCGGCACCGCCAGACCCCAGAACCACTGGAGCTCCGTTTACAGATGCTCCAGGTTCTCCTGACGCTTGGAGATCCCCCTCCAAGGGCCTACCAGTACAGCCTAGGCCCCCAACCTGGTGTTCCCTTAAGGAACCCTCCAGGCCCTGAGACTGGGTTTCGGGCACCTTGGGACACGCAGTCCCACACTCACTCCTTCTCCGCAGAGACAGGACGTGAGCCCCTACACCCCTCCCACTACACTGGGACCTAGCTGGGCTACTCTGAACCTCTTCCCCCACGCAGGTCTGGAAGATACTTGAGCCACTCCTTTTAGGATCACTCCCAAATGCCTCTTCAGATCCTCTAACACGCAGCCAGAGGTCTGCCTCCTGTGCAAGCTCCCTGAGATCAGAGAACTCACACTCCAACAGGTGTTGGCATAGCTCTGGAGAACAGGGACTTACAATATGCTCTCCACAATTTGAGTCATATATCCCCACCAAACTATCCTTCACCTCACCATCCAGTGCCTCGCACACGTACCCCACACCACTCTCCTGAGATTGGCAAGACAGTATCTGACTGTCTCTGTCACTCAACCCACACTCTTCTAGGCAGTCTCCACACTCACACACCAGGACTTCAACCATGGGGAACCCCTCTCCCTGCACCTCTCATCTAGAGTCAGTAGAGTGTCCCTCCCACCACTAGGACTATGAACCCCTGTGCCAGTTCCCCAATCCACCTCAGGGACACTGCGCACCACTGGAGCTACCTCACATCCTAGAACCCCCTGGTGTATGTTAACCCCCTCCTTCAAGTCAGGCGCCACATCTCTGGGTGCGTGTACTACTCCCTCAGCACTAGATAACTCAATATTGCTGCCACCATCTGAGCTGGATTCCACCTCCAACTCAGCCAAGCTCACTTCCTGAGCTACCCAAATTTCTTCTTCTTGGGTTAAGGCCCTCTTAGCCTCATCAAGCTCTCTCAGCTCCTCATCAATCTCTCTCAGCCTCTGCTCACAAGCCAGAAGCCAGCCATCTTTTTCTATTTCTTCCTCACTTTCAGAGAATTCCTCCTCCTCAGACTCAACTGGTAGTGTTGCCTTCCAGCGGGGTAACTCATAATGAAATAGGGATGCCTCTAGATCCTCCCTGGACCTTCTCCTCACAGGCAGCCCCCTTTCCTTGCAAAACACAGGTAGCTCCTTCATTGTGTAGATGAACATGTGCCAGAAGTTAAGTTCCATTTTGCAACAACTAACCAGAGTCCTAGTATCAAAAATACTTCCAGGAGGACACCAGAAAACAGAAAAAACAGTATGTGGTTGCGTTTGGTCTGCACTCACTAGTAGTGTACACCAATCACTGTATATGAGTCACAAATGCAAGTCCAAATCCTCACCGCTGACCACCAATGTTAGATTTGGGGGTCTCTAGTTGGCAGAGGTAGGTACCTTTGACCAAGTAGGGACCCTTGCGTCTAGTCAGGGTAAGGGGCTACACTCCTAAAATAACCCCTGCTCACCCCCTTGGTAGCTTGGCATGAGCAGGCAGGCTTATCTCAGAGGCAGTGTGTAAAGCATTTGTGAACACATACAGTAATATAGTGAAAACACTACAGATGGACACCACACAGGTTTAGAAAAATAAGTATTCTTTATATAGACTTAACACAAGACCAAAACGACAAAAATCCACAATACTGTAATCAGAAACAATACTTCAAGATGGTAGAAATAGCTTAAAAATGGGTTATTCACTTAAACGCAGTCTTTAGCAACAGATAACCCCAACTGGAGTTATCACGACGTCGAGGTCAAAGAAATCCCAAAGTACGGCGCCGACCGCGAGGTGTGCGGCGTTGGGCCCGGAGTCAAAACAGACCCACAAAGAACAGTACCTTGGAAAAGCGAAAACAAAGACAGCTCACGGCGTCGGGGAGATGCGGCGTCGTTGGCGCTGTGCGGCGTCGGTTCCTTGCTTCGGGGGAGGTGATGCGTCGGGTCCTCGATGCTTGCGCAAAGCAGGGGATGCGTCTGTTCCTTACCGGAGAGGAGGTGACGTTGCAATGGCGCCGAAACCACGGTTCCGTACGAGGTCACGATGTCGATGGATTCTTGACCACCCACGTCGAGGATCGGCTCCGCGATGATGTCGGCTTCGGAGTCGATGCAGCACAGCAGCAGGCGTCAGGCCTACGTCGCAAGTCGGAGCAGCGCTCACGGCTTATGGCAGGTTACGATGTCGCTCGCTGGCATCGATGTGGCACGGCAGCCGGCGTCGGGTCTACGTTGTAAGTCGGAGCAGCGCTCACGGCTTCGATGCAGATTACGGCGTCACTCGCCGGCGCCGGTGTTGCAATTTCCTTCTGCAGCAGCCAGAACAGCAAGTTCCAGATGCAGGCAAGCAGAAGGGGTGAAGTCTTTGTATCCCTGAGACTTCAGACAGGAGGCAAGCTCAAATTCAAGCCCTTGGAGATCTTCTTCAAGATGATGAAAGCCCACTCAGTCCTTTTCTCCTTTCTTTGGCAATGAAGCAACCACTGCAGGCCAACCCCCAAACAGCAGCACACAGCACAGGGGTAGTCTCCTCCTTCAGTTTCCTGGTTCTTCTCCTCAGCAAAAGTTCGTCTTGATTCCCAGAAGTGATCTAAAGTCTTGGGGTCTGGGCCCCAATATTTATACCAGCAAATCCTTTGTCCTCTGAAGGCAGAGGGTCCTGTACCTAGTCCAAACCAGTTCTGGGTGCATTCTACCAGTGCACAACTTCTTCCTTTGTCAGTGTGGGCCAGGGTCATCAGACGCACCACAGGAGGTGGAGCCAGCATTGTGGAAGGCAGGCACAGCCCTATTCAGGCCCAGGTGCTACTCCTCCCACCACTCCCAATGCAGGTAGGTCTATTCAGCCTAGTACTGACTCACCCTGTCTCCTGGAGCCACCCCTGCCCATGTCACTCACAACCCAGACATGCAATACACAACCTAGCAGAGGCAGACTGGATGGTTAGGTAAGAAAATACCTACTTTCTAAAAGTGGTATTTTCAAACACAGAATGTAAAAATCACCCACACTAAAAGATGTATTTTAACATTCTGAGTTCAGGCATACTAAACTCGAATTTCTACCTGGTTCCCTGGGTCAGTTAGGATTATAAGATGTTATAATCAAACTGCCCATTCTGGCCTATGGGAGCAGGTAGCCTTGCAATAGTGAAAACGAAAATGGCTGTAATTCACTATCAGGACATGCCACACACATCAGGGCATGTCCTACCTTTCACATACAATGCTCCCTGCCCTTGGGCCTACCTTAGGGGTGGCTAACATGTAGAAAAGGGAAGTTTTGGGGACTGGCAAGTGTGTGCACTTGCCAAGTCGACATGGCAGTCCCAGACTGCACACAGGCTCTGCAATGGCAGGCCTGAGCCATAGTTTACAAGCTGCTCCGGTGGGTGGCACAATCAGTGCTGCAAGCCCACCAGCAGCATTTGATTTACAGGCCCTAGGCACACATGGTGCACTGTACTAGGGTCTGACAAGTAAACCAAATAAGTCAATCATGGAGTCACTAATCCATTACAACAATTTACAGGGAGAGCATATGCACTTTAGCACTGATCAGCAGTGGTAAAGTGCCCAGAGTCATAAAACCAACAAAAACAGGTCAGAAAGAATACAGGAGGAAGGCAAAAAGTTCAGGGATGACCCTGCAAAAAGGGCCAAGTCCAACACATTCTTACATACACAAATGCACCCGCACATCAAGCATTAAAATAAAAATAACGTACCGGCTGCAGCAGAGGTCTGGGCCTTGAGGTTCCTCAGAATTGGGACAGCAGCCTCCTCTCATGAGGCGGCAGTCTCTACCCCATTTCATAATGGGATGGTGTCGGTGAGACTTGCTGATCTCGCCCCATTCTATGACGGGGCTTCAATGATAGACACTCGAACCTGGGCACTTCAGGGCTTAAAACTGAAGAGCCCAGGTCAAAGGCTATCAGGCTCATCATGACGGGGAGGTCATCCATGCGCTTTGCCAGGCTGAAGAGGTCACACACACAGGGCTGTGACATCTTCAGCCCAGCAAAGTTCAGCTCAGACAGTCAGGTACCTGCGCATTTAGCTTATGGCCGCCTGGCTGCCAAAAGGTAGGGGGCGTGACTTCTAAGTCCTTAAGGACGGGCAGCCCTGCCAAGTATCACGCATCAGGCGTGACGCTAACGCATTTCAGTGCTGGTGTCCGCATCACCGCACTAAATGCATTAGTCACGCATAATTAGGGACCCCCACCACCCGCCTCCAGGCATGGTGTGACAAGGAGCGGCAACAACTAGCTCACTGTGATATGGAAAGCGTGCATGTGGCTGACTGTGTCAGGAACTTATGGTGAACAGGAGCGCAGCGCAGCCTGGTAAACAATATTTAACAGCACACACAAGATGTCTTTTGCAGCTCATCGTCATTGTTTTTATCAAGGCGCGCTTCACTACTGCATGCGGGCTAATTGGCCTCCTTATTCTGTAAGGCAGAGGCCATTCGGGAGGCGGGCGGCAGGTTAGATTTTCCTCCGGCCGCCCCTGCTGCGTGTCTCAGCAGCTGTAGTGAATATGACCCCCCGGCAGCACCGATTCAATGGCCGAGGGAGGTAGCGAGCCGCGCTGCAACAGTTGAAGTTACAGTCAGTGGAGTGTAATATCTGACCTGATCACGTGACATCTTGTGGAAGGCCCCCAAACACTTCGATCACTCGCGCCTGTAAAAGACCAGTAAAGAGTTGTGCCGTCACGGGAGCCCGCCCTTCAAAGTGGCGCCATGAGGATTGTGCCGACCGTTGTGTAGTACACCAGGCTCACAGGAGGTGGTCCGTAGGAGGATTTACTGCTGCTGCGGAGGACGACACAGAACGGGTCAACAAGAGAGAACCCTTTAACTTTGCTGTGTCTCTCCTTGCCCGAAGAAATTATTTCAATTTTACAGTAAGCTCTTTTATTTAGGGGGATCGGTGCTGTGGAGGTCTCTCTGGCTGGCACAGATGGCAGCCGGGTGAACAGCACGCAAAAATGATGTGCCACAACCGGCCAGTCAGGTAGAGTAAAGCACTTCTAAGCGAAAACAGGTGCTGCTTGGCAGGCTCCAGCGACGTCTGTTCAGGCACACTCTTTAACTGCCGCCAGGCCTGCTGTTGGAACTTGTGCCACCTTGGCCCCCGTGCCCAGCCAACCGAAGAGTTCAGGCCCAAGACGAAACCAAGCGGTGAAGCGCTCAGAATGGAGCATACACTCCCCAGCGCCTGTTTACCAGCAGCAGTCAGGTGAGTCATTCATGCATTCTCGGTCTACAGACTCTGTACTGTCAAGTTGATCTCTGCAGCATTTGATTAATACTAGATCGCAATGTCAGTTAGTGCACACCATTCATTTCAGACTGAGCCTAGCAGTTTATTTCTTCACACACAGTACAAATTGTATTTATGTTGTAACTGCGATAAATTGTCAGTCAATCTCCAGCGCAGAATAGCTGTAACCAGAGAGGAACAGAAGTTTGTCCTTCTTGGCTCAGTAGTGGCTAGTTACTTCTATATTATAGTGCTACGAGGGCCCAGCCTGCGACTGTAGGTACATGAATTTTCACATTGTTTTAAAATTGTATTACACACAGTATATGCTAGCCTACCACAACATTTGCAGAAATAGTTCATTATAAAGCAAGTGTAAACTTTCATTTCAGGGGTTTTGCTCCAGTTGCAAGATATTATTAGAACTTCTTGTGGATAAGTTCTGATATTTATCTCTTTCCGTGCACTTCATTACATGGTTTTTACTCATCAGAAAGTGTCACTCTAAATGTCACACAGTTAGCAGTTAAATGTCATTCACAAGTCCACTAATACCTTCCATTTCTAGTGCTTCGCAGCAGTTTTAAAATCTTCTTAGACTTTCTCGTTGCTCAAATGGGTGTAATTTCTAATATATATATATATGTTTCCCTCGTCTTCATTGCTTGATTTTGCTCGCGAAAAAGTGTCACTCACAGTCGGTGAAATGTCACTCATATACACTAAAATTATGAAAATGTCACACATAGCAATCTGAAACCTTGGCAGCTATGGACGGGCCGCTGCTGCTGATCCACCACCAGTATTACCAGAGTGCAGTACCTAGACGGACCGAATGGTGGTGCCCGAGACTGTTATCAGTCATCAAAGAAAGTCCACACAGAGTGTTATATGCTTGAGGTGTGGACAGACAGGCCACTGTTCTTTGGAGGACTTTCCATTACCACCTTGTGGTAAATGCCTGCAATAAAAATCTGAAAAGCTGATAAATGTAGCATTATTGCATTATTATAGTGCTTTGAAACAATCCCCACAGACCCCATCTGTCAGGAGCTACAAAAGGAAATTCGTCAGTTTCCGATTTTGTTATTAAAAAAAAAAAAAAGTAATTGGCATGGTAGCTGGCAAGCCTCTCCCAAACGGCAACTTCACTTGCTTTCTATCAATGCAAAGCAGGTGTAGTTTCCCTTCCGACAACATTTACATTTGAATGTGATCCGTGTTTGATGTGCACTCGATTCAAATCGGCCTCCGTAGGCGGAAGGAAGTGCAGCCAAGGTAAAGCCGCGGCATACTCTGAGACCGATTCAACGACCGGGACACCAAAGAAGGGCTTTAGGGGGAGAAAATCAGCGCCCACTTTTGGATGTTGGGAGTGAAATGATTTCTTGGGCAGTAAAAAAGTCGTTCCCATTTCTAGTGAGATTATTTTTCAAACAGATAAAAATTGCCAAATATATTACATATTAAATTATAGATATTTATTAATGTAACCCTTGGTTTCCTTGTAGCTGGAAGTACATATAAATCAATGGAATATATTTCCACCTTAAGGCCCGCTTCAGACAAAACAGCAAGTGTGAAGTACCTAATGCGGCACGTCACTGCTGATGTCATCAGTGTGGACGTATCACTTGGGCAGAGGCTTGGGTAGAGTTCTGTCTGTCAATTATGATTATTGTCTTTTGTTGGCAGTATTTGCCCGATTATACTGAGTAAAGCAGTGCTGTGCCTATCTGGCGAGCTGCTGAGGGTCATTAAATTTGGTTACAGAAGCACGTGTTATTTATAGCAAAATGCAAAACTGGCTGTATGTGTCCAGCAGAAAAAATCAAGAACATTTCTGTAGGTTAATACAAATAAAAAACCTGAACTCAGCATCAAAATGATAATTGGCACCTGCGTGACCATTTCTCTGTGGGCTCTGCAGAGAAGCCAAGAATGGGATGAGCATTTAGTCAGAACAGCTTTAGGGCAGATACCCACATGGCCTTCAGCCTCAACTCCATATCTCTCAACCGTGTTACTTGTCCCATGAACTTTAAAGCTATATTCTGCTTTTGGCTCGAAATGTACTAGGATTTGTTGACATATCTAAAGTAAACAACAGAACATAACAGAATAACATACAATGCACCATAACAACACAAATACAACATAACAGGACACTAAACAAGAAAACAGTCAAAAGAGAATGCAACAGCACAGCCCATACTGCAACAATGCAGCACAAAGACATAACACCACAAAAAACAGAATACCTCACCACTGCAACAAAATGCCACAAAACAAAAATACACAAACATTCTTGTCACACAGTACCTCCTCCAGAAACCTGCTTTGATAACACTCTGTGTTTGCACAAAGCATTGCCTTAACTTATCACCAAAGACATTAAACATCACCAGTCAAAAGTGTTTTCTGGTCTGGGCCTAGAGGCAGTTTAGTTTGCAGTATGAGCCCTACCAGACTCAGATGTTGCTGATACAAGAATACACACACCATTCCGCATGAAGCAATACGTGTGAGATGTAATAGGGCCTGCCTCACTGACTTACACTATAAGTGCTCTTGCACACATTGTCAAGAAGAAAATCAGTGTCTTTGCTTGTATAATTAAGGACATCAATATTGGGTCCAGTAACTAAAGGTTCCTTTAGGCTTGCTGAGAGGGGCTGCGTCCCCCTGTAATCTTCATGGACACTCCATTGTGCCCACCCAACTATGGAACAGGGGGGCCAACCAACCTGCATTGTGCAGGATTGTCCCGCGACCGTGGGTCCTGCCCTGCAGGATGTCAACTCACACTTTCAGCCCCTCATGAGCCCTAAAAGAGGTGCCTGTCTGTGGCTGAGAGAGGGGAGCTGCAGCACAGGAGGGTCCTGCACAATGCAACGTCAGACGCAGGCTCAGATGTAGGATGATAATGCAGCCACCTGCCATTGACCAGCCCTGACTGTGCATGAAATGTATACCCGGGTCCTGTTCTGGACATATATTCTTGGTGTTTATTTCTTCCATTAATCCTGTTTCAAAGTGTTCCCATATTGTCTGATTAGTGGACAGAGGCACTGGGAGAGTGTGACTAGTCCAGGATCAAGCAGTTTGTTACAATGAATTTACCACCCTGTTGCATTTTGGTGAATATACCCTGGGTCTAGGCACTTTTCCACTCCAGAGGTAACACCCAGTCCAGTGTTTTAACCACATACTTACTAGCAGCTTTTACATTAATTCTAAATACTTTCAATCTTGCCCAAAAGGGAACAAAGGACTACTTTTAAAGAGTGATTGCCCAAGAGTATACAATTTGTCTAGAATGGGAGGCTGGGATTAAAAACCATGGTTTCACAGGTTTCTCTCTTTGCCTATGTCCACTAATCTGGCAATATGCGAGTTGCGACCAGATGTGGCAGTGAAGAGTGAGGGATCTGTAGAAATATGTGGCAGTGAAGAGTGCAGGATCTGTAGAAATATGTGGCAGTGAAGAGTGCAGGATCTGTAGAAATGTGTGGCAGTGAAAAGTGCAGGATCTGTAGAAATATGTGGCAGTGAAGAGATACGAAAACTGTGGATAGATTGGACAATGAATAGATGCTGGGCTGTGGAGGAATGGGAAGGTGGAGAGTTGCAGAGGGACACAGAGGCTGTAGAAGGATGTGACAGTGAAACGCTGCAGGGGCTGCGGAGAAATGATGGGGACTTGGAGTGATGCTGGGCTGGAGAGAAAGGACAATGAACAGGTGCAGGTGCTCTGAGGATATGGAGCAGTAAAGATGCAGAAGAAAATGTGGCAAGATGTGACATTTACGAGATGTAGAGCCTGTAAAGAGATGTGGCAGTGATGAGTTGCTGAGACTGTAGACAGATGTGACATTGAAGTGATACAGGGAGTGTGGAGAGAGGAAGTAGAGAAGAAATGCTGGGTTTGTAGAGTGATGTTGAGGTGAAAAGGGGCAGGGGCTGCAGCGTAAAAAAAGAATTACAGCACTGTACTTCTATGTTGCTGTAGGGTTTCATATAAGGAGGATTTGACCCTTTGTAATGCTTTCATGTTTGACTCAGAGAATTCAAGGAACGTTGGAAAATAGTTGTATTCGTTCTAGTGCACTTTCTCAGTGCCGTATAACGTGGAACAACTGCAGAGAACGTTAGGCAGTCCAACAACACATCACTTACAATATTACCAACCACTGTCATCTAATTTTAGACCAGGTGGGAAAACCATATGACAAAGGGAAGGGGAAGAAGCAAAAAAAGAACTGGAAGTGGGGTCAAAGGGCAAGTGATGAAGGGAAGAAGGAACTATGAGCCTGATGTACAAAGTCATTTTGCTGTCACAAACCCTGTGATTCGCAACATTTCGGAGTTTGCAACCACAAAATGTTTTTTGGTATGCATTAAGACCATCATGCTAGTCAGAAAAGCATTTTTGGCTTACACAAGGAATTTACCGACCCATACCGATTTGCAGTTACAAAGGTATGTTCCCTCCTAGTTGTGATTCAGTATGGTATGTACCACTGGTTTCTGACCGCAGGTGTGGCTGCAAACCATTGTATAGTTACTTCTCAAAAGAGGTGGTAACTGATTCGCAAAGAGGAAGCTGTACTTGTTGAAATACTTCCACTTTGGGATCCTGTCGGGCAACCTCAGGGAAAAGCAGGCAGTGGTCAAGGCCAGGGCCTGCTCCCCCAATGTCTTCCCAAATGCGAAACCTTTTTCTTTACAAAACAGCACTGGTTCATTTGAGGATTCTGGCTGCTTAAACAAAATTGCCATTTGGGAATGCAAACACAGGGGTGGTGGTCTGCTGTTCCTTGAAGCCCATCATCTCTACATTCTAGCCCGTCACTGGGGTCACAAATAGCGATCTGCCTCATGATATTCTTTAGGTAGGTTGTTCTGCAAACTCCTGCAACTGGAGATTTTAGTGCATTGGTCGCAGAACAAAATTAAAGGCAGCTCACAAAACAACTGGTGCACCGTTTGCAACAGGTCTTTTAGTACATTTGGCCAAAGCTCATGAAAAACCAGAAGAAGCCTTCACACAAAGATGGGTGCAACACAACCCAACGTATGCATGAGGCACATGGCACAGCAAATGTGCATGGAAACACCAAAGGGACACAAAACGTGTGGTCCTTCCCCATCAACATTCTAATATGTCCTACGGACAAGCATGATCTTGGAATTTCAACGCAGATGGAAACAGTGCAAGAAGAGAATCATCCAAAGCTAGAAGAAAAGGATCAAGAGAACGTAAGGAGAGATGTAAGAGAAGTCTACGTAGGAAGCACATAACAGAGCAAATGAGAAGTCATGTGATTGTGTAGGTCACTGGCAACATGAAATCGATGCTCAGACACAACATCAGACCATGGAGAGTCAAACAACAGCAGAGAAGACCAGAGAATATGGTTATCCGAATCTTCCAGACTCCAGGAACCCCTTCAGTTGAGTGCCATGACCGTAGACACAAAGGCAATCAATTTTATTAAGAATCCGCAAATACAACTGGGCAAAGATGAGCGACATCTGGTGAATGGGATGGAAAACTCCAGGAGAGGCAGCAAGAGACGGCTCATCCGAGATTATGAAGGCCAAAGACGTGAAGTCACACGTTAGAAGCATGGAGAAGATTGAATGGCAAATGAACGACACATCACAGTGAAGAAGACTGAGTGTCCCATTCGGGAGCCAGGAAGAATGAGTGGTCAGCATTATAGATATTCAGGACAGTGGAGACAGTGAATATAGTTCCCCTCCAGAAAATCACCACCATCAAAGCAATGGTCATGTTGCTCCTCAATATCTCCCATGTCCCTGACTCTCTCTGACGACTCTTTTCCGCCTCCTACTTCTCCAATGTATTTAATTCCCATACTCAAGTCTGAAAACCCTTCAAATGTCCCATCTCATCCTTCATGCACCCAAACAGCGAAGCTCATGGCCACCACCCCCGAGTTCTGTGTGTTTGACCTCACCACTTAATCACTTTCTCTGCTCGGACACCTATTCATAGACCTCTCTGGAGCAGCGAGGTTCCTGCATGAGGCCGATAGCATGACCAAGGAAACCTCACACTGCACTGCTCCTCGGCCAGTTAACCATTGCACCTTGAGAAAAGCCCATCGGCTGCACTTTCATCTACTGTCCTCTCAGGCCTGCCTGGGAGACACCAGCAGCAGATTCTGACCAGCCCTTAGAAGGTCTGCAGCATCAGTGGGTTCCCAGCAAATGCAATCAAAGAACGCTGAGCTGGTTGTTGATCATGGAATTAGTCCTTTTGAAAATCTACCTTTGGTAAATCATTCTAGATTCTTCCAGTGCTCCTTTCAAGCACAACAGACAAGGAGTGACATAAAACCGTCTAATAACAGCTCAACTACATAGGCGCTGATTCCTGGGGTGAGGCCGATACTTGTGCGGCAGCTTCAAAAATTTGTAACCGGTCTGTGGGAACGAGACCCTAGCCTGGAGAACTTGTAAACTATCATTTACAATCTATGGTTGTGACAAAAAGACAGTCTCTTGTGCTTGCAAGAGGCGTTCCCAGCATCTATGGTTGTAAAGAATGAAAACACATCTCAGAGAACTGATTGTGATGACCAAGAGCTATTTACACCTTGTAGAAGGTGATGTTAAAACACAATTAATGCTTAATTTTATAAATATTAACATTTGGCTTGAAGTGAACATGAATGCAGAGGTCACATGAAATTAAATAAGGGGCAATATTATCAAATTGTTATCCACATTCAAAATGCAAACAACTCACCAGCAGTAGATTCAATTTCTTTCCCGCTCAGTGATAGAAGGAAGTCATTAAAGTAAACTGATATCAGCATGATGTTACTGATTTTGTATTATTTAAGTCTAGTATCTTTGATGGCTGGGGGAACCAAAGTATAGGAGATTCACATATTGAAAGTACCCCACATTTGTTCCTACAAACAAACCACATTTTGTAGCTGTGGTTCCTAAAAATAAGGACTTCTTTCTTAGAGCTCCTACACTTTCAATTCTCACGAAAGTTGATGGGTCTTCTCAGAATCCATCAATCAGCAACAGTTCAATGTGAATTTGACTTCACCCACTCCTAGCCATTAGGGCTATTAGTATACTATTAATGGCTAATAGCTCAGCTGGCATTTGGTTGGCATCTGTAAGTGCTACCAAAAAAGATTGGTCCTTATATATCTGTATAAACCCCAAACAACTTACACAATATTAACCTTAGAGGGAGAGTGTTTAAATTGCTCTCAAGGAACCTAGCAGTTTTTCTCTTGCACAAATCTGATCTGATTTACAAGAAACATGTGCTGAAGATGTGGTCCATCAAATGGTTGTCAAGGTTTCCATTCACCAAACTCTTGCAGACACATAAGGAGAGGGCATCAGGTAGTATAGCTATTTTTGACTCTAATGTTTTAGTTGTGTTTTATACATATGTCACAATGTTGCCGGCCATTACATGTTCCGGGTGGCTTCTGGATAAGACCTAATACAGGTCAGAGTCTGCATTCACCAATATCTTAAAGTCAAGAAACGTGTTGTTGAAGATCTATGCCAAACTCTACTGCAGGTAACTGAGGAACAAAAGGACGGCATCTTTACGGTTGTGGAGGATTTCAACTTTTATCTCACTGTTACATCGAATGATGACAATTTGGTAGATCAATTAAATGTATGGTGTAACATAGCTTCAAATAATGTTCAATTTCAGCATAGGGATACTCAAGGGGAGCTCCTGTTTTCACATTTGCATGTCTTAAACCCTAGGGCCTTAAATGTCCATCTACCATTGGCCTATCCATTACATTTTATCTACTTTACCTGACAACTGACTACACAAAGGGACTCCAATTTTTGCTAGTTCACTAGTTCATTATGGGCCAGAGGTTGTTTAAGGAGCCAAAGGCTTAGGTGATGTAGGGAGCAGGGTTAACATCTAATTGACTTATACTTTCTTATAAGGCCATAGTATATGGTGCACAAAATTCAACAGTGTCATAGAAAGTTAAATGTCATCTATGTACTCTAGCACCTATTGTGCCACCCAATAATGTGACAGGAAATACATGGCATCAGACCTACCAAAGTAGCCTGACTGCTGCAGTTTAAATCTACAGTCCGACCTGTCAAAATTACCCATTCTTAAAACCCACCCTTTTAATATTAAAAGTCACCCCGATGTAAGCCTTGTAGCCCACAAGTTAAGGTGCATTGTGTTAGACCTGGCACCATTGGCGTGGGTCTCCCTTCCATTTTTCACTGTTGTCTCCTCTGTTTTACTGGTGTTAGATGCTCTGGGCGCTGTGCCACTGCCATTCAGTGTCACAGCGCGAATGCTCCCTGTATAAATATGTCTATGTGAATTGGTATATCCCTGATTGGCTTATTTGGTTTACCTGTTAGTCCCTAGTAGTGTGGCCTATGTGTGCCCAGGGCTGGTAAACCAAATGCTGCTGGTGGGCCTGCAGCACTGATGTGTGCCACCCACAGAAGCAGCTTGTAAAGTGTGTCTCAGACCTGCCACTGCAGTGTCTGTGTGCAGTCCAGAACTGCCATCTTGGCTGTGAAGTGCACTCACTTCCCAGCCCCTGAACCTTCCCTTGGCATCCTGTAAGTCACCCCTATGGTAGGGTGCCTTGTATGTGTAAGGCAGGACATGCCTTGGTGTGTGTAGCATGTCCTGGTAGTGAATTATGCCCCATTTCGTTTTTCACTACTGTAAGGCTACCTGTTCCTCATAGGCTAGAATGGGCAGTTTGACTATTACATTCTATAGTCCTAACTGACCCCAGGAACATGGTAGAAAAACGAATTTAGTATGCCTGAGCTCAGAATATTAAAATACATCTTTTAGTGAAGTTTATTTTTATATTCTGTGTTTGAAAATACCACTTTTAGAAAGTAGGTATTTTCTTGCCTAAGCCTTCCAGTGTGCTCTGCCGTTATGTGTATTGGCTGTCTGGTTTTAGAGGGGCAGGACAGGCTGAGTCAGACCTGGGTTGAATAGAGAGATCTGCATTTAGAGTGTGGGGAGGGGTGGCTCCTTGACCTCAATAGGGCTGTGCCTGGCAAGGTGAATGCTGGCTCCACCTCCCACTGTGTGTCTGCTAGCAGACCCCCTCTTTCTGAAAGGAAGGATGCAGCCTGGTAAACAAAGTGCTCCAGGCCTGAGCAGAACTGGTTCTGGCTAGGTTCAGTGACTGGTAGCTTCAAGGATCAAAGGCTTTTGGGGTATAAATATCTGTGCTCAAGCCCCTACATTTTGTATTGCTTTTGGATCTGGAGAGGAAACTCTGTCCGTGCCACTGGAGGAATCTGCAGGAAGTGACTGTCCCTGTGCTGTGTGTTGTTTCTTGCACTGGCCTGCAGCAGTGACCACTGGACTTTGAAGAAGAGGAAAAGGAACTCTTGAGAGAACTTTTATTTGTGTTACAGCAATTACCCAAGGGCTAGGAAAAGAGCTAGCCTCCTGCTGGAGTCTCAGGCACATCAGACTCCACCACCAACCTCCTGCTTCCTCCCTGCGAGGACTGCTATCTGCTGAGGAGGCTCCTGTGAGTTCCAGGGCCTCTAGTTTGCATCAGAGAAAAGAGGGTGAGAAATCGACGCTAACGCACATTTGCGGGCCGCTGCAGTCGAGAGCGCTGGGAAAATCATCGCGCTATTGCCGCCGAGGGCCCGCAACACGAAACCATCGCTGACGCCCCTTTGCGAGCCGCTGCAGCCGAGACGCGCTGGAAAGATTATCGCGCTGCTGTCGCCGCGCACTCGCAACCCTTAAAGAAATCATCGCTTCGAGACATCGCAGTGCGGACGCCGTGCGTCCGCCACTTTGATCGCATCGCACCGAATTTCGTCGCTCCCTCGCGGAGCGTCTTGTCTTCGCATCGCAACACGATCGCACAGCGCAACAGGATCACCACATCGACTTCTCCCACGCGGCAAGAAAGTCATCGCATCGGCGGTCCAGCGTGCAGAAGTTTGTCGCATCGTCCCCGCACGCATCCCGCAGATCGGCGCATCATCCTCCCTTGCGGCAAGGATTTCAACGCATCGCCGGCCTCGCGTGCCGAGAATCATCGCTACAGCTTATTTGCGACACTTTGTTGGTTTTGCTACTAAACCCAGGTACTTTGTGAAAGAAAGGGTCGCAGAGACCACTGCTTTGAACTTGAACCTTATTTTTGCAACCTTTGAACTATTTTTGACAGCCCTTCAACAGCTATCCTATTTTTGACAGTATTGTGGCTTTTACAGTTATTGGTCTTGTGATAAATCTGCCTTTATATAAAGATACTTATTTTTTATAACTACTTGTGTGGTGTCCCTTTGTAGTGTTCCTCACTGTGTTACTGTGTATGGTCATAAATGCTTCACACCCTGCCTCTGAGATAAGCCTACCTGCTCGTGCTACATTACCACAGGGTTGAGCAGGGGTATTAAAGAGGGTAGCCCTCTCACTCTGACTTAGGAAGAAGGGTCCCTACTTGGACAGTGGCCAGCCATTGCCAACTAGAGACCCCCATTTCTAACATTGGTGGTCAGCGGTGAGGATCTGGACTTGCATTTATGATCGCATACAGTAATTATAGTGTACACTACTAGTGAGTGCAGACCATAACGTACCGCATACATTTTTTTTGAGAATTTTTTGATCCTATATTGTGATTGATATTGCCGGTGATTTTTCACCCGCGCACATTTTCTGAGAGTTTTGGGATCCTATATTGTGATTGATATTGCCGGTGATTCTTCACCCGCGCCCATTTATTGAAAGTTTTGATCCCCTATTGTAATTGATATTGCCGGTGATTTTTCACCGCGCACATTTCTGAGAGTTTTTGGGATCCTATATTGTGATTGATATTGCAGGTGATTTTTCACCCGCGCCCATTTATTGAAAGTTTTTGATCCCCTATTGTGATTGATATTGCCGGTGATTTTTCACCCGCGCACATTTCTGAGAGTTTTAGGATCCTATATTGTGATTGATATTGCCGGTGATTTTTCACCCGCTTACATTTTTGAGAAGTTTTCTTCTGTCCTTTATTGATATTGCCAGTTATTTCTACAATGGGCAAGCCCAGATCCAATGCCTCAGAGGATCTCTCCTGGGAAGAAGAGAAAATAGAAACCTACAATGCCAAGCAGCTCAAATATTTTTGCAAGCAATTCACAGTCCCTATCACAGGTCTCACTAGAAGGGAGAAGTATTACAAGGCGCTGAAGGCCTGGCTAGAAGCCAGGGATGCCCCTAAGGATATAGGAGAGCTTGCGGAGGGAGGAGAGCAGCAGGGCGATGTAGTAGACTTAGTAGGAGATCCAGCCCTTTCCAACCCGGGCTCTAGTGTGTCCGCTAAGGGTCTGTCCCCAGAAGAGCTGGAGGACAGGGAGAGAGATAGGCGGCATAATATGGAGATGGCTAAGCTTAAAATGGATGGTCACCGGGACCTAGAGAACAAGAAGTTAGAAATTGAGATTATGAGGATGAAGCTTGAGTATGAGAGAGTATTGAGGGAGTTGGAGATTAAAGCTAAGAGCATGGAAATCTCCCCCTCTGGTGGCAGCGTACCTGTAGTGCACCCTGAGAGTAGGGTGTATATACCCAAGGAGGTTATTAAAGATTTCCACAAAAGTGAAGATATTGGGCAATGGTTTGCCGCTTATGAATTAGCCATGGTGTCCCACCAGGTCCCTGAGAAGGATTGAGGAGCGGGGTTGTGGGGACGCTTTGTGAGTGAGGGAAGGGATACCTTGTTGGACCTGCCCCCAGAAAGTAGGATGGTTTATGCCTACATGAAGGAAGCGTTGATGACCCGCTATGGTTTGACCCCTGAGATGTATAGGCAGAGGTTTAGGGTCTGTAAGAAGCTAGAGGGTAGCACGTGGGTTGAATATGTGTCTTTTTTTGCAGAGCCATGGAGCAGCTGGGTAAAGGTAGCAAAGTAGAAACTTTTGCACAGTTTTATGATTTGATTGCATGGGAGCATTTATCTAGTAATTGTTTTCCTGAGCTACGCCAGCACCTAATTGATTGCAAGCTGACTAACCCTAGAAAGCTTGCTGAGGAGGCGGACCGCTGGGTGAGCACCCGTGTCCGCAAGGTTCCAGTGGGAGACGTCGCCAAAGGTGGGCAGGGTCCCCAGCAGAGGAGTGGGGGGGACAAGGGTCAACAGAGGGAGTTCCACCGAGGGCCCCAAAGTAATCCCCCAGGGAACCAGGCAGTGGTGTCCCAGCCCCCCCAAGAGAGGAGGACAGGGCCCCCAACATGTAGGTCTGTTCCCCGGGGGCCCCCCACGTGTTACAACTGTGGTCAAGTGGGCCACAGATATTTTGATCCCCAGTGCCCCCAAAGGGGGGCCAGTGCACCCCCCCGTGCATCACCCCGCCAGATTGCTAGTGTAGCCCTGGGAGAGGAGGAGATGGGTGCCCAAGAGGGTGGGATCCCGTAGAATTGACCCTTGTCTCATTAGGGGACTTTGAGATGGTCCCTAAGCCTGCACTGCCTGCTAACACTAAAAAATACAGGCAGTGGGTGACCATCAATGGCCATAGGGTGGAGGCTCTAAGAGACACAGGGGCCAGTGTAACTGCTGTCAGCTCCCGGTTGGTGTCCAAAGAGCAGGTTGTCCCCCATGCATTCTACCCAGTAGTGTCCGCAGACAACTCAGAGAGCCAATGTGAGGTGGCTCAGGTTCCCTTTGAGTGGGGGGGGGGGTCTCAGGAACTCTTCAGGTAGCTGTGAGGCCCGCCATGCCTGTAGACTGTCTACTGGTCAATGATTTAGAGGACTCCCCGTGGGCTACGGTGGAGAGGAAGGCTCAATTAGAGATGTTGGGTCTGCCTGAGTGGGCGTGTGCTACCACTCGGTCCATGGCAGCCAAGGAGGGTGTTGAAAAGGATCTGGAGCCTGAGAGTAGGGCCCAGATCCCTGCCTTAGAGAGAAGGGGCAGGGGCGCGGGAAGCCGCCCCCTTGGTTCCCACGGCCCAGGAAGGAGCAGACCCTGAGGGGGATGCCCTGGAGCCTACCGGGGAGCAGATCACCGAACTGGGGGACCTGCCTGAGCTGACCCATTGGCAGCAGGAAGGGGGACCCACCAGGGAGGAATTTTGTGAGTAGCAGAGAGTTTGCCCCTCTCTTGAGGGTATGCGGCGACAGGCTGCAGCCCAGGCAGAAGGTGACATGTCTGGTTCACATCTGATTTATTGGGAGAACAGTCTCCTGTATAGTGAGCCTAAGGTTGCTGAGCCAGGGTCAGCCCGTGTGCTGGTGGTACCCGAGTGCTTCAGAACCTTCCTACTGGGGTTGGCTCATGACATTCCATTGGCAGGACATCTGGGGCAGACCAAGACCTTTGAGAGGCTGGCCGCCCACTTTTATTGGCCCCAGATGCACAAGAGTTCAGACTCTCATTGCAGGACCTGTGAGACTTGCCAGGCAAGTGGGAAGAGTGGGGGAAGATCAAGGCCCCACTCCAGCCCTTTCCAGTTGTGAGTACCCCATTCGAGCGAGTGGGCATTGACATTGTGGGGCCTCTGGACCCCAAGACAGCCATGGGCAACAGGTTCATCCTGGTCTTGGTGGACCATGCCACCCGGTACCCTGAAGCCATCCCGCTCAGGACAGTGACGGCCCCCGTGGTGGGACGGGCACTGATGGGGATTTTCTCCCGTGTGGGATTCCCCAGAGAGGTGGTGTCTGACAGGAGGACCAACTTCATCTCCCAGTACATGAAGTCTCTGTGGAAGGAGTGTGGGGTAACGTATAAGTTCACCACTCCTTACCACCCCCAAGGTAATGGTCTGGTTGAAAGGTTCAACCGGACCTTGAAGGAGCATGATCATGGGCCTAGAAGAGCCCCTGAGGCGTAAGTGGGACGTCCTCTTGCCATGCCTGTTGTTTGCCTACCGTGAGGTGCCACAGAAGTCCTTAGGGTTCAGTCCCTTTGAACTCCTCTATGGCCACCCGGTTAGAGGGCCTCTGAGTCTGGTCAAGGAAGGCTGGGAGCAATCTCCCAGGAAACCTCCCCAAGATGTATTTAGCTACATGTTGGCCTTCAGGAACCAGACTCGGCGTTTCAGAAAGATTGCTGAGGCAAATCTGGAAGCCAGCCAGGAAGAAATGAAACATTGGCACGACCAGAATGCCACTCTGGTCGAATTTCAACCTGGTCAGAAGGTTTGGGTACTGGTCCCAGTGGAGCCTTGTGCGCTCCAAGATAAGTGGACCGGTCCATTTGAGGTGGTGGAGCGCAAAAGTCCAGTTACCTACTTGGTGGACTTTCAGTCTCCCAGGAACCCCTTGCGGGTCCTGCATGTGAACCGCCTAAAGCCCCACTTTGAGAGGTCTGAAGTGGGCATGCTTCTTGCCACAGATGATGGGGTTGAGGAGGAGAGTGAGCCTCTCCCGGACCTCCTGTGTGCAGAAGAGAAGGATGGGTCCGTGGAGGGTGTGATCCTTTCCACCACACTGACCCCTGAGCAGCAGAGAGATTGTCACCACCTGTTGGGGCAATTTTCTGATTTGTTCTCCCTGGTACCTGGTGTCACTGATTGGTGCGTCCATGAGGTGGATACCGGGGACAGTTCTCCTGTCAAGCACAAGGCTTACAGGGTGACTGACAGGGTCAGGGCTTGCATTAAGGAGGAGGTCTCCAAAATGTTCGCCCTAGGGGTGGTTGAGTCCTCTAGCAGCCCCTGATCCAGCCCCGTGGTCTTGGTACCAAAAGCTGCGACGCCTGGTGCCACTCCTGAACTTAGGTTCTGTGTGGACTACCGAGGTCTCAATTCGGTCACCAAGACCGACGCGCACCCCATCCCCAGAGCTGATGAGCTCATAGACCGGTTAGGGGCTGCCCGGTACCTCAGCACGTTTGATCTGACGTCTGGGTACTGGCAGATCGCCTTAACTGATGGGGCAAAGGAGAGGTCAGCATTCTCCACACCAGATGGGCACTACCAGTTCCGGGTGATGCCCTTTGGGATGAAGAATGCCCCTGCCACCTTCCAGAGATTGGTCAACCAGGTGTTGGTTGGGCTGGAGGCTTTCAGTGCCGCCTACCTGGATGACACTGCAGTGTTTAGTTCCTCCTGGGAGGACCACTTGCGCCACCTCTGGGAAGTGTTGATGGCGCTGCGCAGAGCAGGCCTCACAATCAAGGCCAGTAAGTGCCAGATTGGGCAGGGTTCTGTGGTGTACTTGGGACACCAGGTGGGGAGCGGCCAGGTGGCGCCCCTGCAGCCCAAGATTGAAACCATCCTGGCTTGGGAGCCCCCAAGGACCCAGACCCAGGTGAGGGCCTTCTTAGGACTCACAGGTTATTACAGGAGGTTTGTCAAGGGGTATGGCAACATTGTTGCCCCTTGACTGAGCTGACTTCCAAGAAGCGGCCAAAGATTGTGAACTGGACTGACACCTGTCAGAAAGCCTTTGATGCCCTCAAAACTGCTATGTGTACAGCACCCGTACTCCAGGCGCCCAATTTTGCTAAGGAATTTGTTGTCCAGACAGATGCTTCAGAGCATGGGGTGGGGGCCGTTCTGTCACAGATAAATGAGGAGGGACTAGACCAACCTGTAGCCTTCATCAGTAGGAGGTTACTTCCACGGGAACAGAGGTGGAGTGCAATTGAGCGTGAGGCATTTGTTGTGGTCTGGGCACTGAAGAAGCTGAGACCATACCTGTTTGGGACTCACTTCCGGGTTCAGACAGACCACAGGCCCCTCAGATGGCTGATGCAGATGAGGGGTGAGAATCCCAAGTTGTTGAGGTGGTCCATTTCCCTACAGGGTATGGACTTCACGGTGGAACACCGCCCTGGTACAGAACACGCCAGATTTTTCCGCCTTAGCGATGAGAACTTCCAAGGGGATGGGTAGTTCTCCCCACATTTCAGCTGGAGGGGACGTGTGTTAGACCTGGCACCATTGGCGTGGGTCTCCCTTCCATTTTTCGCTGTTGTCTCCTCTGTTTTACTGGTGTTAGATGCTCTGGGCGCTGTGCCACTGCCATTCAGTGTCACAGCGCGAATGCTCCCTGTATAAATATGTCTATGTGAATTGGTATATCCCTGATTGGCTTATTTGGTTTACCTGTTAGTCCCTAGTAGTGTGGCCTATGTGTGCCCAGGGCTGGTAAACCAAATGCTGCTGGTGGGCCTGCAGCACTGATGTGTGCCACCCACAGAAGCAGCTTGTAAAGTGTGTCTCAGACCTGCCACTGCAGTGTCTGTGTGCAGTCCAGAACTGCCATCTTGGCTGTGAAGTGCACTCACTTCCCAGCCCCTGAACCTTCCCTTGGCATCCTGTAAGTCACCCCTATGGTAGGGTGCCTTGTATGTGTAAGGCAGGACATGCCTTGGTGTGTGTAGCATGTCCTGGTAGTGAATTATGCCCCATTTCGTTTTTCACTACTGTAAGGCTACCTGTTCCTCATAGGCTAGAATGGGCAGTTTGACTATTACATTCTATAGTCCTAACTGACCCCAGGAACATGGTAGAAAAACGAATTTAGTATGCCTGAGCTCAGAATATTAAAATACATCTTTTAGTGAAGTTTATTTTTATATTCTGTGTTTGAAAATACCACTTTTAGAAAGTAGGTATTTTCTTGCCTAAACCTTCCAGTGTGCTCTGCCGTTATGTGTATTGGCTGTCTGGTTTTAGAGGGGCAGGACAGGCTGAGTCAGACCTGGGTTGAATAGAGAGATCTGCATTTAGAGTGTGGGGAGGGGTGGCTCCTTGACCTGAATAGGGCTGTGCCTGGCAAGGTGAATGCTGGCTCCAACCTCCCACTGTGTGTCTGCTAGCAGACCCCTCTTTCTGAAAGGAAGGATGCAGCCTGGTAAACAAAGTGCTCCAGGCCTGAGCAAGAACTGGTTCTGGCTAGGTTCAGTGACTGGTAGCTTCAAGGATCAAAGGCTTTTGGGGTATAAATATCTGTGCTCAAGCCCCTACATTTTGTATTGCTTTTGGATCTGGAGAGGAAACTCTGTCCGTGCCACTGGAGGAATCTGCAGGAAGTGACTGTCCCTGTGCTGTGTGTTGTTTCTTGCACTGGCCTGCAGCAGTGACCACTGGACTTTGAAGAAGAGGAAAAGGAACTCTTGAGAGAACTTTTATTTGTGTTACAGCAAGTACCCAAGGGCTAGGAAAAGAGCTAGCCTCCTGCTGGAGTCTCAGGCACATCAGACTCCACCACCAACCTCCTGCTTCCTCCCTGCGAGGACTGCTATCTGCTGAGGAGGCTCCTGTGAGTTCCAGGGCCTCTAGTTTGCATCAGAGAAAAGAGGGTGAGAAATCGACGCTAACGCACCTTTGCGGGCCGCTGCAGTCGAGAGCGCTGGGAAAATCATCGCGCTATTGCCGCCGAGGGCCCGCAACACAAAACCATCGCTGACGCCCCTTTGCGAGCCGCTGCAGTCGAGACGCGCTGGAAAGATCATCGCGCTGCTTTCGCCGCGCACTCGCAACCCTTAAAGAAATCATCGCTTCGAGACATCGCAGTGCGGACGCCGTGCGTCCGCCACTTTGATCGCATCGCACCGAATTTCGTCGCTCCCTCGCGGAGCGTCTTGTCTTCGCATCGCAACACGATCGCACAGCGCAACAGGATCACCGCATCGACTTCTCCCACGCGGCAAGAAAGTCATCGCATCGGCGGTCCAGCGTGCAGAAGTTTGTCGCATCGTCCCCGCACGCATCCCGCAGATCGGCGCATCATCCTCCCTTGCGGCAAGGATTTCAACGCATCGCCGTCCTCGCGTGCCGAGAATCATCGCTACAGATTATTTGCGACACTTTGTTGGTTTTGCTACTAAACCCAGGTACTTTGTGAAAGAAAGGGTCGCAGAGACCACTGCTTTGAACTTGAACCTTATTTTTGCAACCTTTGAACTATTTTTGACAGCCCTTCAACAGCTATCCTATTTTTGACAGTATTGTGGCTTTTACAGTTATTGGTCTTGTGATAAATCTGCCTTTATATAAAGATACTTATTTTTATAACTACTTGTGTGGTGTCCCTTTGTAGTGTTCCTCACTGTGTTACTGTGTATGGTCATAAATGCTTCACACCCTGCCTCTGAGATAAGCCTACCTGCTCGTGCTACGTTACCACAGGGTTGAGCAGGGGTATTAAAGAGGGTAGCCCTCTCACTCTGACTTAGGAAGAAGGGTCCCTACTTGGACAGTGGCCAGCCATTGCCAACTAGAGACCCCCATTTCTAACACATAGCGTTTAAAAAGGGGACATTTAGAAATTTAATGTATCCATTTCCCTAAAGTGTCAAGCTCCCCAAATCACATTTCTCTGTATAAGGCCCAGGGCGCCCCATGAGAAAACTAGAGTACTAGATTAAAATATTAACTAGATCAAAATATTAATTCTGGTGTCCTGAGTTTCTGACCAGCTAGAAAAATAAATAAACCACTCTTTTTTAATATTTATTACAAATTCAATTCAATGGTGAAGTCGGATTGTTACTAAGTATTTAGCAAAAGTAACATTTAGAAAGTTACCTTTTCCCTTCATGAAGAGCTACTGGAGGCTAATTTACATTAGCTCTCCAGCATCTGTCCAGCAAGTGCATGACCTTAATGAGGGTATGAAAACTGCTCCCATAGCAAGGACTATGGCCTGAGTGTGGAGAGGGGTTTTTCTTCCCTTGCCAGACAGACTAGTTGTGGTGGACCCAGGAACTTAATTATTATTATTATTAACAGATTTATACAGCGCATAGCTGCCCCAGCAACGGGGCGTCCCAGCGCTACCCCTACAATGCCCGTAAGTAATAACAGCCCGGGAGAAGGGAAGAAAGTTACGCTGGGAAAAGCCAGGTCTTTATGGCTTTCCGAAAAGCTAGGTGATCTCGAAGCCCTCTAATAGCAGTCGGGAGGGAGTTCCAGAGTCTGGCCGCCAGAACTTTGAAAGAACGACCACCAGCTCTGGCTCTTAGAGCTCTGGGGGTACATGCCAGCCCTTGGACAGCTGACCGCAGGCAGCGACTCGGAACATACGGTGTTAACAGGTCAGATAGAACCGGGGGGGCTTGTTGAGTCAAGATTTTATGAGCGACGCATAACATCTTGAACTGAATTCTTTTCTCTACCGGTAACCAGTGTAGTTTAGGTAGAGACCTGGACACAGAGCATGTTTTCGGAAGGGCCAATAGAGTGCGGGCTGCTGCGTTTTGTATTCTCTGCAGGCGCTGAATACAGGATTTGTTGGCACCTAAGTAAAGGGAATTGCCATAGTCCAGTCTAGATAGGATTGTGGCCTGTATTATAGTCTGCCGGACTTTAGGCTCAAAGAAGCCAAGAAGGGGTTTTAGTCCTCTTAGGAGCCCAAAGCAAGTCCCTGCAACTACTTTGGATTGGGCATCAAAAGAGAGCCCTCTATCAATCCAAAAGCCCAGGTTCTTAACCACCTCCTTTGGTGTTGGTGCTGGTTTTAGTTGGTCTGGCCACCATTGTTCTGACCACATATCACAGTCTCTTCCAAACAGCAAGATTTCCGACTTACTGGCATTTAGCTGTAAACAGTTTGTTGTCAGCCAATTGGCGACTGCCATCAAGTCCTCCTTAAATTTAATAAGATTGTTTTTACAATTCTTGGAAAAGGCGATGACTAATTGGGTGTCGTCGGCATAAGAAACCAACGATAGCCCTCTGCTATTTGCCATCACTGCCAGGGGTTGTACATAGATGTTAAAGAGCACGGGGCTCAGTATCGATCCTTGTGGAACCCCGTGTCTGATCACCAATTCCTGGGAGTGATAGGGTGGCACTAAGACCTGGAAAGTTCTGCCCTCTAAGAAGGAGCGAAACCAGGCCAAGGCCAAACCCACAATCCCTATCTCGTGTAGCCTGCACAGTAATATCTCGTTCGAGACAGTGTCGAAGGCGGCACTTAAATCTAACAGAATTAAGGCCGCAGACTTTCCGTCGTCTAAGCTATTACGAATTTCCTCCGTCACTGCCAACAGAGCCGACTCCGTACTGTGGTGGGCTCTGAAGCCGTTTTGCGAGGAATCCAAGATGGTATGTTCCTCTATACACTTTGTCAGAATAGTATTGACATGGGATTCAGTGACCTTGGCTAAAAAAGGGAGCTGAGAAATGGGGCGATAGTTACCCGGTTCAGATGGATCTAATGATGCTTTCTTCAAGAGAGGTGTTACTTTCGCGTGCTTCCAAGCTGATGGTAGGCACGCTGATGTCAGAGATAAATTAATCAGTTCCCTGGCCACTGGGAGAATGGAGTTACAGAATTGGCGGAATTGAGCAGGTCTCAAGAGATCAGCTGGAGAGCCTGATTTAATTTTCAGGCAGAGATGTTCAGTCTCAGTGAGGGATATGGGGAAAGGAACACAGTATATTATCCGAAGTGAGTCCCCTGTCCTTATACCCTTCCCTCTGATCGATGTTGATGGTGACTGGTGGAAAGTTCTTATAAATTTGTTCCACCTTATTAATAAAGTATCTGGCCAATTCGTCGCACTGCTTATTGGAAGTGACAGGTGAGTCAGCTTTCGAATTTGCGCATTTCATGACTTTAAGGAGAGAGAAAATCATTTTAGGAGAATTATTGCTATCCGCGATTTTACCAGCGATATACTCCGCTCTAGCTTTCCGAATCAGCTTATGATAAGCTTTAATAGATTTGCGGTATTTGTTTTTGGTTTCAGTATCGTACAAGCGTCTCCAAGCCCGCTCAAGTTGTTTACATTTTTTCTTAGCGTTAGTCAAGGATTCATCGAACCAGGGGTTCGACTGTCCTCTTTTTTGTTTAAGACACATTTTAGCAGGAATACAGCTATCCAGAGCTTGAGCCAGCCAGTCCTGGAAACATGTGTTCGCTAGCTCAATGTTTGACGACAGCTGTGGAGTGTGGTTAGACAATACATCAGAGAATTTATCAGCCTCTAATTTATGCCAGGGTCGTGTAGATACCAATGAAGGATCGGTTCAACGCTGGCTTACCTTGCCAGCAAAAGGAAAAGGGACAAGAAAATGGTCCGTCCAGACCATGGGGATCGGAGGCTCAGTTATTAAAGAGCCTAAGTTAGAAAAAATGGGATCTAGCAGATGACCTGCTGCATGTGTAACATTAGAGACCTGTTGTACTAACTGACATGCCTCTAAGTCAGCTAAGAAATTAGCAATGCCTGTCTTGCCACTACCTTCTAAATGCAGGTTGAGGTCTCCTAAGATAGTAAAATTTGCTGCCTTATTGGCAAGCAAAACGGCTTTATTTACTAATTCTTCCCTGAAAACTTTAGATGGCCCTGGTGGACGATAAATAGAAGTCCAGAAATCGTAAGATTGTGGTTAAGGGTAATTTTAAAGAGTGCGCTTTAGCACTCTGGGATATTCTCCTAACGAGGCTGCAGGAATATGGCTCCCTGTGGATTAATGCAATTCCTCCACCTCTATTTCCAGTTCTGTTAAGTTGTTTCATAATGTAGCCTTGAGGAGTGCAAGCCAGGATTCTGCAACGGAATCCTGCGTTAGCCAGGTCTCGGTCAGGAATAGTCCGTCCGGAGACTCTTCAGTTAATAGGTCGAATATCTCGGCATGATGCTTTGTCAGAGACCGACAGTTCAGGCTGAGAAACCTGAATTTTGTGGAGTTAGAGAGGTATGTCCCTCCCATGTGGCCTAAATTGAAATAGACATTCTTTGCATTTGAAGGAGCCGGCCGGTGGGGACCAGGCATATTTTATGCAAGAAGCACAGCTAGTGTTATAGGACAGAAGCTCAGTACGTGAATAATGGCATATATCTTTGACGGTCTGGGCAGAGTGTCTGGCGTCTGGCGACAGCCAGGCGCGGCCGGGCGCAGACGGGCTTGCCTTTGGCGCGCCGGCGGCACGCCCGCTGCGCGGCCGGCAAACCATCCGTCTTAAATGCCGCTTACCCCCGGAAATGATACTGACAGGGGGAGGAGCTATGTCCCTCCACTCAATCGGCCCGAGAAGACCGTGGTGGACCAGGGACCGTTTAAACCCTAAAGTGCGGTGTGCGTTGCTGACAGGTACAAATTCAGGTACACATTCAATTTAAAAATAACAGTTCTTGTTTTCCCCCGTTAAAAGTTGCCCCAAACACAATTAACACCGTTTCAAAAGATCGGAGCCTGTCCTTCCGGTGCGCAGCTACTATCTCTGCGTGGCCGGCAAACCATCCGTCTTAAATGCCGCTTACCCCCGGAAATGATACTGACAGGGGGAGGAGCTATGTCCCTCCACTCAATCGGCCCGAGAAGACCGTGGTGGACCAGGGACCGTTTAAACCCTAAAGTGCGGTGTGCGTTGCTGACAGGTACAAATTCAGGTACACATACAATTTAAAAATAACAGTTCTTGTTTTCCCCCGTTAAAAGTTGCCCCAAACACAATTAGCACCGTTTCAAAAGATCGGAACCTGTCCTTCCGGCGCGCAGCTATTTCAAACATGCCTGCCCTGTCACAAGTAAATGTTAGGTAACACCTAGAGAGGACCAGCCTTTGTCCCTCCTAGTCATGATGGCATCAAACCCAGTGAGAGGAGAGCTACACCCACAACCGGTTTTGAGTGACCACAGAGTAGGGGACTGCTCATTACCCTGGCCACAACTGTGGGTGAGTACACTGGCTCTGCACAAAGGGAGCAGGGTTTCCCCCATCGTGGATTTGAGAATAAAAAGCACTACGGGATTGTTTGACGTAAGGTGAAACAGGAACTGCTGAAAAAGTGGGTAGGATTGTCCCTGGGAACTTTTTACCCATTGGTTAGGCAGGAGCCAGGAATCACCCCCAACTACCAACTGGTGCCATCCGTAAATGTGGAACACTCCTCTGAACAATTTTCTGGACCGGTGGAAGAACAGAAGAAGGACTGCACCTGCTATTTGAGACCTGTGAGGGGACCTGAAGGGCTGGACCTGCTACCACTTGTACCCAGGGCAAAGAAGTGGACTCCAATGCTCAACTGACTGTCCTCCTATATGGCTACAGGAACACAACAAGCTGCAAGAGACCTTTACCTGAAGTGCACAGCTGCCGAGTACCAACTGTAACTGGACTGGACTCTGCTGATGGCCTCTGCTGAAGTGAGTCTTGACCACCTGAGGTCATTGTCTGTGTCTAACTGGACACCTCTGAAAAGGTGGGACTTAGAAAACGTTTGGACTGCCAGATCTAAAATCCGGGCTCAGTACCAACCACCCAAGTCAATCCGCCCAAGACATGACTTCAGTGGGCTGAAGAAACAGCATTCTCCTTCTTGGGGCTTCTCCTCAACAGAAAATCTCTTTCGGCGAGCCCTCAGTGAGAAGGTACCTGGCATCGTGTAACTCATTGTCGGATACAGCCTGCAGCCTTGTCACGCTGGAGGTTTCTGAGCTACGAAGTCCGAAGGTAGAAATCTTGACTAGAAAAAGGTGCCAAAAGTATCCCACTGATGCCAGGACTTCCCTGCGGAATTTAAATTTTCCTACTCTCAGTTTTTCCTGCCAAAACCAATGTCTTCAGCGGAACCTCATCCAATGGCAATCCGGCCTCGTTGAATTCTTCTTGAATACAGCCTGCAAGCTTGTACTCATGGAGGATTTCGACTTCCATTTCAGAGATTAAGTCCCACTGTAAAATATCTGACCAGAAAGAACCTATTTAGTGTATATGACCTGCTCTCCATTGCCCTTAAATTGTTACTACATCCCGGTCAACTGCGACCATAGACTATCATTGGCACAATACTTTTTCTTGCTGCTTTGTCACTTAAATCTTTACAAATTCAAATTCCCAGTTCCCGGTTTTGGATTTTTGTTGGTTGGGTGTCATTTGTTTATTCATTTTTCTCTATTTTCATAAATTAGAGTTGCTTTTTTATAGCGTTATATCTTTGAATTTTTAAGTGTTTTTGTATTTCTAAATACTTTATACATTTTCATTAAGTTGAGATTGTCTGTTCTGTGCCATAGCTCCAAGGGGTTGAGCTCAGGTTTAACCTACTGAAAACTTTGACTGGACCTAACAGGTTATATAGTAACTTCGTTACTTGTGGCCGACTTTCATCCACCCCAATTAATAATTCACTTTCTTACAAAAGTCATGCCTTGAAAGACAAACCGCACACCAAGGTTAACAACAGTCAATTACAGCAAAATCACACAGTAAGACATTACTGGTTAGCTAGACAGCCTTGTCCATAAAGCTCACAGAGGGAAGGTCAAAGGGCTCTTCCTGGCGGTGCCATTTGATAATGTGCCAGTTTTATTTCACCAAAAGGTAAATTCCCAGTTCACATTCCTCCGGGTAATGTCTGGGGAAGTATGCATGGGAAATGCCCACGTCTATGAACAATTTGCTTCTGAGTTGTGCGATTCGGAAGAGCCTTTAAATCTTGGATAAACATCCTGTTCCCTGTGACTTTATTCCAAGTGTTGTGATCACAAAAAATACACAATTTGTGCAGGGTATTGGATGTGCATTGCTAACCGTTTATTAGTTCTGCAGTGATCAATGGGGAATAAAGCGCGCAAACGGTTTTCGAGCAGGATTCTCGTCTTGGCGCTAGCCCTACTGCACGCTTTTGCAGGCACAATTATCTCCTGGGAAATAGTGGAAACTGCCTGTGCTAAATCGGAAGTGAGAGTATAAGGTATTAACCCTCATCTCCTATTCAGAGCAAAGTGACAACCGGTAGCACAATCCGTGAGCGCGAGTGTTCACTTTGAGCACACCTCGAAATGAGGATTCTGGTGTTAGTGAACTAATGCTGCGAGCCCTCCACTTCAGTAGCCTGCAAAAACACCCCATTTTGGGGATGACGAAAAGGCTGTGAGTTTCTCTGAGGTTGGTCAGATTTCTAGACTATCTGGTTTTCAGAGGCGACGTTTAATTTCAATTCATCATTTAATAAGCGCCAACGGATTCCACCTTGGGCATCTTGGCGCTAGATGAAGTCTGGAACTGTGTTGCACTCTTTCCTCTTGATCACTGTCCCAACTTCCATCGTCTCTGGGGGTTTTCGGACAGATCTGTGATTTTCAGCTCGTTCCTAAACTTTATCAAGGAATCTTCTTCTCACAGACGCTGTTCCACAATTTCGCCTCAGCCACTGAAAAGCCTCTGCCTCCCAATGACACTTGACGACAATTTGGAATATTCAGGGGCATATTAGCAAGGGCACTATCGCCGCTTTATATCTCCCTATCAGCAAACTGTCTCTAACAGCAGTTAGAGACAGTTTTCGGGCATTAGCGCCCGTTTTTTTACCGCTTTGCATGTCAGCGATATTTATCGCTAATGACATGCAAAGTGGGCGTTCCCGACGAACAAACCTGGGAAACACTCGCTAACAGGCCTATCGCCTATTAGCAAGGTGGCCATGGCCCCAGTTAGCGACGTGAAAAGTCGCGCTAACCGGGGTCATCGCCATTTATTTAACACCTGCAATTAGCAGGTGTTAGCCATACTTAACATGGGGGGTGGATTATGCTGATACGACCACAGGGTAGTATCAGCAAGGTGTTCTCCTTCTCCATGCAACATCGCTGGTTTTTCAGCGATGTTGGCCCATTTCCCCGCTATCGCTGGAATATTCATCGCCATAGCGCTAATCGTTGCTAATACAGCGTTAGCGCGGCGATATATTCCAGCGATAGCCGGCGATAAAAAAAATCACGCTAAGCAGGGTTAGCGATGATTATCGCCTCTTCTTGCTAATATGCCCCTCAGTCATTTAGCCTTTTTCGGGTCTCAGACTGTGTGGTTTGGTTCCTAGAATTACATTGTTTTGCTAAAGGATTGCATTGTTGCCTGTACAGCAGCACAATTTAGTGATTTAAGTTTGTTCCTTCACCAGCTGGCAGCCAATTAAATCATATTTCTGAATGTTAAAAATAAATTTCGACGCCATATTCTGAATCTTTTGAAGTCTTTATCAGGGGTGAACGTAAGTAGCATAATTTGCCCTAAAGTAATGACAGCAAAATTACGCGAGATTACGCGAGGAGCGCACTCCTATATTTAGCGCGGTTTTCTTAGCGCAAAATGCTCCTTCACGTCCATAATGGGCCCGAGGATGCATATTGCGCCAAGAACATAGCGCTAAATGTAACAGAATACGAACAGCAGCACCCAGCAGCCGCTCGCGCTCTGTTCCTGTGCTCTTGCTGTAGGCATTTTCCCCACAAATTACAGGAAGAGCCTAGGCGCGTAATTTTCGAAATTTCGAGTCATAAAAGTAATACAAAATAGATTACTCCGATTAGTCGAGGATAATTAAAATTTCGCCCAGGTCTCCTCTTCATCGTTCCGGGTGAAAGTTGGAGATGTGGCGCACTGCAGCAGCCCAGCCTGGCGGAAACACATCCATAATATGAATTCTTTGCTCCATGGTAAAGGTGAGGATTATACATTTCCATAACCTTAACTGGAAGAAGCACATCTTCACCAGGGGACCCAGTTGCTGATCCATTGTTTCATCTGTGTCGAGCACTGGACCCAGATTTTTACACTTTGAGACAAACTGGGCTCCCACCCCAGAAGCGGTGCTTCCAGACCTTTGTTTGCCTGAAAGGGGACAGAATTTCTTTCTTCCTTCCGTGTAATTGACGGTGGTTCTGTGTCACCCACTCCTGATGCTCAACACACAATCACAGGAGTTTGCATCTCTCTGTTCTCCATCACTGCGCATCTTCAGGATACTGAGGGAGGTGGAACCAGGCCACAGGCTGAGGGACCAGACACAGGGGATCAATAAAGGGGGAGGCACCAGTCCCTGAGGCCCTCCCCATGTCCATGCCCTCATCCCAGACACATCTGGCCCCTTTGAGACCGGGCGGCCAGGCTCATCAGAAAGCTTTGAATCAACTGAGGGACCAGGGCCTTCATGTCAAAGCCCCCCAGATGTTGTACTCACACCGTGTGGTCCACGGCATCAAAGGCTGGCCAGAAATCACATAGAGTCAGGGCTGAGTGCACATCTTTCTCAGCATAACAAGGCACATCGTCAAGCGCTACCCTCACCCCCACGTCTCTGCCCCTCCTGCCCTGGTCCTCTCTGCACCGGATGCAGCAACATCTGTGGTTCAGCAAAAGCTGTGACTTACTCACAGACCACTCTCTCTCACAGCTCTGCAGTGAAAGTGAACTGGGACGGAGGTGTACAGCTCTCAAGGGTCGGAGGTGTACAGCTCTCAAGGGACGGAGGTGTACAGCTCTCAAGGGTCGGAGGTGTACAGCTCTCAAGGGACGGAGGTGTACAGCTCTCAAGGGTCGGAGGTGTACAGCTCTCAAGGGTCGGAGGTGTATAGCTCTCAAGGGACGGAGGTGTACAGCTCTCAAGGGTCGGAGGTGTACAGCTCTCAAGGGACGGAGGTGTACAGCTCTCAAGGGTCGGAGGTGTACAGCTCTCAAGGGACGGAGGTGTACAGCTCTCAAGGGTCGGAGGTTTACAGCAGCTCTCAAGGGACGGAGGCGTACAGCTCTCAAGGGTCGGAGGTGTACAGCTCTCAAGGGTCGGAGGTGTACAGCTCTCAAGGGTCGGAGGTGTACAGCAGCTCTCAAGGGATGGAGGTGTACAGCTCTCAAGGGACGGAGGTGTACAGCTCTCAAGGGTCGGAGGTGTACAGCAGCTCTCAAGGGACGGAGGTGTACAGCAGCTCTCAAGGGACGGAGGCGTACAGCTCTCAAGGGTCGGAGGTGTACAGCTCTCAAGGGTCGGAGGTGTACAGCTCTCAAGGGTCGGAGGTGTACAGCTCTCAAGGGACGGAGGTGTACAGCTCTCAAGGGTCGGAGGTGTACAGCTCTCAAGGGTCGGAGGTGTACAGCAGCTCTCAAGGGTCGGAGGTGTACAGCTCTCAAGGATCGGAGGTGTATAGCTCTCAAGGGACAGAGGTGTACAGCTCTTAAGGGACGGAGGCATACAGCTCTCAAGAGCCGGAGGTGTACAGCTCTCAAGGGACGGAGGTGACCAGCTCTCAAGGGTCGGAGGTGTACAGCTCTCAAGGGTCGGAGGTGTACAGCAGCTCTCAAGGGACGGAGGTGTACAGCTCTCAAGGGTCAGAGGTGTATAGCTCTCAAGGGACGGAGGTGTACAGCTCTCAAGGGACGGAGGCGTACAGCTCTCAAGGGCTGGAGGTGTACAGCTCTCAAGGGACGGATGTGTACAGCTCTCAAGGGTCGGAGGTGTACAGCTCTCAAGGGTCAGAGGTGTACAGCAGCTCTCAAGGGTCGGAGGTGTACAGCTCTCAAGGGTCGGGAGGTGTATAGCTCTCAAGGGACGGAGGTGCACAGCTCTCAAGGGTCGGAGGTGTACAGCTCTCAAGGGTCGGAGGTGTGCAGCTCTCAAGGGACGGAGGTGTACAGCTCTCAAGGAGTCGAGGTGTACAGCTCTCAAGGGTCGGAGGTGTACAGCAGCACTCAAGGGTCGGAGGTGTACAGCTCTCAAGGGTCGGAGGTGTATAGCTCTCAAGGGACGGAGGTGTATAGCTCTCAAGGGTCGGAGGTGTACAGCTCTCAAGGGTCGGAGGTGTACAGCTCTCAAGGGTCGGAGGTGTACAGCTCTCAAGGGTCGGAGGTGTATAGCTCTCAAGGGACTGAGGTGCACAGCTCTCAAGGGTCGGAGGTGTACAGCTCTCAAGGGTCGGAGGTGTACAGCAGCTCTCAAGGGATGGAGGTGTACAGCTCTCAAGGGACGGAGGTGTACAGCTCTCAAGGGACGGAGGTGCACAGTTCTCAAGGGACGGAGGTGTACAGCTCTCAAGGGACGGAGGTGTACAGCTCTCAAGGGACGGAGGTGCACAGCTCTCAAGGGTCGGAGGTGTACAGCTCTCAAGGGTCGGAGGTGTACAGCTCTCAAGGGTCGGAGGTGTACAGCAGCTCTCAAGGGTCGGAGGTGTACAGCTCTCAAGGGTCGGAGGTGTATAGCCCTCAAGGGACGGAGGTGTACAGCTCTCAAGGGTCGGAGGTGTACAGCTCTCAAGGGTCGGAGGTGTACAGCAGCTCTCAAGGGACGGAGGTGTACAGCTCTCAAGGGTCGGAGGTGTATAGCTCTCAAGGGACGGAGGTGCACAGCTCTCAAGGGTCGGAGGTGTACAGCTCTCAAGGGACGGAGGTGTACAGCTCTCAAGGGATGGAGGTGTACAGCTCTCAAGGGTCGGAGGTGTACAGCTCTCAAGGGATGGAGGTGTACAGCTCTCAAGGGTCGGAGGTGTATAGCTCTCAAGGGACGGAGGTGCACAGCTCTCAAGGGTCTGAGGTGTACAGCTCTCAAGGGTCGGAGGTGTACAGCAGCTCTCAAGGGACGGAGGTGTACAGCTCTCAAGGGATGGAGGTGTACAGCTCTCAAGGGATGGAGGTGTATAGCTCTCAAGGGACGGAGGTGCACAGCTCTCAAGGGTCGGAGGTGTACAGCTCTCAAGGGACGGAGGTGTACAGCTCTCAAGGGACGGAGGTGTACAGCTCTCAAGGGTCGGAGGTGTACAGCTCTCAAGGGTCGGAGGTGTATAGCTCTCAAGGGACGGAGGTGCACAGCTCTCAAGGGTCTGAGGTGTACAGCTCTCAAGGGTCGGAGGTGTACAGCAGCTCTCAAGGGACGGAGGTGTACAGCTCTCAAGGGTCGGAGGTGTACAGCTCTCAAGGGTGGGAGGTGTACAGCAGCTCTCAAGGGACGGAGGTGTACAGCTCTCAAGGGTCGGAGGTGTATAGCTCTCAAGGGACGGAGGTGTACAGCTCTCAAGGGACGGAGGTGTACAGCTCTCAAGGGACGGAGGTGCACAGTTCTCAAGGGACGGAGGTGTACAGCTCTCAAGGGTCGGAGGTGTACAGCAGCTCTCAAGGGACGGAGGTGCACAGTTCTCAAGGGACGGAGGTGTACAGCTCTCACGGGCATCTGGGTCAAGGGTCAGTTGTTTACTCAGTCGTCTCATCCCTGCTCTTTTTAAAGCATCGGGATCTGAGATCAGGGAAGAGTTGATTCTTCTTTCCTTACTGAACTCTTGCGATGTTAACAAGACTGCTTTGTGATCTTCTGTGGTCAAAATATCTACACATGATGCTCAAGGTCTGACACTCCTTATTAAGTCACTAGATGAGCTTTCCTTCCTCTCCTCTCCTCTTCTTTCTCACCTCATCTCTCCTGCTGTTAGCTTCCCTCCCCTCTCTCTCTTCTCCCCTCTTTTCCTACCCATTTCCTCTCCTTCCCTTCTCCTCTCCTCTCACTTCTTTCCCAGTATCTTCCCTTCCCTCCTCTTTTGTTGTCTTTTCATCCCCGTTTGTCCTCTCCCTTCCCTTCTTTTTTCTTTCCCCTTCCCCATCTCCCCTCTCCTCTCCTCTTCCTTCCCCATCTCTCCTCTCCTCTTCCTTCCCTTCCCTCCACTCTCTTTCCTTTCCTTTTCCTTTCCTTTCCTTTCCTTTCCCTCCCCACCCCTCCCCTCCCTTCCTTTTCCTTCCCTTCCCTTCCTACCCCTCCTCTCCCTCCCCTCCCTTCCTTTTCCTTCCCTTCCCTTCCTACCCTTCCCCTCCCTCCCCTCCCCTCCCTTCCTTTTCCTTCCCTTCCCTTCCCTCCCCTCTCCTTTCCTTTCCTGTCTGTCCTCTACTCCTCCTTTCCTTCCGTGTTCGCCCCCCCTTCCTTTTCCCTCTCCCTTCCCTCGTCCTGCCACCCATGCTCCTCGCCTTTTCCTCCCCACTCGCAGACTTACTCTCAGTCGATGGCTCTTACCGTGTAACTCCCAGGGTGGGTCTCTTCCTCCAGGGCCTCTCCGGTCTCTCCGCCCTGGTGGCCCAGGCTGAGGGCGAGGACCCAGCAGAGCAGGGCCTCCGAGCTCCACATCCTTCCCGAGCGCTCTCGGTGTAACCCGTGGACTGCCCTCCAGCCGGATGGCACTCTCCCCAGAGACAGACATGCAAATCTTCATCAAGGTGTCTATGTGTAAACATCACCGAGCGGCGCCAGCGCCTCGTGCCCAGGAATGAGGCGCTGCCTCTCAGCCCCCGTCAGCTCGTGCCCTCTTGAGAACCCATGGGGGCAGCTCTGGGCTTCTGCTGCCTCGGTTACAACTTCAAAGGGGTGGGGAATGTAATTTATAGCTATGATCTCAAATTGGGGAAAAGCCCCAGTGTTGTGCCTAGAAGAAGCATAGATGCGTGGCTCAGTGTCTTTCTTCTTTGACATGCTCCCCACCACGTTATTCTCTCATCCCAGCCCCGGGTCTTCCACTGGCCGCCCCCATCCCCCCACCCCCTGACATCTGCTCTCTGCAAGGCCATTCTTGACGCAAGAGGTAAAAACAGCGTTATCAGGGGCTGGAGTGACAGGACATCTGGGCCTACCTCTAGTGGACTAACATTTACTCCACTCTCAAGGGAAACAGCTAAACACCTGGGCAGCCATGGCTGATGTAACGACCTGTCGAGGCCTACAGTGAGCCTGCCTCCAGACCCAGGTGCCAGCTGCGACCCTGGACCTGGGAGTGGTCCTCCTGGTGCCTGGACCCTCCGGCAGGACTGGTGGTCCAGAGTGGTGGTCTCAGCTGCCCGTCCACTAACTGGTTGTCTTCGGTCTGATGTGATGTACTACAGATGAGTCCTGGCTTGCTGGCCCCCGAAGACTCTTAACTTCAGAATGGCGGAGACCACAAGGGTAACTCTTCACAGCTCAGGATGAACCTACTGCCCGCATGTCCAGAATAGTGGTGGATCAGAAGACCACAAGGGTAACCCCTTTAGTAGGCAGGATGAACCCAAGCCCACATGTCCAGAATGGTGGTGGAGACCACAAGGGTAACCCCTTCAGTAGGCAGGATCAAGCTACTGCCCACATGTCCAGAATGGTGGTGGACAAGGAGACCACAGGTGTAAACTCTTCAGTAAGCAGGAGGAACCTACCACCTACATGTCTAGAATGGTGGTGGACCAGGAGACACCAAGGGTAACCCCTTCACAGCTCAGGATGAACCTACTGCCCATATGTCCAGGATGGTAGTGGACCAGAACACCACAAGGGTAACCCCTTCAGCGCCTCAGGATGAACCTTCTAACCACACATTTAGAATGGTGGTGGACCAGGAGACCATAAGGGTATCCACTTCAGTAGGGCAGGATGAACCGATTGCCCACATGTTCAGAATGATATTGGAGCAGGAGACCACAAGGGTAACCCCTTCGGTAGGCAAGAATAAACTTACTGCTCACATGTCAAGAATGGTGGTGGACCAGGAGACCACAAGGGTAACCCTTCAGTAGGCAGGATAAACCTACCACCCACATGTCCAGAATGGTGGTGGATCAGGAGACCACAGGGGCAACCCCTTCGACAGCTCAGGATGAACCTATTGCCAACATGTCCAGAATGGTGGTGGACCAGGAGACCACAAGAGTAAACCCTTCAGTAGGCAGGAGGAACCGACCGCCCACATGTCCAGAATGGTGGTGGACCAGGAGACCACAAGGGTAACCCTTCAGTAGGCAGGATAAACCTACCGCCCACATGTCCAGAATGGTGGTGGACCAGGAGACCACAAGGGTAACCCTTCAGTAGGCAGGATAAACCTACCACCCACATGTCCAGAATGGTGGTGGATCAGGAGACCACAGGGGCAACCCCTTCGACAGCTCAGGATGAACCTATTGCCAACATGTCCAGAATGGTGGTGGACCAGGAGACCACAAGAGTAAACCCTTCAGTAGGCAGGAGGAACCGACCGCCCACATGTCCAGAATGGTGGTGGACCAGGAGACAACAAGGGTAACACCTTCAGTAGGGCAGGATAAATCTACTGCCCACATGTCCTACTTTTGGACTAGTAACTGCCTGGGTCCAAGTTAAGCTCCTTGGGAGAACCATTCACTCAGGACCCCCAAGGCGAGTGCATCTTACAGACTTCCTTGTCTGCAGACACCCCAAAACAGACATCTTCAACTTCACTGAACATTCGGACTCTACCCTGACTTTAGGTAAACTCTGGGTCTGTGCACACTGGCGCACCCCCCTATGCCCACACCGTTTGTTGAGCTACACTCCTGGTGCTAACAAAGCCTCATCAGGGGAGTGGCTTCAGGGATGGGGGTATTTGGAGTGTGACACCCCTCAAATAAAAGCAGTCTTGGATCGGTCGTTGGGTCTGCTATGTGTGAGTTGTTATTTCTCATTTTCCTCATTTCACTAAGAAGAAGGTTTTAACTTGTTCATTTTTGGATGGGAAACTTAAAGATTTATAGTGCTCAATTTACAAACAAAATAGTAAATCCACACCATAGAGGTACTCCTTGAGAGGGTGCAAATGTGCAACTTTTTGGAATTCACAAACATTGGCAGTAGTATGCTTGGAAACTGTGCCAGGGTCAGGCTCTCAGGCATCCATACTGCCGGCGATGTCATGTGACATTTTTGGATCTTACTATTTCCAAAATGCAGACTGTACAAACAGTGCATTGTTTCATTGGCAAAGGTGTCTTTACAGTTGTACTTGTTTTACCTCCTCAGCGAAAATATTTTTCTGCATGAACACCTTCCCTTGCATCGATTAAAGATTCGGGATGTTCTGTTCCCCTTGTTACTTCCACCTCCACAGTTTGTTCGAGCAAATCTCCAACAATAACAAAGGTGGGAAAGGGTGAGAGAGGAGTTTGTGACCGCTCACGAACGCACAAGTTGGTGGCATTCACAAACGCTCAACGAAGATCATGGCTGATCCACGCAATCCACGTTCCTTGCGTTGGGTTCACTACTGCTTAATTGTACGAAGTTGTGACATACACTTATGCACTAGGGGGCATATTGATGGGGATGTGGTGAAGGGCAGCGCAGCAAGTCACCCTGCTGCGCTGCCCTGCGTCAAAGTGAAAGGGCAGGAATGCGCTGTATCTATAGCCTATGGCGCATTCCTGTCCTTTCCCCCTGTGCTGGCGCCGTTTCGGCAGCCTAACGCCAACGCAGGCACCCTTGCACCATGGTGCCTGCATTGCCTAAAGGATTGGTTTTGTGGTGCAGGAAGGAACACCTTCCTGCACAAAAACAATCCTGGGAGTCTTTTTCCTCTCTCTATGTGTGCTGCAGCACACATGGAAAGAACAAAGCGAAATAAAGTTATTTCTCCTTGTTACGCCTCACCTAGGGAGGCGTAAGGTTTTTGACGCATCCCTAGGTTTACATGTTCTTGTAAATCTGGGGATGCGTCAAAATTAATGGGTGTCGCGTGGGAACACCCACAGCAATGCCCATGGAATGCCTCCCTGGCTCAGAGTAAGGCAACGCAGTCAGGCATACTTTTTCGGCCATAAATCTAGCTTTGTTGAATTGGCCCCACAACGCCAATATATTATAGAATGGAGGAGCGCAATTTAAATTTCAATGCTCACCTCTCTGTTTTTTTTGGGAGGGTGGAGTGTGATATGGAACAGCAGGTTAATAAAATCCAGCTCTACTGGTTACTTTTATTTTTCATATTGTAGCGCGTGGCTGGGAGGTAAAAGCAGCCCTGAAAAGCATTGTAATTCCCAGTCTCTTATGGCGCCGAGAGAGCGCAGCAAGACAGCGCACCCTTTCCCAGAAGGGTTGGGTTATGCCACCAACAAATCGGATACAAATGTGGAGGTTAACAATTCATTTGACAGCACAATGTCGCGAAAATGTTATTGGATAAAAAGCCACGTGTTCAATTAAAAACAACAAGTTGGAAAGCTGCGTCCACAGGTCAGGGTTCTGTACCTCTGGGCAATCTCACTCTTCCACCCTGCTACACACCGCTTTGTTAGTTGGGGAATTTGAGATTCGCCCCCCACCCCCACCCAATCTCATTGACTAAGCTTCGGCCCTGGCCTGGGCCTCATCTACACAATGTGTATCACTGCCACCTAGTGGAGCCACCAGAATCATGCACATTGAGCATTTTGCCGACGTTCCTGCATCACCCCAGGGGTCAGGAATGTCAGACAAGCCAGCTGTGTTGACAGCATGTTCTTAAGCACCAATACCAGCTGAGAATGGGCTGTGGTGTTCCTAACCTGGACATTGTTGCTGAAGTTGGGGAAACCCTGTGACGCAAATGGGGCTTGGATCGTCATTGGCAGCCAGAAGTAGCAGATTAGACACCAGCCATGTTTGCCCACTACCTCCTAGTGTGTAGCACCAGACCAGTGGAGTGAAACCTGGACTTGTATCTCATTGTAGTGCTGTCCCCTCTCGTGTCAATGACATAATTTCCTGCCAAACTGACAGCTCATCGAATCCGCACCTCTAGGGCCGGCACTAGTAGGGGGCAGTGTGGGCAGCTGCAAAGAGCCCCACACCAGCTCAACACCCTGGGGCCCTGCAGGCCTCTCTCTACACTAACCCTGTGCCCCTTCCTTAACTGTTCTTAACACCCTATTGCAGAAGGGTCTGGTGAGTTTTAAGAGGGCAATAATCCAGGGAAAAGGGGGGTCCACTCATCTGTGGGCCTTAGATCCATAATCCAGTGCTGCTAGACCCAGGAGAGGCCCTTCCTTCCCGGGGCCTCACAGCTATGGTCCAGAGCTGTGAGGACAAGCCGCAGGGCCCCCTCTGTCCAAGGCCTCACAGCCACAGTCCAACACTGGAAGGCCCAAGTAGAGTTGCCACATTTCTTAGAAAAAATTACCACACATTTGTTTACGTTTTGCTCTTCTGGAACAGCCAAAAGTTGGTGGGTGAAAAAGAATTCCTGCAAAATTGTCAGGATTCTTTGGTAACAGGGCAATTTTCCTTATGTTTGCTCTAATAATCATTCCGAAATGATTTAGACAGCTCTCAAATACTTTTTTGACACATTTCTTTATGTGTTTGCTATTTTAGGTTTATGTTTCAGAAGGAAAAAAATACCAGATTTGACTTCTTTGCCCAGTATTTTTACACTTAAAAATATAGGCCAGGTGGGTAAAAAAACAGCTAAGTGGGAACCCGAGCCCAAAGGGAGGGGGGTCCCTCCTCGGGGCCTTACAGCATTGAATAATGGATGCGAAGAGCAGGAGACGGGTCCCTTTCAGTGGCGTAGCTATCAATAGTGCAGCAGGCAGAGTGGCACCTGGGTCCAGGTTTGTTAGGTGCCCAATATGTTCAAATGATGGCAGAAGTTTACTGTCCAGTCAGCGTACAGTGGCCAATTTACTTTGCTTCCAACAAACCTATGACACCAGTGCTACACTACTCTCCCCTCTCTCATAGTTCCTGCAGCCATGATCTAGCGCTGAGAGGCTCAGGAAAAGCCCTCTTCTCCTGCGCCTCACAGTTAGGACTGTGAGGTCTGGTGAGGTCTGGTGAGGGGACCCATCCCCTGGGCTTCACAGCCATCGTCCAATGCTATGAGACACAGCAAAGTAGGGTGTTTTCCTTCAGTGGTGCATGAAGGAATGAAAAAAGTAAGACTGACGCGGTGCTAAACCAGCAGGTACCCACCCTGACACCTTTACATCCAGATGATGGCCCGTTAGCCCATTCGCTAAGGGCGGATAAGGGACAGAGGCCCGGGCAGAACAGGGTTAACCCCAGATCCAACAATTTAGTCAAGTAGGAGAACCAAGAATGCGATACCCGATTGCTTGTTTCAAGGCCAATAACCTTCACTCTATACCACATTTTTTAGCTGCAGGAGAGGGTGTCATAGGGATGGGGTCGGTGAGGTGTGGTGCCTCTTTTTCACTTTTGGAATCTACTGACAGAGGGGCCGGGGACTGATTTTTGTAATCGAGGGCTCCCAACCACGGCCTAGCAATGTAAGGTCTGGGGGGGAGGGGCAGGTTGACTCTTCCCTGGGTCTCACATTCATGGCCCAGCACTGAGTCCCAGGAGAGGCTCTTCCCTCCCTCGGGCCGTGCTGGGGCCCAAAGGTTGCTTTAAATTACTAAGTTCAAAGAATGTTTTCTTTCAGTTGCTTTCCTCTCTGTGAACTGGTGTTAATGTCCCCAGATCCCAATCCACCTGTGCGAAAGATGCCTCCAACCGTTTCCTACCCAGTCAGTCTTCAGATTGTGCATGGTCATGTTCATTCAACAGAGATCTGCTTTGTTTGTGTGAAGAAATAACTAATCCTTCGTGTTATGCTAAAAGACAATCCACAACCTTATAATAGAAATGAGTTAAATTGTGAAATGTATAACTTATTGCACTTCACCTGTGACCTGGGATGAGTTGATGGCATTTATTGAACAGCAGGACTATCCCAGTTTCCCACTTTCCAGATAGTTGGCTTACACGGTCTTCAGTTTTACCCTTACAGTCTCGCTTTCATTTCACCCAGTCTATTTCAAATGTATATGTCTGGAGATAAAATAGGTAAAAGTTGTATCCCAAGAAGAGATTGTTGCTCTACTGAGAAAAACAAAAAGTAATGGGAGGAACTCTTGAGTTAATCTCAGACACTGGACAATTCCAGTCCATGGTTGGAGGAATTCCAGTGTATTTTTTGTATTCACCGTGTGCTTATTATCAGGGACCTGCCTATTATCAGGGGCCAATTTACAAATCCTTCGTGGTCTTGTTTAGATAGGAACAGCCCAGCCCATATTATGTCATGGCTGCTGTCTGCTCTCCATGGAAACACAAACAACCCCAGACTGGTTTCAGCCTCCTCAGTGAGATGCAGACTGCATCCCATGCCACAGAGAGCTACGGGACCCACCTCTGGACATACTCATCACACTTAGGGAGGTTCACAGAGAATAAGAAAAAGGTGAAGAGTGAAAAACTTGACTTTAACTTCAGCCCCTAAGATTGATTCTAAAAAGCATTCGCGTTCAGACCAACCATATGCAAATACGCCTTAGTTCTCATGGTGGAAAACATCGAAAAATACTGGCTTTTGGTCATTTTTACAATTTAAAAAGGCCCTCATTTCAGAAACAAACCTTCTTGAAGGGACTACATGATTGTCTAGGTTTGAGAAGGAGTTTCTTTCAAGGCCTAATAGTGTCACTGACTGGCACGGTGCAAAAATGAAAATGTCACATAGTCCCGTTGAAAAGTTGGTAGCTCTCAGCATTCACCGTTCTAATAATGCCATTCATTGGAGTGACCTTGTCACAGCCCTCACCGGAGCACTCTAAAGAGACAGCTCCTACATCTAGGCGAGAGGACTGGCTAGAGGTCTAGAAGGAGTTGCTTAGCCTCGTTAGAGCTTTGGACACATATAGTAACGCTTCCCACGTCCTTGAACACATTAAACATTTTGCATCACATGGGTAGACATGAACCCAAAAAGAGTTTAAAAAACAGAATTTCTAAAAATGGACAGATCGGATTCTGGTGTGGATAGCAGAACATCATGCATATATAAAAGTATTTGTTTAGAGTGAACCGGGCTACGAAGCCACAAAACGAAAAAGGCCAAGAGCCCAGGAGTTTGATTCAAGGTTGTTAACAGCAAGGCAGGCAACAGATGGGCCTCTATTGTTCGTGGAGGGAAGTGTCACTGGAAGAGGTGAGTTGTCAGCTTCTTTCAGAATTTTAGGAGTATTAGTTCTGAAGTTGATGTGAATGTTTTTTCCATGTTCTGTAAGAGTCATCCGTCTTTTTCCATTGCTGCACATTGTTGTCTCTAGTCTCGCCACGGCCTTGCTCCGTGTTTTCTGCTGCCATCCTGAGGCGGTTAGGTTTTTGGCCAGATAAATTGGGTACCTTCTATGCTGGTTTTGAAAGTGATGCAGCTGAAGATGATGAGGGGCTAGAGCGGAAGCTAATGTAAATCCCTCAGCACTGGGGTGATAGGGCCTCCCTTCTTCAAGCCATTTATGAGCCGGGCTGCAGCGTTAAGATGCCGTTGAGGGTTCTAGAAGGGTGTTGGAAAGCAGGGGCGTAGGAGACAATACATTTCTGGTGGGGGGGGGGGGGACCGGGACAGCCTTATAACCAGGACCACTAGAATTATGCGATTGTGCGGTCACTGCAATTTTAGCATAATTATAGATTAGCCACGTAATCCACCATCTGCCGCGTAATCTGCAGATTTTAACCCAAAACAATTTGGTTCTAGCTCAAGCGGTTCAAAAGGTAGTAAAAATGCAGTGACACGTGTTATTGGTTCTAGGGCTTAGGGCTAGTGTTGTGACTGGTTAGGGTTCCCATTGGCCGAAGGGGTTACCTGATTACTAGGGCTATTTAAGCTTAGGGTTCAGGGCGTCTCAGACCGGGTGTCGAGGTTAAGGGCGGAGAGGACAAGGGCAGTTGCCTGTTTGTACCTGTTCAAGACTGGTCGGGCCTAGGACCAGAAATGCAGCCCAAATTTACATGCACCAGCACCCACCCTACCCCATCCACAACCAGATTAACACACTCACAACAAATGTACTCCACCCATTGTCTCAACACCCACTACATAACCCCATAGACAACACCTATACAACCTTCTACCCCAGCTACCATACATTTGCACCATCACTTACAAACAATACACCACTCTATCCTATACCACTAACCAATCCACTCATCATAAACACAACCCAAATCCAAGCCATACGTAACTATATCCCATCCAGACACACACTCCTTGCTCTAATTACTCCTAACAGACCCCTCTTTGTCACCAGCACACCTATACTCAGCCTTCCATCTTTTCAGCTACCAACACCCTCCTTTTCTTTCTACCACAATAACACAACCACGCAACACTTACACTCCACTGCACCACACTTATTACCTTTCAGCAATCAAACACTCTTAACTCTAGTTCATCACCTCTTACACACCACATACTCTATTCACAAACACATCACCACCCCCTTTACCTTACAATTTCCTCCCACCAACAATACTTCACATACAAACCCTTCTCAGAAAACAGATACATCAGCAACCCCTTTCACAACTCCTCAAAAACAAAACATAACACACACCAGCACAACAAAATCTCTCACACACACCTCATAATATTTTCCATCACAAACTACAGACATACACCCACTCCCACCTTCCTGACTACACAAATGATACACACCATGAACAAACACAAATGCCAAGCTTTCTCTCTTCTCCCACACCTAACACATACACAGCACCTCAGCAACTCTTTTAACCGCCTCTCATCCATTGGACAATTTAGAGCCTTACAACATGACCCACATGCTGCACCACCACCCCTAACTCATATACACCTTCCACCCTAACAGACGCAAACAAAATAAACCACATGCCACTCCTCACAACTTCGCTTCTCCATGTCTGCTGCACAACAAGGCTACACTACAAAAACAACACAGCTCACCAAGTCACTGTCAACCACCATCTCCACTACCTACACACGCAGACCCATCAAAATGCCTTCTTAGCCAGCTGGACGACGAACACGATGCAGAATAGCTACACTATTGCTCTCCTCAAAGAACTAATACCAGCACCAAGGACACACCTGTTACAAGCCCACAAAATACTACTCACTCTTCTACAAAACAAAGTCACACTATCACCAAAGCACATTCTCTAAACTGCCTACTATTAAATGCTTGATCGCTCTCTAAAAACAAGCATCACATCTACGACCTTCTCACTGACACAAAACCTGACTTACTCTTCATAACTGAATCATGGTTGGGAGATGATATGGCTCCAGTCTTGCATGAAGCCGTTCCTCTAGGCTATCAAACTATCACCCAAAATCGTATAGGCAAAAGAGGAGGTGGCCTACCTGTTGTGTTCCGACTAACATTACATATCACTAAAGTTGACGACGTCTCAATAAAAGATTGTGAGGCCCTTTTCACCAGATGCAATCCTACACCATCTTCCTCCTGTAACTTCCTGCTCCTTTACAGACCTCCACCCAACAATACAACATTCCCGGACAAACTTCTAGACACTGTTTCAAACCTGATAACACTACACTCCAACCTATGCGTTCTGGGTGACCTCAACATTTGGTTTGACAAACCCAATATGCCCCATCCAAAAACAAAAACAATCATCGCTGGCCTAGATGCACTGAATCTGCATCAGATCATCCACAAACCCACACACATCGCTGGACACATCCTAGATGTAATTTTTGCAAATACAGAACTAGGTACCTTTCAAACAGTGACTCCACTCACATAGTCAGACCACCATTTGCTTGCTTTCCAACATAAAACAACACTAAGCGACACACCTAAAACCACCTTACGTGCATCCACCTATCGACCGTAGAACAAACTCAATTTTGAATACTTAGAAACACAGCTAACATCCAGTACAGATCTAGACACAATAAATTCAAAACTATATGAGTGGCTACAGGAAGCTTTTGGTATCCTGATACCACTAAAAACGACACAACAGAACAAAAGAAAACAGTCACCATGGAGTAATACAGAGCAAAAAGAGATAAAACAGCAAATTAGAAAGCAACAACGTGCCTGGCTCAAAACAAACACCAATCAAGACAAACTTTGCTTACAAAAATTTAACAGATTATACAACAAATTTCACACAATGAATTTATGGACCTGGTCAAAGCAAGCAGGCCTGCCAGCAGCCTTTCTGACCCCTGTCCACCACAAACCTGGAAGAAAATTCTTCTAACAACCTCTGCTGCCACACCAGTAAGAAGAATCATCAGCCATTCCTTCCATTGGAATATTTCCAGAAGAACTAAAAAAAGTCATACATACGCCTACTACTGAAGAAAATAATCCTGGACCCGCTGATTCCTGACAACAACAGACCGATTACAAATGGACCTTTCCTGGGCAAACTGATAGAAAGAGCAGCATTCACCCAGATGTCACAATTCATTGAAGTAAAAGCCATACTTTCAGACTTCCAAACGGGATTCCATCCGGGAGGAGACACAGAATCTTCCCTCGTTGGCATCTGGGATGACCTTAAGAACATAGTTGACCGGAACGGGGTTGCTGCGCTACTTCTCTTGGACCTCTCAGCTGCCTTTGACATGGTTGACCATGACACTCTGGTACAAAGACTCTACGAAGCCGGCATAGAGGGGACTGCTCTTGACTGGATCACATCCTACCTTCACAACAGAACTAATGTCACCCATTCTCGTCCAAACCGTACGTCACAAAAGCAGGGGTCCCTCAAGGCTCTATCATCTCACCCATTTTTTCCAACATCTACATGAAGCCATTACCGGCACGGATCAATCAATTTCACCTCACGTGCTATAACTATGCAGATGACACACAAATACTCCTTCAACTGGAATGCACCAAAGACATTGGAAACTCACCAATTTTCAGTTGTCTCAGAGCCATGGATCAGTGGATGACTTCGAGCCATCTCAAATTGAATGCTTCCAAAACGGAAATACTCAGGTGTGGCGATTGGAAAAATTATGACCCTCTCGCTGCATGGCCTGATGATCTGGGAACACCGCCTAAAGTATCAACGGAAGTAAGAAACCTCGGAATGACCATGGACTCAAAGCTATCAATGAATGCCCAAGTGGACAAACTAGCAAGATCAAGCTTTGTTACTATAAAAACTCTCGACGCATCTTCCCCCACCTGGGATTCCTACACAAGGTCCAGCCTACCATCCCTCGTGTTCTGTCTAAACTCGATTACACCAATAGCCTCTACCACAGACCACCTTTAACCACTATGAAAAGACTACAATAGATTCAGAACTCTGTAACTAGACTACTCTTACATATAAAACCGCAAGCCCACATCTCCCCTGCCTTGAAAGCCCTACATTGGTTACCGGTTACCAGAAGATCCACATTCAAGCTGCTTTGTATCACCCACAAAGCGATACATGGAACAGAACTGCTCTTCATCAGGAATAAAATCACAAAATACATTCAACAAAGGTACCGCTGCTCTAGAGTGGCACCTTGCCTCAAAATCCCACCGTACAAGAAAAAAACCATGGGTGGCACATCCGTCTCCGTTCTAGCGGCCAAATTATGGAGCTCTTTACGCCCAAACATAAGATCCACGGATAACCACCTTATCCTCAGAAGACTACTCAAGATTTGGCTCTTCCCCACATAACCACCATACTCAAACATAAATAATCAGCATATCCCCCTGTATACTCCATGTATAATAATTATGTTTTTAAAGATATAGATATTCACTAGTTCTGCTTAACAAATGTACATATTACTTATAGTTACAATAGTCTATGTTTAAAATGTAAATGTGACTGCTTAAATAAAACGTTTTATCATAACTATCTATAATTGCTTCACTATTGATATAAAAAATTAATTAATTTAAAGTACAGCAACACTTGAAAGTCTGAGTTTATTAAATGCAACTTGAATCTACATATATTACCTTCCTTATGCATATATACCTTCCATGTACTTATGATATCCCTTCCATGTACTTATGTATCTTTATATTTATTACTTTGCTTGTAATTCAGCATATCCATTGTACTACCCTATATCTCACCCTACATCCCTCGCAATATATCCTCTTCCTCCACTCTGACTCATCTCAAACCTCATTCTACTACTCTTTCCAATGCACTACCCTATTTCTCACCCTATGCCACTCTCAATATATCCTCTACCTCCACTTTCCCATTCAACATAAACCCCATACGACTACTATGATCCCCAAAATAACCCTTTCTAGACTCTTCCCCCCTCTACCCCTCCTTTCATCATCTCAAACCTCTTTTACTATTTAGATCTCCCAAACATGCCTTTCTAAACCTTTCCCTCTGACTCTTCCCCCTCCACCTCCCTTTACTCATCCCAAATCTATGAACTCCCCCAAAAAAGTTAAAAAATATATATAATTTCTCGATCCTTCCATCTTCTATCTCTCCACTATTCCTTTAGCAATCCAAATAACAGACAAACATGTCCACCGCTCAAATCAAATTAATTTCATATTTCCCTACACTAATTCACCACTAATCCTTTTTGGGTTCCAGAGTAGCCTGCTACTCGCCAGAAAGTGCTACAACACCTTATCAGGGGAACAAGGGCTGTATAAATGCAAACCCTTCCCTCCTCCATCCCTCCACTATCCTTTCAATCCAAATAACAGACTAACATGTCCACCGCTCAAATTCATTTCATATTTCCCTAGACTAATTCACCACTAATCCTTTTCTGGTTCCGGAGTAGCTTGCTACTTGCCGAAAAGCGCTTCAGCACCTCATCAGGTGTAGCAAGCGCTATATAAATGCAAACCTTTTCCCCTTCTATCCCTCCACTGTCCTTCATAATCCAAATAACAGACTAACAAATCAACCGCTCAAATTAATCTCATATTCCACTATACTAATTCACCACTAATCTTTTTTGGGTTCCGGAGTAGCGTGCTACTCACTGAAAAAAGTGCTTTGACACCTCATCAGGGGTAGTAAGCACTATTTAAATGCAATTACAATACAACACAATGTATCCTGACATGTAACTGTTATTATTTTGAATTATTTTTTTTTTTTTCCTGTCCTCCTAAAAGTTTAAAATTAATGAAACAAATTATAATGCATGTCAAACAAGAATATTAAAAACAGAAAAGATCACAATAGACTTCAATATGCTCAAGTATGTAACGATAACAACAACATAAATAATAATGCTAGGCAAAACTGCCCAAAATAAAACATGGCTTCTCCCTGTCTCCTATACTGTAATCTAACCCTTGATTAATTAAGCGAAAAACATTAAGAGTATATGGCAGAAAGAGATACACTTCTAGAAGCTGAATTGTGCGAGTGAAAATGTAAAATCTGCGCCCAATCTCGGCTTCCCTGTCTCACCAAAAGGTGTGATCCTAGACAATGTTGTATTTCAGGGAGCCTCCTTTTTAGCCTGCAGGTGTCAGGCTGAATGGGACTCTTCCCTCTTTAGATCTTTCTCAATGCCCTGCAGGGCTAGTCTTCAAAGCAGCAGGTGGGGGTATTGCGAGGGCGGCAGGATGCAGACAGCAATAAAGCAAACACCCTTTCAACTCCACTCCCCCTTCGTCCTGCCACACGCAGAAGGAGGACAGCAGTAATTAGCACAAACTAAAGGGCTCAGGGTGTGGACGGCCTCCTGACACCTTCATTCTGTGACCAGCAGATTGGTCACTGATAACTGGAGGCAGCTCAGCAGGTCAAGTGCAGTGCCATGATAGGTAGTGCTTTTGTGCGCGAATGGCCCTGCGAATCATGGAAGGGACAGGGAATTCTTTTGTGTACCCTCGTCACCCCCCCCCCATTGTGCCCCCTGTCCCCCCATTCCAAAATCTAGGGGGGATATATCCCCCACGTCCCCCACACTTCCTGCGCCCATGTTGGATAGACAGTGATCAAAGCTCTGCCTCCATCCATGTGCGAGAACCAGGGCTTGTACTATTATCCCAAAGTCAGTTTCTGGTGAGAAGGGCTTCACTTTTATTTAGGAGAGAGAGCAGGTTACCTGCTGCCTTGTCTTTCGTGGTGATGTGTTCTTTGAAAGGCAACTCTTGTGTCCATGGTGAATCCAAGTGATTTTGGTTTGTCAGTCAGCTGAGGGGAGGACCGGTCTAGGTTCACGTCAGAGCCAAGCTGGGACCTGTGGTGTTTAGAACTGTTAGCAGGAACTCAATCTTAGTTGTGATGAGGTTTAGGCGGGTCCTTCACATCTAGTTCTGAATTACGTGGAAGCGCACCCTTTCATGCTCAATGCAGCACCTGAAATACTCCTTTTGGTAGTGTGTGGTTAGGTGATTGTGAAGAGACACACTGATGTATCATGTAGGATGAGTGCCGTGTGGCCATGGGCTCCAGGAATTGGAGAAAATATACAGCAAATAGTGTATAAGCACTTTAAGTCAATAACATTGGTTATAACGATGATAGAGCGCCATGTTATGGAGAAATTGTAGGGGTGCATCATATTCACCGTTAGGCTGCGCCCACATATATCCAGTTATATATCAATGAATGCCCAGTAAGATGTAGTTCTAAACCGCAGTTATTAGAGCAAATAGAAGCATAACTGTGCTATTTTAATCATGCAAATGCAATGCTTAATTGAAACGTGTTTAAAATGATGCATAAATGAATTAGCCCATGTGTAATCGAGATGCAGTAGTTTAAACGTGTACCATATTAAGTTGCACGTATAGTTCCCTTTCTCATATAAAACGTAATGAACCAATGCTTATAGAAATTACTAGAATTGTGTGTTTAAATTGTGTAAAGGCCTGACTGCATATACGTCAAGGGAAGGCCTGTTCGTTCCTATGTTAGCTTAATATTGTAGGCCAAGAAGGTGTTCTCTTGGGAAGGCTCTCTGGGCACCGATGGTAGAATTAATTAGCAGAGTGAGAAGTTTCTGTTGAATTGTATCTTTCATTGCAGGTGCAAGGACACATGCCTCGTTAGTGAAAGACTGGTTCTTTGTTTTAGGAGCTAGGGTGGTGGGAGGCATTGAGATGGGAGTATACTGGAATGTAGGGATGATACTTTCAGCGTAGAAGGTGCCTGAGACTCAAGGTCGTTGTAACCGTCCTGGATGAAGTAAGAGTTTTGATGGAAAAGTACGAGAAGGAAGACCTGGCCGAAGAGGCGTAACAAGGGCGTGTTCAATTGTATTTGGGAGTTGTATTAGGGACAGTGCCCCGAGGGGGGAGAGGAGAGAAGAGGTAGAGGAGACCGGAGAGAATGGCTAAGAGAGAGATCTATTAGGTAGGAGCATCTTAGACCGAGCTTGAAATCCTAAGTGAGTGTGCTTCTTAGGAAGCCTTCACAGCTGACACCTTTTCCTTTACTCTTGCCTGGGGAGAGTCGTTAAGTAGGTATGTCACCATAGCAATAGAGTAGGGACAGAATGATTTTATGCTAATTTGGGTAAATGAAGAATAATATAGAGATTGGAGCAGTTATAGCTTGTTTAATACTTCTGGAGCTAACGATTCTTCTTATTCTGAGTCGGATGAGACTCCTGCGTAGGATGATGTTTGTATTAGTGCCCATCTATCTCTTTAACCTCGTGTTGAGGTGTTTGCACGTGCAGTTATTTTTGGCAGTAATAAACTCACAAAATTGAATTTGGAGTCAGTGGTCTTTTAAGGTAAACCGAAGTCTAAAATTGTTGCATAGACCTTTCTTCCCTTTACACTATACAGCAGATAAAAAGATCCTGGCGACACGGAGATCCTTAAAAAAGATAAGATCAGGATCAGCGTTATCAGTTGGTAGCAGAGGATGGTTTCCTCTGATAGTAAGGGGAGATCTAGATTAGGATAAGAGATTATTTGCCCCATAGAGCCCGAGTGAGGAGGATCAACTGGATTGGAGGACGACGGCGGTTGATGAGAACCGACGGAGAGTGATGGTGCGGCGGAAGTAGCAGTTCGTGGTAGAGTGAGTATGAACAGGGTGATGTTTGGTAGATTGCGGTGTTTAATTGTTGTGTGATGTTTTGCGGAGTTGGAATGAGAGTCGTGTGATTGAGGATCGGACCGTGAGCGCGCGCGGGCCGAGAGATATTGTGGTGTAGAAGACACCCGGAGCTGAGATTGTTGACCAGAGGTTGTGGGAGTCATGAGACGTCGTTGATTAACCCACTGAAGATAGGGAGCACATGCGTGAGTGTGTGAATAACCGACGCTGGTCGTATGTTGTTGTGTGCAGAACATTGAGCGTTTGGATCCTATCGATTGTGTCAGAGGTGATTGTCCGGCCGTTCGCGGACAGACAGTTGCCAGATTGAGGTCAACAATTTCGAGAGGCTGTTCGGTCATTGGTGGACCGACAGTCAGAGAGGTGATTGTCCGGTAGGACAGACAGTTACTTCAGAGTGTGATTGGGACACGTGCGAGCGAGAAAGGGTGATTTGCGAAGGAGGGGAACCGCTGCGAGCGAAGGAAGAGTGACGTCAGACAGTGTCGCGCTGCGATAGGCCGGTTGGTGTGAGCCGCGCTGGCATTGGTGGATTGAAATCAGGAAGTAAAACGAAATCTTGTGCGCGAACGGAAATCTGCTTCATCATGAAATGTTTTAAAGTTTTACGAGAACTCTGTAGAGGTGATAAACATGTGGTTACTCGGGGAGGAGAGGAAGCCCCTCCCGAGGACACGCCAGCACATTACATGGCTAAGAATGTAGGATTACATACTATAATCTGGCTTGAGAATTGGTATAAAATAACAGAAGGAGAAGGAGAATTGACTTTCCCACGCTATGGTACTTTCAGGTTGGAAGTGTTGTATCAGCTGAAATCTGTGATGTCTTCCTTGCGACCACTACCCAGACCCCCACAGTTTGAGGCACTACATGCATGGATTAGAGCAGCGTACGACAGGAAAAGAGACAAAAGCCAGGAAAGGGTGAAGAAATCGATAAGGGCATTTCAAGATGCGAGATGGGATGCACTGGAGAAAAGGTGGAGGGTGGACACGATCGAAGGAGATAGGTTGTACCCACTGCTAATAAAAGATGGGAAAATAACAAGGGTCGAAGAAGACGACAGTGATACAGATGACAGCTTGTTAGATAGGTTGTTAGCAGAGAGACCATCTCCATTTAATCCAGATTCAGAAGAGGGAAAATCAGCTTCAGCAGTAGAACCCGGCGAGTTACGGAATCAGACAAACATGAGGGTAGTGGGGAAAATTTCCACAAGAACGGAAGGAGGGGGAACCCAACCTTCCATTGGGAATATGCGGTTACCGGATTCCCTGACGGTACCTGTTACCATCGGTCCTATAGTATCGGTGTATGACCCACATCGAGTAAGTGAAGGGAGCCTGATGCAGACAACAGGGAGAGAGGGGATCAGCGTTGGGGGGAATGGCGTGGAGGAGGAAATGGTCCGTTCTCCGAAGCCCATAGAAGCGAGCACGCCACTGCCAGCCACCGGAGACTCCTCTAGTGGACAGGTGGATGTGAGACCGGTAAGACCAGGGTCTCTGATCGAGTCCAGATCAGACATAAGAATGTGGGTACCACCTGTAAGGAATCAGAGCGATAGGATGCTGAGAGATGTGGAGCAAGGCAACTTAGGAGATAGATCAGGTTCCAGGAATACAATAGAAGAGAGCAGGTCACGAGAACAAAGCAGTGATTATGACGAGCGGAATGGTGCGGCTTGTCAAGAAATACTGAAGAGTGCAGTACAGGCAAGGCTGCTGGACGTAGTAAGATTAAAGGCGGAGGTTGACGAAATGATTAGTGGAAACCTGCCTTTGGAGAGAATAGAGATTTATGGGCCAGACGAGCTGCTTTTCGTGGCAAAAGATGTGACTCGTAAAGCAAGAGCCGCACATGAGAAATTGACAGAATTGGCTAAAAGATACGAGGTGGATCTGAACAAAACAAAATCATTGCAAGGGTCACATAGGTTGCAATATAGTGATCAGGAATTGGAGGAGAAAAGGATCACAGGATTAAGGACGCATACTAAAGACCTAATTGTAGGGATGCGTATATGGAAATTGTTGGATAAATGGGAAGAAAAGTGGTCAAAGAAGAAGATGACCAAGAAAATTGTAGGAGAAACGCCGCCTCCGGGGGGAGGGGTGACGGGCGTAGGGAACTTTCCTTTACGGGAAGTACAGAATGGAGGGTACGTGCATGTACCGTGGAGTAGAGGTGACTTGGCTGCGTTTACAAATGATTTTCCTCGGCTGAGGGAAAAACCCGTGGAATGGTACAAACAGGTTGAGCGGCTTGTTAAAATTTCGAAGGGACTATGGACTGATTTGAACACTTTGTTTGATATAGTGGTGCCAGGAGATTAGTGGACAGCTTGTAAAATTGCAGTTGAGTGGCCAACCTTCGAGCCTGAAAGGGACGCTGTTACAAATGGTCCGTCACCTATTGTTATGAAAAAGTTTGAGGAAGTCATTACATGGTTGAAGTTGAAGATCTCACCTCAAGACATCGATTGGGTTAAGATAGATCGAACTGTGCAGGAACCCAAGGAGACAGTGCATGAATATTATGAAAGACTCCTGCTAGCTTTTAAACAGTATAGCGGACTAGATGCCTTAGACCCCAAGGATATGGGACAGTTTGTCTCAAAATTCGTCTTGGGATTGAGACCAGAGGTTAGCCTCATGATACAGCACCATTTGATCTGCTGGCAGAACAAGCCGGTAGATGAAATTTTGCGGTACGCGAGGTATTGTAGTGATGAAGTAGACTCAAAGCATCGGAAGCTAAAGGACAAACTGATGCTTGTTCAGATGCAAACGGCTCAGGTCTAGCCTAGCGGAGGGACACTGGGAAGAAGACAGGGAAACTACCAAGGGAATCAAAATGGGCAAAATCAGGGAAAAGGGAAACCTATCGATCCCAAGACAGGGATGGATGTGGCGACATTGAAGAAGACCACTGCGTGTCATCTTTGTCATCAGATTGGACATTGGAAGCGCGAGTGTCCCTTGAACCCAGCCAACCAGGTGCAGCAGGAAGGAGGAGTGGTTCAGGCACCTGCGCCGGAGGTAGTTAATACTGTGATGAGGCCCAGGTCAATGAAGGGGGGGACGTATAACCCACAAGTACAGGTCCCCCAGCCACCAAGAATTTTGCAAGAAATGCGGACTTATCAGCAGATGCCCCTTTTTGAAGGGTATGATGAGTACAGTCCAGACCCGTTATCCTGACGGTGCCTGAGGGGGGAGGAAGACTGCACACTTGGAGCAGTCTTGGAGGTAGACCAGAGCGGACCTTTCGTGGAGGCAGACATTGATGGTCATCCTACCACACTCTTGGTTGATACTGGTGCTACCCGGTCTACTGTAAGATCAGCAGTAGTCCCCAACCTACCCCTCTCGGGACAATCGATCCAAGTTGTTGGAGTAGCGAACAAAAGAATAAACAGCCCACTGACTGAACCGATTCCAGTGAGGATAGGTTCCTTCCAAACTAGACATCAGTTTGTGGTGTGCGATACGAGTCCAGTCTGTCTTTTGGGAAGAGATCTGTTATGTAAATTGAACTGCACGATTTATTGCACACCCAAGGGAGTGGAGGTTCAGACGAGGGATGATGATGCTACCTTTAATGTTGCTAATCAGCATCTGTGTATAGACTTGTATCCAATGGTGACAGTGGAAGAACTTCCACCGGATTTGAGAGACACTGTGTCACCAGAGGTGTGGGACTTTACAGGAGAAGAGATAGGACTGATCAAGGGAGTGGAACCTGTGCAGATTCAGGTTAAGCAGAACGTCGAGTTCCCTAGGACGCCACAGTACAATCTGTCCTCTGAAACGATCGCAGGAATTAAGCCTGTAATCGAGTCAATGATTAAGCAAGGCATTCTAAAAGAGATAAGGGGTAGCCCATGTAATTCACCTATCATGGGGCTACAGAAGCCAAGCGGGAAATTCAGGATCGTGCAAGATCTGCGAAAGGTCAACACGATAGTGGTCCCTTGTTGTCCAGTGGTACCGAATCCATCAGTGATACTGTTTCAGATCCCTTGCGAAGCCGAGTGGTTTACTGTCATTGATTTATGTCAAGCATTCTTCTCGATACCGCTCCATGAGGAAAGCCAATTTCTTTTTGCTTTCCGGCTGGAAAATCGTGTGTTAACATGGTGTCGTATCCCTCAAGGGTATACAGAGAGTCCATCGATCTTTAACCAGATCTTGAAGAAGAATCTTGAGAATCTTGTATTGCCACAGAGCTCAGTCCTTGTGCAATACATAGATGACCTACTTGTGGCATCAGAAACAAAAGATGCTTGCAGGATAGACACGATAGCCCAATTGAATGATCTGGCAGAGAATGGACACAAGGTGTCCCCAAACAAGTTGCAGTACTGTCTGAATGAAGTACAGTATTTGGGTCACAGATTGGAAAAAGGCAAGAGGAAGGTGTCACCAGACCGAATTGAGGCAATAATGAACATGACAGCGCCCACCACTCAAAGGGAAGTCAGGATGTTTTTGGGAATGGTCGGCTATTGTCGTCAGTGGATTCCCAGCTTTTCCTTGAGAGCAAAGCCTTTGCAGAGACTCACGCACAAGGATGTGAGTGATCCGGTACCATGGGACGAGGAGTGCTTGATGTCATTCCTACGACTGAGAGAAGGGTTGTGCACTGCACCAGCTTTAGGAATGCCTGATTATAATAAGGCTTTCTCACTGTTCTGTTGCGAGAGAGAAGGTTGTGCATTAGCAGTCTTAGCTCAGAACCATGGAGGTGTCCGTAGACCAGTTGCCTATTTTTCAGCTACTTTAGATCCAGTAGCTTCTGCGTTGCCCGGATGTCTCAGATCCGTTGCTGCAACAGGTGTCAGCATTGAAAGATGTGAAAGCATTGTAATGTGCCACCCTCTAACAGTTTATGTACCACACTCTGTTGAATTGTTGATGACCAGGACAAAGACCCAGCACCTAACGAATAACAGGTTAACGAGGTATGAGCAAGTCATACTTGCTGCAGAGAATGTGACTCTGAAAAGGTGCTCTGTCTTAAATCCTGCGACATTAATGCCTATACCGAATACTGATGATGAAGATTGTGAGGACCATGATTGTCTTGATGTGACTGAACTATGCACCAAACCGAGACCTGACATTGTCGATGAACCACTGACTGATCCAGATGAAATTTTCTATGTCGATGGTTCATGCCTAAGAGACAGTGTTGGCCAACTAAGAGCAGCGTTTGCTGTATGTACCATTTCAGGAGTGGGTGAGGCTGCTTGCCTAGAAGGAGTACACTCCGCGCAGGTAGCTGAGATCATTGCCTTGACTCGTGCCTGTTTGGCCGCTCATCAAATTCGGATCACGATCTACACGGGCAGCCAGTATGGGTTCGGTGTGGTTCATGATTTCGGACAGTTATGGTCTCAGAGGGGATTTTTGACATCATCCGGTTCTCCCATTAGGAATGGAGAACACGTGAGACAACTGTTAGATGCATTGCAATGTCCGAAGGAAATCGCGGTTGTTAAGTGCACTGCGCACGGAAAGGGGGTTGATTTTGTCTCCCTGGGGAACAATTATGCGGATGAAGTCGCCCGCTTCTGTGCAGAGCAAGGATGTATATTCACAGAAGGTTACACAGGAGAGAGCCAAGAAAGAACCGAGCTCAACATGATGTTGGCCATGGCAGACACTTGGGAGGAACTCAAGCGACTGCAGGATGAGGTGACAGATCAAGAACAGAATGGATGGGTCAAAGCAGGATGTGAAAGAGGGGATGTGGATGTTTGGGTTTCCAGTGATGGGAGAGCGGTGTTGCCAGAAAGTATGCTGAACCCCATGCGAGACTGATACATGGACCTGTACATCTTGGAAGAGATGCCATGATGCGTGTGTTTAGACAGACGTGGTATAATCCACGATTTCGTGCGGTTGCTGAAGTAATTTGTCAGAGGTGTGTAACGTGTCAACAGATGAATGCTGGAAAGAAGACTGTAGTCACATTGAGTCACGTTGGGAGGTCAGGAGGGCCCTTCAATAGAATGCAGTTAGACTTCGTAGAAATGCCCAAGTGCAATGGGTTGAGGTACATTCTAGTAGTGGTGTGTGTATTCTCACGGTGGGTGGAGGCTTACCCAACATGCAGGTGTGACACTCTCACAGTGGCTAAGCTATTACTGAGGGAACTCATCCCGAGGTTTGGGATTCCAACCTCTTTGGAATCGGACAGAGGAAAACATTTTCACAGTGAAATCATGAAGTTACTTTGTGCAGCATTGAATATTGATCAGAGGCTCCATTGCAGTTATCGACCAGAGGCTTCTGGGATAGTGGAACAAGTTAATGGAACTTTGAAGGCAAGAATGGCAAAAATGTGTTCATCAACGTCCCTGAAGTGGCCTGATGCATTGCCACTCGTACTGATGAGCATGCGAAGTGTCCCAGATAGGAGGACCGGGCTGTCCCCTCACGAAATATTAATGGGAAGGGCAATGAGGTTGCCAGCAGTACCAGCACAGCTTTGATAAACATCACTGATGACTTGATTCTCGATTACTGTAAAGGACTATCTGATGTGGTCCGTTCTGTGTCCCAGCAGGTGCAAGCTGCAGCTGTTCCGGCCTCGAGTGATCTGTGCCACAACCTGTGTCCAGGTGACTGGGTGCTTGTCCGAAAGCACGTGAGGAAGAGCTGTCTGGATATTCGGTGGCGAGGCCCGTATCAGGTGATACTGATAACGAACACAGCAGTAAAGTGTGGAGGATTGCCGAACTGGGTACATGCTTCCCATACCCGCAGAGTTTCAGCACCCTTGGAAGAAACAGCTCCTCTCGTAAATGAAAATCCAGCTGATGTGGCAGGGCCACATGAGAGGACAAGTCAAGTGAGGGTCGCTGACGCAGCTGGTGGTGCACCAGAGCAAGCTGAAGGGGGTTTCGACAACCAGAACCTCGACTCTGACTCAAATGACAGAGGTGGTGTAGTGGGTGGAGAGGAGTCAGATTCAGCAGAAATAGGAAGTGGTGCACGGGGTATAGAAGAGGAAGACGGAAGAACGACCAGAATCGAAGAGGCTTGGCCTGAAAGACAGAGGCGACTGAATCTGAGGCTGGCACCCGAAAGAGATCTTGCTCCAGTGTCTGAAACGTCTGAAACAGAAGCAAGTGACGAAGAGCAGACTCAAGAGGGTCGGAGGAGGTCGAAAAGAACTAGGATACCTTGTCAGAGATACTCTACCCCTGAGTGGACTTACACAGTGACTGATGCAGGGGGTAGTGAGTTCGGGGAGACTGAGGTCTGTGCAGGTGGTCAGCAAGAGCCCGAATGTGGTACTGAAGGTGGTGCTGTTGTTGCCAGGGCTCGAAGTCGAAGGAATCCTGACCCTCACGGTTCCGAATCCCCCGCTTCTGAGTAAGGTCCGAGAATTGGTTCTGCATCGACTCGATTTCCCGTCTTTTGGATTTGAGCCGTATTCACATGAAATGGTAATTCTTCGTCTTGAACTTTTGTATCATGTTCTAGAAGCGCTCGCAACTGACCTTATTGTGGATGAAATATAACCTGTTGTAAATAAAAGGCTTAAAGAAGAAGATAACCTAGGTCCGAGTGGAAGAAGAATAAACTTAGGGACTTTCCACCGAAGAGGAACGAAAACCTAGGGAAGTCTTTTTCTGGACTATGTAAATAAGACACTATTGTTGAAAAGGGGATTTCCAGAGGTTTCGGAGTGTTGCTCGAACTAGTTAAGCAAGTCACGTGTGGAGAAGACAGAGACTTTTGAGTGCTTATTGCTGAAACTAGGAACTTTCGAGAACTTTTGAGATCATGGAGGCTGGAGATCCAAATCGAAAATCCAAATTGATTATAGGCATACTTATAGGATGTGTGATAGTTTCTATAATCATAGTAGTTGTAGTTTCATATGTAGTTCCACATAAGCTAGAAGTGCAGGGGGTGCCAGGGATTCCAACACCTACTACACCTAGCAAAAAGGAGGGAGACATAGGAGCTGACAGAGCTTTGCTAATAGAAGAGAGTCGTAGATTGCATGTAGATTTGTCTAGAAGTGATTTTAAGCTTAATGCATATGCCAAGCTGCTATATGAGTACGTAGATGCGATGAATGCGATGGATGCGAAAGATTGCTATGTGTGTATGCAGTTGCCTGCTTCAGTGGATGAGGGTATTAGATATCACCATCTTCCACTGACGTATGGAATTTCATGTAATCTGTTGCTTAGTATATTTTATGAAAGAGATCAGTTTGAGTATTTCTTTTCCAATTACGATGCAGTACTTCCTGAAGTCCCAGCATACAAACATTTGAATAAGTATGATTATTACAAGTCAGAGGATAGACTTAGGAAGTTCTTCATATCATCTTTGGAATTGGACACAGCATATGCCCACCGACATAACTTGACGTGTTCATTATCAGAGGTAGAAAAGAAGTTTGTAGATCAGGTAGAAGATAGATATAGAAAACTAACACAGACACGGGACACAGGGCATAATCCAGTAGATTGGACCGAGGAGGAAAGATTGCACCGAACAAAGGGAAGTTATGGTCCTATAGCTTTGGACAATGAGCAGAGGGGAAAACTGTGTGTGAGACGTTATCAGACATACTATGAAAAGGTTCCAGTGGGACAGAGTACCTGTGACCATGTTTTCACCATGGCAGATGCAGCAAAGAATTTTCTCCAAGGCCCTGTACAAGTGATACCTACGGTGTATTTCGTGTGTGGAAGGAACGCTTATGTGAGATTGCCAGCAAACTGGTATGGTACATGTTACTTGGGAATAATATTTCCAAAGATCTACCATACAGAGGATTTAGAACTTTTGGAAGGTGGAAAGCATTCAAGAGTAAGAAGAGGTGCGAATGCAGGGGTCGTAGTGGGAGATATCTTTGGAGCAATGATTCCAAGTTTGGGAGTGGTTTTGAATGATGTAAAGATCCGGAGATTGGCGACTGTGATAGATGAACTATCAATGAATACAGCAAAGTCGTTGGTGCTTGTGGATGGAGAGATGTTGTCGATAAGGACAATGGTTTTGCAGAATCGCCTTGCTTTGGATGTCTTATTGGCAAAAGAGGGCGGAGTCTGTAAATTATTGAAGGTTCAAGAGTGCTGTACTTATATACCAGACCACAGTAAGGATCTGGAGAAATATATAAGTAACATCACTACTATACATTCGAAAATAGCGGATTTGACTGAAGAGGGAGCTTGGGAGAAGGTTGGAAAAGGATTTGGTCAAGTGGGGAGCTGGTTTGCGAATTTGGGAAAGGGATTCCTTGGCTATGTTCTGAGACCTCTCCTGATTGTGGTGGTTTGTGTGGTTTGTCTGTGGGGTTTGATCAAGGCATACAAGTGGTATCGAGCAGGCAGAGCTGAGAGGGCTCTGAGAGAAAATGAGATGAGAATGGCTAGACTGCAGGACAGTCACTATCGAAACCTTAAGAGTTTGGAGCGATACAGACAAGGGAGAATGGCAACGAGCTCTGTTTAGGTCGGTTCTTTCTCCAGGAGTGTTGTAAAAATGTGATGACAGGAGTCATCAAAGGGGGGAACTGATAGAGCGCCATGTTATGGAGAAATTGTAGGGGTGCATCATATTCACCGTTAGTCTGCGCCCACATATATCCAGTTATATATCAATGAATGCCCAGTAAGATGTAGTTCTAAACCGCAGTTATTAGAGCAAATAGAAGCATAACTGTGCTATTTTAATCATGCAAATGCAATGCTTAATTGAAACGTGTTTAAAATGATGCATAAATGAATTAGCCCATGTGTAATCGAGATGCAGTAGTTTAAACGTGTACCATATTAAGTTGCACGTATAGTTCCCTTTCGCATATAAAACATAATGAACCAAAGCTTATAGAAATGACTAGAATTGTGTGTTTAAATTGTGTAAAGGCCTGACTGCATATACGTCAAGGGAAGGCCTGTTCGTTCCTATGTTAGCTTAATACTGTAGGCCAAGAAGGTGTTCTCTTGGGAAGGCTCTCTGGGCACCGATGGTATAATTAATTAGCAGAGTGAGAAGTTTCTGTTGAATTGTATCTTTCATTGCAGGTGCAAGGACACATGCCTCGTTAGTGAAAGACTGGCTCTTTGTTTTAGGAGCTAGGGTGGTGGGAGGCATTGAGATGGGAGTATACTGGAATGTAGGGATGATACTTTCAGCGGAGAAGGTGCCTGAGACTCAAGGTCGTTGTAACCGTCCTGGATGAAGTAAGAGTTTCGATGGAAAAGTATGAGAAGGAAGACCTGGCCGAAGAGGCGTAACAAGGGCGTGTTCAATTGTATTTGGGATTTGTATTAGGGACAGTGCCCCGAGGGGGGAGAGGAGAGAAGAGGTAGAGGAGACCGGAGAGAAGGGCTAAGAGAGAGATCTATTAGGTAGGAGCATCTTAGACCGAGCTTGAAATCCTAAGTGAGTGTGCTTCTTAGGAAGCCTTCACAGCTGACACCTTTTCCTTTACTCTTGCCTGGGGAGAGTCGTTAAGTAGGTATGTCACCATAGCAATAGAGTAGGGACAGAATGATTTTATGCTAATTTGGGTAAATGAAGAATAATATAGAGATTGGAGCAGTTATAGCTTGTTTAATACTTCTGGAGCTAACGATTCTTCTTATTCTGAGTCGGATGAGACTCCTGCGTAGGATGATGTTTGTATTAGTGCCCATCTATCTCTTTAACCTCGTGTTGAGGTGTTTGCACGTGCAGTTATTTTTGGCAGTAATAAACTCACAAAATTGAATTTGGAGTCAGTGGTCTTTTAAGGTAAACCGAAGTCTAAAATTGTTGCATAGACCTTTCTTCCCTTTACACTATTCAGCAGGTAAAAAGATCCCGGCGACACGGAGATCCTTAGAAAAGATAAGATCAGGATCAGCGTTATCAACGACACACAGGGTTCTCGCTAGAGGATCGTGTCTGTAGTACATTCGTAAATTTACGACCCTGTCACATAATGCAGCGCAGCACCTAAAGGTGCTGCGCTGCAAGACAGGGAGAGAGGAGGAAAGCGCCACATCTACAGAGGTATGCGCTCTCCTCCACTCTCCCTAGCGCCGCCGCACAATCAGGCTGCCGAGAGCCACACACAAACCTTTGCACCATAGTGAAGTGTGTTCGCATGACTCTAGCACAGGTTTTGTACTGGAAGGATACTGTTCCAGTAAAAAAGTACTATGCCAAGACAAACTGTGCGCACATGCAAAATGGGAAAAGAAAGAAGAAATAAAAGTATTTCTCCTTTTAACGCCTGCTCCAAAGTGGCATTATTTTTTGGTGTAAAACCCTGTCTAGTATTGTTAGTAGATAGGGTTTTGCATCAAAGAGCATGGGTGGTTGCACAGGAACACCCATGTATTACCCATGTAATTCTCCTCTGATGCAGAGTACCACAAAGCAGCGCTGCTTTGCGTTACCTTTAGGCAACTTTCCAGCACAAAACACTTTTTGGACTGGAAACAAAATTTAACAAGCTGCTTTGCACAGCTTTGCATCCTTTTTGTGATGTAAACAACAAAAGGTTTGTAAATCTGGCCTGGTGAGTGTACAATAAGTATGTTGGACTTGGCCCTTTTTGTAGGGTTATTCCCAAAATGTTTTGCTTCTTCCTCCTATTTTTTCTGACCTGTTTTCGTTGGCTTTAGGACTCTGGGCACTTTACCACTGCTTATCAGTGCTAAAGTGCCTACACTCTATGTGTAAATCTTGATTATGATTTTTTATCCATGATAGGCATATTTGATTTACAGGTAAGTCCCAAGTGATGTGCACTGTGTGTGTCCAGGGCCTGAAAATCAAATGCTACTAGTGGGTCTGCAGCACTGATTGTGCCATCCACACAAGTAGCCTTGCAAATGTGTCTCAGACCTGCCACTGCAGTGTCTGCTTGTTTTTAACCACCCCGTAGACCTGGCAAGTGCACACAGTTTAGGCTCTCTGAACTCAGAATTTAATAACATACCTTTTAGTAAAGGTGGTTTTTAAATTGTGTGTTTGAAAATGCCACTTTTGGAAAGTGGGCATTTTTCTACTTTAATGGCTTAAATGTAAGAGTGTGCACTTCCTTAGATGAAAGGAAAATCTGTCAGGTCAGTGGAATGCGCTCCAATAGGAGCAAGTGCCCTCACACACCCCAAGAGGTGTCATGCTTCATCATCTGGGCATGCTCCTCGTCGGGCCGGCGCTGCAATGCCCGATGGGAAGAACTGATCAGGTTCAAGACCGGAGCCCTTGATTGAAGCAGGGACCACGTAAGAGACCAGAACGCGACCAGCTTGAAGACAGTATGACACTCTAGGCACTAAGAAAACCAAGAGAGACATCCAAGTGACGAGGGTGCCGCACGACACCACCAGAACCCTGTTATTGAGGGTTCAGAAAGATATCACCACCCGGTAATTCGCATTGTCCTACACTTATTCGTCCCGCCCTGATGAAGACCTTCAATCAAACGAGCTGTGGGTCCGTTTATGAAGGTTGAAACGTGTTGGCATTTTCCCCTTGAGGCCAAGAGTAACTACACGGAAGCATTATATTAAATAATGTATTGACTGGGCCTGATTAATTTGGCGCAGCCTGAGAGTTTTACATCTGTACTCTGACCTCTCTAGGACCTTAGAGATACACAGTACCGAGGACTTGAAGGCATAGGTCCCGACACCTGCAAAAGGACATTAGGACAGACAAGCATTGTTGATTTGCTTTTGTATTAATTGTAGCAGTTTCAATACTGTATTAATTATCTAGTGTACTGTTGATTTGTCTTTTGTTCCAACTTTCTTTGAACACTGTATCATCTGTTTGTGTATTATATACATGTTTTAATGTTTGTTTACACTGTTTTTTGTAAATATCACAAATGAAATTGAGGTGTATGTTTTAATCGTTTAAAAAAAAGGGGAAAAACTCCCAAAAATAAGAGAAAGAAAAATAATTGATTAATCTCGGAGTTAATAAAAGTAACTTCTGAGTGTAAATGAATCTCGTTTGATCTTGGTTGGAGAGGTATCTTTTGTATTGCAATGCCCGATGGGCACCCACGAAGTGGCTCTTTGCCGGCGAGCTTTTTGTTAAGCCGTTTGATGAGTGTGGAGCGCATTCCACTGACCTGACAGATTTTCCTTTCATCTAAGGAACTGCACACTCTTACATTTAAGCCATTAACCAAGTGTAGTGTAGCTCCTATTTCCCTAATAGGCTCTGTGCATTGGAATAATATCCCCTATAGGTTTGACATAGGACTAAGGTCAGTATGTCCCTATCGAGTATATTAAACTTAATTCTTGTGCCAGCTAGCTCAGAGGCCACTAGAAACTCCTTGGATAACAAGAAGGGAGTAGTTTCTGGCAGCCGCAAAACATGACAACTTTGTTTCCCTTTAGAATCAGAACGTGTCCCAGAGTCGTGGAAACAATAGATAACCGTTTCACTCAGCTCAATCGTGCATGCTTAGTTTTCCTCAAAGTTACACAGAAAGAATAGACGGGCGTTTCAATAAAAGATTTATTGAACAGTCTTGTTTCTCGTGTAAGTAATATGTGCTGTTATGATCACAAGACAGTATGCGAGATAAATAATGTACAGCGTAAGCAGTAGAAATAAATAGTACTGTGATAGCATTATCTTTAGCAGATATTCATTTACATAAATAACACAGACTAAGAATGCGAGTACTCGTACGATGCGTTTCTAAGCTAGTTCTACCCCAATGTACCTAACCTAACCTAGGTGTAGGGAGAGGTATGAAGTAGGTGAAGTATTCCTTACTACGGTATACTAAGAGTATGTTACGCCCAGTACGCCTAGTATGCCAAGAGTCCCTCTAGGTTCTAGTCAGCTCCATACCTTAAGAATGAGAGAGGTGGGAATCTCTTGCCAGACTCGAACTCCAACACCCCGCAAGGAAGTCAGATCACTGGAAGCTGGACTCTCTGCGTGCAGGGATGACAGCATCTTCTCAGTGCGTCAGGCCGGGAAACGGGCTCCTCTGAAGTCGAGGTCTCCTCTAGTTTACAAGGGCTAGGGAAGGTATATTTATACCTGAGAGGTACCTCAGAATGTTAGCATTGACGTGAATCGGACAGCGGAAGACGTCATGAATGAACCCCTAAGGTATAATGGTTCATGCATAATAGATGAGTCCTTGAAGAAATCAATAGTCCTGTGCTAGGGAAACTCCCGAAGCCTAAGGGTCTGTTCTGCAAGAACTCGTTGTGACGTTAGGGTGGACGGATGTCGGAGACCATGCCTGTATTTGGAGTGCACGGTTTAATGCCTAAATAAGGACTGGGATTTTATGCCTATATAAGGGCAGGGCGAATTGTGCCCATATAAGGACATGATACAGGAAAGCCCGTGTATGGACACCCTAAGAGGAATACAACACCCACTCCACTTTCGTGTGTACGATAATACTAAAATGCTAAACATTAAAAATGCTAAACATTAAATGGAGTACCGCATATTTCTAAAATATTTCATAAAACCATTTAAAAGGCATTTAAAAAACCTATTAGAATGCAAAAGGTACTGTACATTTGAAGCATTGCTTTTCATTTCAGGCATATATATAAAATAAAATACAATATGAATGAAATTTTAGCAGTAATATTTACATTTGTTAGAAAATGACCGATAAGTTGTTCAAAAATCAAAGTCATTTCATGTCATGAAAATGAATGAACTTTTAGACAAACAAGATGACTAAGTGTCTGTGGAAGTACTGCGAAGTCTGTACTGTAAGGCTAGTTCTACTTTAAGCAGATTGAAGTGCCATTTTAGTTCGAAAAATGGGGAAAAAAAAAATCAATTTTGGGAAGAGTTCCAAGTTTTTGTAGTATGAAGGCCAAATTGTCACTGCATCTCTGGAACACTGTGGGCTGAATCAGAGTCAGTTTACGGGTCTGGTGTAAACATGAGATCATCTATTTCTGTAGACAAAACATCGTCCACTGAAGTTGGTGTCAGTTGGAACACCTCGTGTAGTAGATTAATTGCACAGAGATGTGAAGCATCGCTTTCAGCATAGGTCGCCGCAGCAATGTTCGCATCCGTTGTTACCTGTGTGCCTGTAGATCTTTCTCGTACCTCAGCAGCAGCCGGAAGCGTCTGTGAGATCTCAATGAATGCTGACATCAGGATTGGCAGCCTCTGGGGACAACACAGAGCATGGGCCGTTATTGGGTCCAGCAGAGTATCGATATCCGTTGGCGTATCTGATGGAAATGTTAGACAGGTGTCCAACACGCATTCTACACCGTATAGCAGGCATCGTAGAACAGGTAAGATGCAATCTTGCCAGATTGGTCTGAATGACAGGAACCACGTGGTATTAAGGTCCCGTAGACGAGTTATGCCCAAAAGCTGTACTATTCGCTCACGGCACTTTCGTTCAAGGAGAGCTTTCTCCATTTCGCTCGGAGTGATGTCTGCGAATAGGCTGGCCACAGCGTAATAGCAGGAAAAGAAATAGAATTCCGGCAACAAGTGCTAGAATTAACGGTATGCCACCAAACACCGAATGTGCAAAGTTCGGGATGATTCCGAGTATTGCCTGGAAAGGTGCTAACAGACCGGAACAGATGCTCTTAAATACATGTACAATTCCTGTTGTATCAGACATGTTAAAGATACGTCCTATCATTTCCACGAAAAGTATAGGGCAGTTTGTACGTATTAAAGTCTGTATCTCAGCCGAAGTCCTTGCTACTTGTAGATCATGGGTTTCTTTGGCCGAGGTCAAAGGCACTGTTTGCTGTAAAAGCATGGCTTTCATTCTGCTCAAAGTATCAAATCTTATAAAAGAGACGTTCAGCGAAGGCCATAGAGGCGACTCCCTGACTGTGTCTATTGGGGCAAACAATTCTTGCATACAGCAAGTGACCCTGGAGTTGACCGTTACTAGAAATGGGATGCCTGGCAACATGCCGCAGCAACTCTGATCATTCAACATGAGGTAACTCCCATTAGAAAGTTGTCCAAACGTTGGATTAATCACAGCAGCTGGTGTACCCTGCTGATGGCAAGACAAATTTGCCACAGAACCATTACAAGCCCCGTGTAAAGAAATGTCCTGACATATAAGTGAACCGCTCAGTGCACGTTTACAGTGTGTACCGCTCAAAAACACTTCACGATCCCCACTCCAACATCTATATGTATACGGTAAATTCCAAGATGTCTTAATGTATTCCTTACCCAACCTTTCATATTTGCCTGCTTGCATTTGTTTGAGGCAATACTGAAACTGAAAAGTAGTCACAGGTAGTGTGATTTTGCCATGAATAAGCCATTCTGTAGCTGGTTTTTCTGCCACTGTGAATGGTAACTTTTCCAGTTTTTCAATGCTCAGCACTGTATACCTTGCTCCTCTTTGTGCCAGTTCGATCTGTTTATCAGTGAGATTGTATTCTGCAAACAGAGCCGTTGTGTTGATAAAACGCCAAGGCACATAGACCGCTCGCAAAGATTGCAGCGTCCAGCTTAATAACACAATAGAACGTAATTGAGATTGGCCTTGTTGTAACATCGCCAAATCTTGTTCCAGTATGTCGATAGCAGAGGATACAATGCCGTCCAGTGAATATATTCTGGAGGACAAAGTTGTTAACCCATTGTCGACCACAGAGAGGGTTTTCTCTAAATTAATACGATCAAGTTCACGTATTCGTTCTGCGGCCTCCATCTGTGACACTTTCCATGCTTCATTATATGCAGCATAAATGCCGGCATATATGAAACGTTTTTGACGCGGTTTTCTTGGTCCAAGCAAGAATTCCCTTATGTCTGCGTCTTCTTTAAGTAAGGACAAGTGCTGTTTCACATCCTGTAGTGTAGATATCTGAAGCCAATCCAGGCATAATTTTCCTACACTGTATGTTGTTACTACTCCCGGATGCTGTCTTTGGACGTATCTTGGGTCTGGCCTATGAATAGTAAAGCCCTGAGTTTTATTCAGGAATCTCTCCTGACAGTTGTTCGTGTCTGTGGGCCAGATCAACCATTTTCTCCAATCAGGATTAGATCTGTTGAGTTGTAGTATTTTGTCAACTGTAACCTCTGCCTGTGTATTGTTATCACTTGCAGGTGTTGGTACAGAAGGTGTTTTCATCTCTTTGATCTTGGCTAGTCCAAGACAAGATGTTTGTTGGACAGTTTCATTCAAAAACATTATTTGTTCAGGGATCATACAGGCTCTAAATAAAGCTTCTATTCCCTGCACTTGCCAATCTTTAGTACCCCAGACAGTTTTGTGTCTATTGTGTCTTTCCATAAGTCGAAACCCTGTCTAGACAGTTGGGCAATAAATGTTGCAGAGTAAATTTGTTTCGTATTTGTTAACATAATTTTCAGTCCTGTTTTGTTTACATTTTTATAGTAAAATGTTTCTGGATCAGATGTATTGTACCCTGAAAAATATGGAAACTTGTTAGCAAATGTTTTTGAACTACCGTGTGGTGGTGTAGGACAAGGCTCACATTGGTTAAACATAAATACATTTCTAGGGTATGCAGATTTATGCAAATAATGATGACCATAGTGGTTATAGCAATACAGCTTTTCATAGTCTGATGAACCCTCTAAATATTCATTTTTAGAAAATGCAGCAGATTTTTCTAGGTCAAACATTATTTCGTTAACAGTCTCAAAGTCCCAATCATCAGAGTAGGCACTGGACGAAATGAGATCACTTAGTGAAATTTTAAACAAATGTGGAATGTTCAATTGTTCCGTCGGACCGAAGATATCAAAATCTGTTTTGTCCCACACTTTACCATCCTGTATAGGAACAGCTGTGATGTTCACTGATGACAAGTCTTTTGCTTCACGATGGGAAGATTTATGAGGTTTCAAAAGTACGTTCACGTCTTTTCCTTCAGTATTCACATGGATGTATCTGCCACTTATAAGCACGCTCACAGTTGTAACCAAAGCTAGCCAGAGCAGGAAAACAAAAATGCCAGATGTAATCCAGAGTTCAATCCATGGAGAAACCAAATAAGTCGTTTTCAGAAAGTGAAGAAAGTCTTGTACTTGCTGCTTGAATTTCAATGATGCTGGCGTCGTTTCAGGTTCACTCGGATCTTCTGAGAACGTATCAAAGTTAATGAAATAGCCAGAAGCAGTTCTGTCAATTGTTGAAATTGCATCAGGATTTGCAGAAATCGCTGGAACCAGTTGATCACTCGCTACGTTGGTGTAGACAGGTGTATTTGGACGAACTGTTACTTGAGTTTCAAGAGGGATGAGTTCCATAGCATTGTTGCTCAGTCCTTCATCTGTTACAGCTGAATTCTCGATTGTTATCAGTCTTTCAGTCTGAACCTCTTGGATAGTAGCGAGAGGAGTGCGTCTGCTACTAGGTCGGAGTCCACGAGGCCTACTATTTAGTATTGGCCACATACTGTGGTTTGATGAGGTCGATGGACACAAATCTTTTCTCCTTTCTTCCAGCAAGGGGCGGCAGAAGTACTGTTCTTGTTCCTTGAACTGCTAGGACAGGTACTGGTTGTCTGTAAGAAGGTCCAAATTCCTTCTTGTCCGCAATTTTTCTCTGACTAGATCCCCAACTTTTGGAATCCAGACAGGCCATGCTGGGACCGCCGGTTTTTCCCCAGTGGTGGTTGGCTGTAGGAATACGTTGCTTTGTTTCGTTCTTAACTCATTCAGTTCCTGTAAAACAGCCAAACGATCTTTGATATCAAACGTTTTATTTTCCACCACTGTGCCTACGTCGAGATCTGGTACCCACATTCTTGTCCAAAATAGGATCTCATATGGAGTGACCCCCCCTAGAGAACTTCTTGGCAGGTTGTTCAATGAGCGTTGGACCCCATAAAGATGTTTGACCCACCCATCACCCGAACCTAATACCCTAGCTGTTATAGACTGCTTTATGTCCCGGTTTTTCCTTTCCACAACCGAATTTCCCTCAGGATGGAATGGAGAGGAGTACCGCAATGCAACGCCCAGACTGGCCATGGCTTCTTTGTAAGCCCGAGAGCTAAACGCAGGGCCCTGGTCAGAATGTAGCGTGCCTATTGCGTATGTGCCGATAAAGACTCGCAAATCTTTTATAACAGTTCGAGCGTCAGCCGAGCGCTGAGGCCATATCCATAGGAACCTAGAGCAAGAATCCACTGCAACCATGATATATTTATAGTTACCGTCCCTTTGCAAGGGACCGCAGTGGTCCAGGTAAACACAAACTAATGGTTTGTCTGAAATTAACAGGGGTGTCTGCGCAGGACGTTTCACTGTTGAGACTTTCATCTGTTGGCAAATATCACATTCTAAAACATAGTTTTTAGTTTGTTTCCTAATGCCAGGCCACCAATATCTTTGCTTGAGTAAAGATACTGTTGCAGAAACACCTGCATGGGCAGAAGCTATCCCTTCGTGTGCTGCTAGGATTAGTCCTAATCTGCGTTCCTTGTTTGGAATTACCCTATCCCCCACTCCAGGGATTCGAGCAAAAGGAACGTTGTTCGCATCAATTACATAAGAGTACTTGAGTGGAAACTTTTTGGTAACGCTGCACTGCTGCCCTTGCTTGAAGCACTGACAGCCAACATTATTTCACCGTCTATTTTTGTTTTTGAACGAGTGATCGCAGCTACGGAAGCCGTCTGAACAGCCCCCTTTGCGGCTTCGTCAGCCAATGAATTCCTGCAACGTGAACGCCATCACGTTGATGACTCAGTGTGTGGATGACGTGAGCCTTTGGTAGTTCGTTTTTAACTGAACTACTTGTTCCCAAAGCATTTTGTGCTTTATTGTGCCACCTTTTGCATCTTTGAAACCATTTTCAAGCCAGTTTTGTATATATTCATTATACGACTGTACACAGTAAAAGGAATCACACACTATTAGTGTGGGGAATTCTCGATCTGTACTTTCAAGTGCCAGTTTGAATGCTTGTAGCTCAGCTCACTGAGCTGTACAATCTCCTAGAGATTGAGTTTTTGTGACCATAGGTCTGAAGATGCCATCTCGCATGCGACCTTTAACGATTGCACACGCTGCACTGTAAGCTTGCTTACCTCCTGTTGCGGGTTGTGCGGATCCATCAGTGTAAATTATGAATTCGTACTGATCGAGAGGCAGAATCTCAGTGGGCAGAGGACATTCTTGTTCATATTGCAGGAATGCTTGTGTTTTTAAATCTGGATCAAAAACATATTCAACATCTGTTGCAACAAGAGAATTAACCCATTGTATCCATCTTGGATGTAATGCTTTAGCATTTGGAATGCTTGCTTTTGTGACCGCTTCTAAAGCTGGTACTGGGGTTACGACAATAATGCGTTTCCCTTGGGCTAAGGCCCTTTCTTTTGCTACAGCGGTTTGAACTGCTGTTAGAATTTTTTTAGTTGAACTGAAGCGCATTTCCGCTTGTGTGTACAAATGAGATTTGTATGCAATTGGTATTTTCTCACCCTCATTGAAGGTTAAGTAGGTGAATCCGCATTGACCCGAAATTATTCGGATCACCAAATTGCGTTGACTTGCGCGTGTTTGTAAGTGATTTGTTGCTAACATGTTAGCCTGTATTGAACATAAGATTTCTGTGTGTTCTTGTGTCCAATTCTTGATTGAAAAATCAGGTTTGATTAATGCATATAGAGGTTTAACCCTTTCTGCGTAGTTTAGAATGTAAGTTCTACCAAAGTTTAGGAAACCCAGGATGGATTGTAAGTTTTTTAGCGTTTTTGGAGGTTGGAGCAGCGCACATTTCTCTAGAAAGTTAGCTGCCAAGCTCTTGCCTTCACTTGAAAGCTCATATCCTAGAAATAGGACATTGAAATGGGCAATTCTGGACTTTTTTAAAGTTGAACTTGTAGCCCTCAGAGGCGAAGCCCAGTATAATGGTGCTCACCCTGTTCAAGTGTTTATCCAGGTCATCGTCTGTCAGATAGATGTCATCGACATAGGACAATGCCTCATTATCATAAATTTGTAGTAACTCCGTTACCCTCGCTGAGAATAAACCTGGGCTGTTCTTGAACCCTTGTGGGAGTCGACAAAAGTGACGCTGGGTCCCCATTATGGAGAATGCAGTTAAGTACCTGCTTTCAGGTGTTATGTTTTGACAAAAGAAACCATTTGAGATATCTAATGTAGTTTTATATTTTTTACGCACAATGTTATTCATTAATTGTGTGCTATGTGCATTTTGCACTGCAAATGTTTTACAACAAGTGTTTAAGTGTCTGTAATCCAAAACTAGATGATAGGTGTTGTCTGGTTTGGAGACAGGAAACAAAGGATTGTTCATTGAGGAGGTGCATGTTTCAATCACCCCTTGGTATTCAAGTTGATCTAAGATCTCCCTGACCTGTTTTTTAGCTTCTTGCTTTATTGGATACTGCCTTTGTGCAGTCGGTTCATGTTTCAGATGTATTTTATGGTGAGGTGAGTCCTCATCCCATCCTACATGATTTTTATATAATGCTGGGGCCTGGGCTACTGCTCATTTCCTGGCATATGTATATTTTAGGTGAATTGGAATATGGTTGGAGAAGGCAGGCATAATAATGTCCTCGCCGTGTGGGCACTCCCTGACAAACTGTGGTGGCCAGTCTTTTTCTGCTAGAAGTATGTCATAGCCCCTTGAAAGTTTTTCCCAAAAGAGTGCTTTCACCTGTCTAGGTTTGTCTCCCTCCATCCGGAGTGTTATTTCATATAACGTTTGTGGAGTACTAACCCTGGTGTCTACAGTCTCAACTGTAATGTACTCATTCAAGTCCACTATCTCCAGAAGTTCCTTCAGGTTCTGGCGAGCTATTGTGACTTCTGCTGCACTGTCCAGCATTGTCTGAGCCCATTCTCCGTTCTTGAGTTGTGTTCTCAGTATTCTCGGCATGTCTGATCTTTAGACCTGCTACTTTCTTTTTGGAGAATTGAGGTTTGTTTTATTTTTTGGAGCGTGTTTATCTTCCTTGGACTTCACGCGTTCTTCTCTACGTTCTGACCGTCCTCTTCTTTCCGAAGTCTGTGATGAGATCTGAAAGGGACGAGAGGAACGTGTATCAGTATCTTGATACCTGTCAGGTTTTCTCAAATTATCCCTATTCCTGAGGTTATACCTCCTTTCAGAGGGCTCCTTTTGAGGAGACCTACCTCGGGATTGAGAACGTTTCTCGTTTGAATTTTGTTTATTAGTCTCCCACTTCTTTTTAGAAGATGTAGGAGTTTGTTTAATTGAGTCCTTCTCAGGACTTTCAGATAGTTTCGGCTTCACTGGTCTTCCACCCAAACTATCTCTGCCTAATTCTGCATAAGATTGTTCAATTATTCTGGGTAGTTCAGTTTGATGTTCTGTAACATTGAATTCCCTTAATCATTGGCGGATTGCCACTGCTGCTGCCTCCCCTTTAATATTAGATAATATTATTGTTGAGACCTGGTCGAAATTTTTCAGTAATTTTATACCTAAATTCAGAGCAGGCTCTGCCCCGTATTCGTTTTGAAGTTGTTTCAGGACATCAGGTATTACTGCAATTGATGGAATACCATGTGTTTTAGTATAGATGGCAGCAAAGACTGAGCCCCAAGTGGTACAGTCTTCCAGTTGTGGTGTGATCCCCATTGGTAAACTGATTGTTAGGATTCTGTGTTTTTCATACGGGCTAGTATTTGGAAATACTGCTTCGATTTGAGTAATTTTTTGAGCTATCCAGAATGGAATTTGCTCACGTTTTGTGGGCATTTTACCCATGACTGCGTAGAGAGTCTGTGGTGTAATTTTTAGTGTATTCCCCTGTTGAGGAGTTTGATTTGGAAGTGTCAATGGTTGTTGGACTGTGAAAGTCCGCATGACATATTGGACCAATTGTCTGTAGATTTTTATTATTTCTTGTAGTTGAACAAGTAGTTCCTCGTCTGACATTTCTTCAATGTCGGGATGAGGTGTATAGCCGGCTAGAATCGGCCATGTTGCTCCTGGTCTACCTAGTGGACCGAGCCTGGTAATGTTTCTGTGATGTTTTAGGGCGCCTTTAAACCAGAGCTGATGCTCCTGGTATGTTAATGGGTTTGAATATCCTCGAAAGGAATATATTCCTCTGGTGGATCATCTTCTTTGTAGAAGTGAAACGTGTGTGTTACTGTATTTGATTCAGGAAATATTACCCATGAATAGAATACCTCTGTCTGAAAAGATTTGTGTGCCTCTATCACGAAAACTGCTCTACCGCCTCTTGGTGGCAGACCGTGTTTTATAAGTTTTAGAGTTATGGCTCTTCTTAAGTTTTGAGGGATGTCTATAACACCCTCCTCGGATTCAATAAAACCTGTGATATTATAAGCTGTTGCAGCTGGCTGATCCGCAGCACCACCGTTTCCGGTCTCAGTGTCGGAGCCAGGCATTTTGTTTTTTGAAAAAATGTAGAACAAGTTTCAAGGAAACAAAAGATAAGGTGCACAATATTTTGGAACACTGTATCCTTCAACGTTGAGCAAACCAAACAGCTAATATATAGGGTGTTTCCCTATGTAGCCGTGGTGGATACTTAACCCTGCCCACTCCAGACGTCTTTTGGAGTATATGGGTAGGGGTCTCTGAGAGAAAAAGCACAGCCGAGTTACTCAGTACCTAGCGTTAAATTACCGCCTTACCAAACGTTGGGCGCCATGTAGTGTAGCTCCTATTTCCCTAATAGGCTCTGCGCATTGGAATAATATCCCCTATAGGTTTGACATAGGACTAAGGTCAGTATGTCCCTATTGAGTATATTAAACTTAGTTACTTGTGCCAGCTAGCTCAGAGGCCACTAGAAACTCCTTGGATGACAAGAAGGGAGTAGTTTCTGGCAGCCGCAAAACATGACAACTTTGTTTCCCTTTAGAATCAGAACGTGTCCCAGAGTCGTGGAAACAATAGATAACCGTTTCACTCAGCTCAATCGTGCATGCTTAGTTTTCCTCAAAGTTACACAGAAAGAATAGACGGGCGTTTCAATAAAAGATTTATTGAACAGTCTTGTTTCTCGTGTAAGTAATATGTGCTGTTATGATCACAAGACAGTATGCGAGATAAATAATGTACAGCGTAAGCAGTAGAAATAAATAGTACTGCGATAGCATTATCTTTAGCAGATATTCATTTACATAAATAACACAGACTAAGAATGCGAGTACTCGTACAATTCGTTTCTAAGCTAGTTCTACCCCAATGTACCTAACCTAGGTGTAGGGAGAGGTATGAAGTAGGTGAAGTATTCCTTACTACGGTATACTAAGAGTATGTTACGCCCAGTATGCCTAGTATGCCAAGAGTCCCTCTAGGTTCTAGTCAGCTCCATACCTTAAGAATGAGAGAGGTGGGAATCTCTTGTCAGACTCGAACTCCAACACCCCGCAAGGGAAGTCAGATCATTGGAAGCTGGACTTTCTGCGTGCAGGGATGACAGCGTCTTCTCAGTGCGTCAGGCCGGGAAACGGGCTCCTCTGAAGTCGAGGTCTCCTCTAGTTTACAAGGGCTAGGGAAGGTATATTTATACCTGAGAGGTACCTCAGAATGTTAGCATTGACGTGAATCGGACAGCGGAAGACGTCATGAATGAACCCCTAAGGTATAATGGTTCATGCATAATAGATGAGTCCTTGAAGAAATCAATAGTCCTGTGCTAGGGAAACTCCCGAAGCCTAAGGGTCTGTTCTTCAAGAACTCGTTGTGACGTTAGGGTGGACGGATGTCGGAGACCATGCCTGTATTTGGAGTGCACGGTTTAATGCCTAAATAAGGACTGGGATTTTATGCCTATATAAGGGCAGGGCGAATTGTGCCCATATAAGGACATGATACAGGAAAGCCCGTGTATGGACACCCTAAGAGGAATACAACACAAGGGAGCATGTGTGCTGGGCCTATCAAAAAGCCCCTGGTTCCTTTTGTTTAAATGATCATTTTTCTACTTTACCATTTTGTATGCCTCTGCCTGTTTGTGTATTCACCGTCTGGTTTTGGAGTGATAGGAGCTGGGGATGTGCATTCACACTAGACAGTCACAAGGGGTGTTGAGGTGTGTCCTGCCTTTCCTGGTGGCTCATAGCCAGGCCGCATAGACCTTTCTGCATTTAGAGTGGTGGGAGGAGTTTTAACTAGCTCCTGAATAGGCTTTGTCTGCTCTGCAAAATGCTGTCTCCACCTCCTGGAGTGAAGCTGGACCAGGGAGGATGTAGCTGTTTTTTCCTGAGCTCAGAGACTCTGGAAACAAACTCTACAATGAGAAAATGGGGTATAGGTAGTAGACCTTAAACCCCAGAACTTTAGATTACTTCTGGAATCAAGAGGAACCTCTGCCAAGGAAGAAGAGCTGAAGAGCTGTGAGGAAGAGTACTGCCCCTTTGCTGTGTGTTGCTTTGTTGGGCTGGCTTGCAGTTGCTGCTTCTACTAAGGAGAGGACAAAGACTAGAGTTTGCTTTGAAACCTGCTTGAGAAGATTCGCCAAGGGCTTGTGTGTGCTTGCCTCCTGTTCTGAAGTCTCAGGGCCACAAAGACTTCACCCACAGTTTCCTGAAACTCCACTGCTGCATGTTCTGACCTGCCAGGAGTTGCCTATTCCGGTTCTGGGCCCATGGACGTTGTTTCTGCTACAGGAAACTGCCAAGAACTAAAGTTCTGCAGGAAATTGATGCTTCACCCTCCTTGAGGCTGAATTTTCTGACGTGGCACCGCCATGCAGGAGAAATTCCCAACGCACAGCCCTGTGTGGCAAAACTCAATGTAGCGCCTGCCAGCGGCCTGAGAAACCGCTGCACGCCGAGTCCCATGCACTGATCTCCAACGTCGAAGACCACCACACCGTCTCCGGCCCTGCTGGATGGCAAGAAGAATTGTTGAATTACTGGTCGGCGGCTGGAGAAGTCGACGAAGCACCTAGTTCTCCATTGCCGCATCGCCTCCAGCAGGTCTGGATTTTCCACGCATTGCACCTGTGTGGCGAATCTACAATAACGCTGGGGCTGCAGTAAGAAACCAACGCATCACCTCCCCGCACAGTAAGAATCCGATGCATCACCTACCCTGTGTGAAAGTAAGGAACTGACACATCACCTCCCCTGGAGCAAGGAACTGACACATCACCTTCCCTGTGCGTAAGGAACCGAGGCATCACCTTTCCTGCGGCTGTTTTTGCTTATGATTTTGACGCATCCCAGGTACTTTGTGCTGAAAGTGACACATCCATAGTTTCCAAAGGACAGAACTGTTTTTACCTTTTAAAAGTCATAGTTTGACATCTGTATGTTGGATTTTTGTCGTTTTGGTCTTGTCTGGTTTAGATAAAGATACTTTATTTTTCTAAACTGGTGTGATGTCCATTTGTGATGTTTTCACTGTGTTACTGTGGGTTATATACAAATGCTTTACACATTGCCTCTGTAGTTTAGCCTGACTGCTCTGTGCCAAGCTACCAGAGGGTGAGCACAGGCAAACGTAGGTGTGTACTTTACTGATCCTGGCTAGAAGGAAGGGTCCCTACTTGAACAGGGTGCAAGCCACTGCCAACTAGAGACCCCCAATTCTAGCAAAGTATTTTTGGCCACTAAAATAGTTTGAAAATGTATAAAAATGAAAGGCTACCTTTACCGGTGGATAAAAAATCTAATTATCTACATTCTGCTCTAGCTGATGCAGTCTGCAAAATGTTCCTGCCAATGCCTCTCAGAACACACGTTCAAGGCCCTGGACTTGAATTCTGGGAGGTCCCAAGGGTAACATTTTGCAAACTACAGCTGCAGCATACAGAAGTTCACACACATCTTTGTGTAAGTCCTGGTCTCTTGCTAGACTGGGAGAAATCTGCCCCCGTACCCTTGCTCCCTTAGCTATACCACTGACCCTGGTTGTAGTATTTCTGACAAACAGATGATGGAGGCGCCAGCACTGCTGGCTGCTCAACCAGATCACAGTAGCTTTGCTAACCAAGCCGTAAGCCCTCCCCACATCTCTCCGTATAGTGGTACCACTGTCCATTTATAATCAAGCCTACGTCAGTACCACCCGTGGCTTTATTTCATGCAATGAAGACTTCCAAATTAAACGTGGAAGAGGAAACCTCAAGCCCCATCTACAACCAACCTGCCGAACCACGCTGCCATCATTCACATACTTGCTCCATAGCAAATACGAAATGGATGCGTATAAGCACACACGCGTTTAATGACCGTATGCTGCCTAGGTGGGCTCTACCTCCTCAAAAGGATTCCCTCATGTGCCTCTACTACAGCGAGTGATGTACAAAATACCAGTACTCGTGCTCCTGGGGGTATGAAAGGAGATTCTTCCTAAACTCTTAAATCTCCAGGTCGAGTAAAATATATTTTTGTTTTCTGGGGCATCGCTCATGGTGAACTCAAGACTTCCATCAACTGTGCTCAGGCATGGGATGCGCGCATCTGTCCAACATCGAGGTTGTACCCACTTCAGTAGATCATGCAAGAGCTGTCCCTACCCCTTGTCCCTCATTCCACTTAGGAGTCTGGAGGGTAATAAGGGGTTATATTAGCAAGGGATTTATGTGGGGACCAGCACACCCCCATAGTTTGAGTGCACTTTCACTTCTGGTGTGAATGCTCCTTCAGCTCCTCTAGTAAGTATCTGCCATTCTTTCAGTATGCAGCCAGGATGTATGAAAGACTAGGGGCCTGGTTTAGATCTTGGCTGACGGGTTACTCAAGTCACCATTGTGATGGAGTAACCCATCCTCCAAGATCTAAATCAGGCCCTAGATCACAAAGTAGGTTTTTTTATGGAAGGCGTGGGCATGAATGAGTCTGGGTGAAGTTGCAAAACAAGAAATGGAATAAAGAATTTATGAGTGTTCCTCTTTACATGTCTTGTCAGAACAGAACACCAGAAAGATCTTAATTTTTCCTCTTAATTTTAATAGTTCACCAATGACACCCATTAATGATTTTTTTTAAAAATCCAAATTAAAAATGATGTTAATTATTGTGGTCACGCTTAGACAGGTGTTTCTGAAGAGAGGGACTGTAGAATAAGGAGTCCTTGACCAGGGAAGAGCTCTTCAAGAAGAAGGATGAAGGTGCTTGACCAGTTGCTCTCACGTGTTGTCTTTCAGGTAAGTGACTGGATCCGTGCAATCTCTCCAAGTCACCTGTGGAGTGAAAAAGTAGACAAATAAATTCACTTAAATTAGTAAATCATTACCTGCTAATTCAATTAAGTTTGGAAGATGATCCTATTGAAATTTAATCTGATTTGATCACAAGAAATGGGGAAAATTGTTAGGGCTCATTTCTAGACCCAGGTCAAAAACAGCTTCTGCTTGAGATCTGCACAATCCAAGTGCAGATATGGCCTGCACGCTGGTCAGTTTGCAGTGATCTCTCCCAGGAGAGACATGATTTCTTCCCTCTGAATTATTAACCTCTCTGATGCTTTCAACACCATGGACCATGAAGTCATTCGGAACATCCCCCGGCTCCTGGTCAGATGGTTAAAAGTGGATTTTCATTTGACAGAGAAGTCCCCACTGTCAAGCAGGACCTCTTCACTTTCCATACCTCTCTACATTGTCCTATAATGTTCACCCTTTCACCGCTCCTCTGTCATAGCTTTCATTTTCCTCTTACATTTCATCCCTTCCTTCAGTGTCTGCTCATTCGGAGGCGAAGGACCCCAGCTACACTTTTAATGCATGGGCCTCTGGATCCCATATGTATAACCTACAGCCTGTATAACAGCACTAAAGCTCGACGGACCAATAGTTCATAATAATGAGAATAGTAATTTGCATATTATATAGTACCTCATACATCACTTCTACTGGTTTCAAACACTGTAAGTGTAATGGTGCTCAATCATTGGTTTCCATTTGACGAAGCTAAGACAAAGCTCCTCTGGTTGCTCCAAGATGCAGGGCTGGAAAGGTCCAGCTCTTCTCTTACACACCTATTTTGCTCACCCAGGTCTCTACTTGTAACCAAATCCTGTCCTCACCCTCACACAACAGATTCATGCAGGGGTTAATACTGTTTGTAAAGCTGCTCCTGCTCCCACATCTGACGTGCACCCCGTGTACCCGACTTTCACTGATCAAGTAGCCGTGATTGGCCGATTAAGTAAATTCGGCATTGGCTGTGTTAATGACCTGTACTGTGGCATTCCAGGATCCTGCTATTGTTACAATTTTTATGTATAACAAGCACTGACAGAGCCAAAGGTTTGACTATTGCATAATCCATATACATAGGTAGAGAGGCATGACATTTGCAAACATTGAAACAGATTATACTTTCATACGTATATGCAGACAATAATCTACCTCAATGGATCCAGATAATAACAAACCTCAATGGCCCCAGCCAGGAATGTACCTCAATGGCCCTAGGCAGCAACGTTTATTAATAGCCCTAGGCAGTCATGTGCATCACTGGGCCAAGACAGTTAACGATCATCAGTGGACCCAAGATGCAATTAACATCACTAGCTCAGAGCCACAATGAACTGCAATGACCACAAGATTAATGATCATTAATGGTTCTACCAATGAATGCTCATCGATGGCACTAGGCAGCAATAATTATTAATGGCCCAGGGCATTTATGAGCCTCGATGACCATAGGCAATAATAATCCTCAATGGTCTTCGGCAGTAGTGTATCTCAATGGCCCTAGGCAGTAATGTACCTTAATGGTCCAAGGCAGAAATGTATCTCAGTGGCCCTAGGCAGTTATTTACCTTCATGGTTCTCAGCAGAAATGTATCCCAATGGCCCTAGGCAGTTATGTACCTTAATGGTTCTTGGCAGTAATGTATCCCAATGGCCCTAGGCAGTTATGCACCTTAATGGTCCTAGACAGTATTGTATCTCAATGGCCCTAGGCAGTTATGTACCTTAATGGTTCTCAGCAGTAATGTATCCAATGGCCCTAGGCAGTTATGTACCTTAATGGTTCTCGGCAGTAATGTACCTTAATGGTCCTAGACAGTAATGTATCTCAATGGCCCTAGGCAGTTAAGTACCTTAATGGTCCTAGACAATAATGTATCTCAATGGCCCTAGGCAGTAATGAATCTCAGTGGCCCTAGGCAGTAATGTATCTCAATGGCCCTAGGCAGTTATGTACCTTAATGGTTCTCAGCAGTAATGTATCCCAATGGCCCTAGGCAGTTATGTACCTTAATGGTTCTCGGCAGTAATATACCTTAATGGTCCTAGACAGTAATGTATCCCAATGGGCCTAGGCAGGTAAGTACCTTAATGGTCCTAGACTGTAATGTATCTCAATGGCCCTAGGCAGTAATGTATCTCAGTGGCCCTAGGCAGTAATGTATCTCAATGGCCCTAGGCAGTAATGTATCTCAGTGGCCCTAGGCAGTAATGTACCTTAATGGTCCAAGGCAGAAATGTTCATAAATGGCCGCAGGCAGTATTGTGTATCAAGACAGTAATGATCATCAGTGAACCCATCATAACACGACCCCAGGTATGATGCAGGTGGGTAGCAGAGTATTCTTCCTTGATAAGTAGTTGTACTATTCCTCAGAAATGATCTTAATTCATTAACCGGTAGCCCCCAATGTGGTGATACCTTGATAGATTTACTTGTGTGGTGAATTTAGGTTGGTCACTGGAGTTGCATTTATCAAGGATGGCTACAAGCAGGACCAGGTCTTTCATGTGTTCAACAAGGTCAGTTCCATCACTGTTTTACTCCTGAATGGTGAACACCTTTTTCAGGGATTACTAGCTCAGCAAACCTTTGCAAAGTGTCCTCTTTTTCCACATTTGCAGCATTCTTTCCCGAGCACAGGGTAATTTCTATAAGATGCTACATGGCTGCTAGATCCACAGTGGTAACATTCATTGTGATTGGACACATCCTGCTTGAGTTTTAGTCACACTCATTCTACCCCTGGGTATGTTATTGCCATGTCTGGATGGTGTATTGGTTCACACAAGATCCCCGCTCTTCTGGCTTTTTGAGAACTTTTACACCCTTGCGAGCACATTTGCTGTTTTTGATGATGATGTTGACAAGGCACAGCTTCTTGTGGCACAACAATAATCTCTCTTGCACCTTTGTGCACGTGATGCCCTTAACTCTTAGTTACTCTGGGTATTATAAAAAGACAGTTCTTTGTGACTCTTTTAATTGTATGGGCATGGTGTAGTAATGAGGTCCACGCAGGTAGGATGTAGATTAAGTAGGTTTATTGAAGTAAGTTTGTAAAGAAGTCCAATACGCTCTCTGCAGACTTCAAGTTTCATTTAATGAGAAATACATATGAAAACCACCAGCTCAGGCAGCAGCCAACATCCAACTGCCAGAGATCCACTTACGAGAACAGAACATTCTGTTGTCAAGCAAGGACATGTAGAATGTAGAGACACAGCACAGTAGAAAGGAAAGAAGGTATAACAGAGGAAAGGGAAGAAAAGGAAAAGAGAAAATAAACAGACCATAACACATCTCCCTCCCTTACAATAGAACAAAACAATATTTCAGTATAATAGGAAATAATTTAGAACTGCAGTAAAATAAAATACACAATATTGCAATCCAAGAAAATCTAGGACATTTCATAGTCTCTATGCCAAGTTGGTTTGCATCTCAACCTCCGGTAACTTCTCTGATCCGGAATATCTGGAACAGGATCACTACGTGCAAGATCAGAACACCCAATCTCTCTTGGAACAAAACCCCGCACATGCTCATGAGCATTAGAACCAGGTTGCCATTTAACTAACCTAGACATGCTCCATACTTCACCAGAATTCAAGATAACAACATTCTTCCTGACTTCCTTGATAATAAAGGGCCCCATAAACCGTGAGCGACCCTTCTTCAAGAAACCAGGATTCCTGATCAATACCTCACACCAACACACCAGTGTCTAAGGAAAGAGGAATGCTTTTGATCAAACCTGCTTTTATACTTTTCTTGATGTAATCTCCGTTTAGAAACAATTTCCTCATTCATCTTCACATCATTCACATCCAACCTCAACCAAGCAGGACTCAACTTATCATGAGGTTTCCTGCCTCTCAGGATTGAAAAAGGAGAAACTGAAGTCAAACAATTTGGGGTATTGCGGTGAGCCCACCATGTCTCTCTAAGCATTTTTTTAAGTGAAGACTTAGTTTGTAACGCCCTTTGGGCACAACACTTGACCAACTTGTTCATACTTTCAGCCAAACCATTGGCTTGCGGCGAATACAAGGCTGTCTTGAAATGAGTAATAGATAATTCTTTTAGGAACTTGCCCATTTCATACGATACAAATTGGACCCCATTATCAGTAATGAGGTACTTGGGAATACCTTCTCTGGAAAATTCTTCAGAGAGGAATTCAATGACGGTTCTAGTGTTAACCACAGGCACACATTTGGTAACCACCCACTTAGAGGTGTAATCCACCAGTAACAACACATAGCGTTCATCATAAGCAAGCAACTCAAAAGGCCCGGCAAAGTCCAAACCCAACTTGGACCAGGGCTCAAGGGGAACCGCCACAGGCGAGAGGGGTGCAGTACGGGTTTTTTTACTCTTGTCGCTGTTAGCACACTCCCAACAGTCCTTGACAACTTCTTCAACCTGACGATCCATGCTCGGCCACCAATACTACTCTCGAACCCTGGCCTTAGTCAGATTCCTCCCTAAATGTCCTTCATGTGCTAGTTTGATAAGCTTGCACCTAAGATCACGAGGAGGTACCACCCAATTACCTCTCAACAACTTCTCATCGAAAACACACAACTCATCCTTGACATTAAGGTAACACTTCACGGATTCAGGCACATCCTTGTCTCCCGGCCAACCCTTAACCGAAAACTCCTTGATCATTTCCAAATCACTGTCAACACAAGAAGCCAAAGACCACTCATCAGAATTAACAGCAGACTCATGCACCCAAGCCACAACAGAATTCTCCACTTCCACTCCAGATTGATCCAAGGGTAGCCTGGAAAGGCAGTCAGCAATGGCATTCTTTGGTCCTGGCACATACTCAACCACAAAATTAAATTCAGACAATCCCTCCATCCACCGCTTAATCCTGGGAGAAATATTGTCAACTTCTCTGCAAGTGAAAATTTGGCATAAGGGACGATGGTCTGTTCTAACAATCACAGGTAAACCCCAAAGATAAAACTTGAAATGGCGGACAGCCCAGAAGACCGCCAAAGCCTCACGTTTAATCACAGAGTAAAGCTCCTCAGCACCCCTGAGTGAACGAGAAGCGAAAGCAACAATCCTGGACTCTCCATCCACAACTTGCGACAGGACCGCCCCCAACCCAAGCATGCTGGCATCTGTAGGCAGTATAGTTTTCTTGCAGGCATCAAAGTGCCCCAACGTAGGCATACAACCAATTACACTTTTGATGGAGTTAAAAGCAGAAGAACAATCATCCGACCATGAAAATTGAACACCCTTTTTGAGCAGTAACCTGAGGGGAGAAGGAACAGAAGCAAAATGTGGAACAAACTTGGAGCAAAATTTAGCCAACCCCAAAAATGAACGAATTTGATCTTTGTTAACAGGTATAGGAGCTTTTACAATACTTTCGGCAAGGTCTAATTTAGGACTGATCCCTTCAGCAGAGATGGTATGTCCTAGATAGTTTACTGAAGACACCCGGAATTTGCACTTTTCTTTTTTGATGACCAAACCCGCATGTTGGAGTCGCTGTAACCTTCCACAACGGTTTGTCATGCTCTTGTTGATCTTTTCCATAAACAAGAATATCATCTTGAAAGATGAGAACCTTAGCCAAACCCTCCAAGACTTTATTCATGACCCTCTGGAAGCAGGCCGCAGCGGACGCCAGGCCAAAGGGCATGCGAATAAACCTGAAAGCCCCCAGAGGCATCACAAATGATGTCAAATGCCTGGAGTCCGGATGGAGTAAAACTTGGTGGTATGCAGAAGACAGGTCCATAACGCTAAAACATTTAGCATCTTTGATTAGTGCAAGATTCTCAGAGATATTTGGTAATGGTTGCCTGTCCACCCAAATATGTTTGTTTAAACCGCGTAAGTCCACACACATACGATTCCCTTGCCCCCATCTTTAGGTGCCAAAACGATGGGGGCCAACCACTCAGAACATTCAATTCCCTCAATGACACCCGCTGCTAACAATCTCTTGAGTTCTTGATCTAAAGGATCCATCATCATGTGAGGAACTTTCCTCACCTTACTAACAAATGGTTGAGCGTTCTGCTTCAGAATAATTTTGTGCTCAAAATTCTTGAGTAAACCCAAACCATCACTGAACACTTTGGAAAACTGTGAACACACATCATCAGATAACGAACCAGAAGATAAAAGCAGCACTTTCTCTTGTGAATTGGGATCTAATGTGATCCCCATGTCTCTCTGGTGTCTCCACCCCAAAAGGTTATCTCCCCTCTTTGCCACATACACCTTACCAACAGTCTCTCTGTCCTTGAACTGAATCTTCCTGACCACATACCCCAAAACATCAATCTTGACACCACCATAACCAACTGGGTTGATATCTGGAGGAAACAGCTCAACTTTGTTGAGACCAAAAACAGTGTCCCAATTGGTGTCACCAACCATGGTATAAGGTGAGCCCGAATCAGCCAAGACAGGAAATCGTTCACCACCAATCAACACCTCACATTCAGGCATGTCCAGTTTATCACCATCCACAATTCCATCCTCTTTGACATTACACACAATTTTTTTCTCCTCCTCAATACAACGTACTGTCTGGTTCCTGTTACTGCGGCACACACGCGCATAATGACCCCTTCTTCCACACTTATTGCAAGTGACAGATCTGGCAAAGCAATTGGGGCTGTTAGGTGAGTGATACTCACTGCCACACCTAAAGCATTTAAATCCAAACCTGTTATACTTTGCCCCAGTCTGTTCCAATTCAGGAGCTTTGTACTTTGAACCAGTTTGTTCCATCTCCTTTTCAAAATGCGTCCCTTTCGAAACTCCTTTGAGATCACCTTTCTTGAGATCACTTTTCTTAATCTCATGGATAGTTTTATCATCCAGGGGGGCATCACCGCCCTTCTCAAGTCTCATCTCTCGCACCCACAAATTAGTATTCTCCATGCTTTCCACAATAGCTATGGTTTCTTTGAAATCTGAATTTTTGGCTAAAAGCTTCTGTTGAACTTTTACGTCATTGGTGCACCTGACGATCTGATCCCTAATAAGAGAATCGGTGAGTTGTTCAAACTCACAAGTATGAGCCAATGTCTTCAAAGTAGCCACATAACTACCAATTTTCTCTTGTTTACCCTGGGCCCTGGAAAAGAATTTGTGACGCTCCAAAACTAAATTAATTTTGGACCCAAAATGTTTTTCAAGCATCATGACAGACATGTCGTAAACATTTTCAGGCTCACCCTCTCCACGCCCCAGAACAATCTCATCTAAACTGTCATATACATGCCTGCCCTCAACCCCTAGATTATGTAATAAGGTGGCTTGCTTTCTTAAGGCTGAAAACTTTTCTCCCCCTATGGCTATCAAATATGAGTCAAATAAGGGCTTCCATCTTTTCCAGGGTAAGATAGGATCACCCAAATCTGAAAGAAATTGTGGTGGTTGAGACATACTAGAAGAAGCCATATTGAATAATACCCCACAATTGAGAACAAATGTAAAGTCAGAATAGTTGCAAGTTGAAATACACAATCACTGAGTTCCCACTACATAGTTCTGTAAGAGAAAAAAAAAATAATAATAGAGAAATATCAATTGTTCCACCAATTGAAATAAAGAACTGCAACTTGCGTAAATAACTAATGTATATGAAATTCCCAGAAAGTGTGCGTATCACTGACACGCTGTAGAATACTGTTGAACTCCTCGTGTAATGAAGATTCGCAGTAGAAGGAAATTGTTCCAGTACTGTTGAATTCGAGACCAAAAATGTATTGAAAGAAAGTGTGCGTGTCACTGACACGCAAGGAAACAAAAATATTGCCGGTAGTTCGGATGATCGGAACGTGATTGGCAAAACAGGCCAGTCCCAATATGGCGGCACGTTATGAGCGTCGTGCCGGGTGGCTCACAGTACGGACGTCATAAGGATCGAGCGCTGACAATATGGAGATCTTCCAGAAAAGAAGGATTCCACCACAGAAGACAAGGTATAGAATCTTCCGTGCGTGCGTGTAATTTGAAAAATGCAGGCACAGTCCAGCTGCAACGGTAGATCTCAAAGCGTAAATGGGTCAAAGAAAAGCAGCGATACAAGTTTGAGGAAACACTTCTCACTGTTAATGCGAGACGAAGAGCAAACCTCTTTAAATGAGTAAGCGCCCTGCAGAACCACCAAATCGAAAACTCAAAACAGCAAAGAACTTGCAGGCCACAATGTCCACATCTGTGTTCACAATGTCCACATCCACAAGAAATAGCAAAACGCTAGTGTAGCAAGACCACAGCACAGGTAGTGTAGAGATCACACAAGGGCCTTGCCAATTATTGTATCACGAATATCAGGCCAAACCATAGACGATGCAGGCAGATTCCAGTCAGGGAAAAATTCCTCCAGAAGGCATGAATCGAAGATAGACACATAGCTTAATCCAAAGTTAAATAGTACCTGAATCTCCGTAGTCCAAGGAGATTTGAATTTAAAAGCATTTTAGCGCTGCAATAGAAGAATGGGTTCGATGGGGAAACTGGTGGTCATCAAATCCTGTCCCCACGCAGGCAGAACTCGTCGCCAGTGTAAAGAAGTCCAATACGCTCTCTGCAGACTTCAAGTTTCATTTAATGAGAAATACATATGAAAACCACCAGCTCAGGCAGCAGCCAACATCCAACTGCCAGAGATCCAGTTACAAGAACAGAACATTCTGTTGTCAAGCAATGACATGTAGAATGTAGAGACACAGCACAGTAGAAAGGAAAGAAGGTATAACAGAGGAAAGGGAAGAAAAGGGAAAGAGAAAATAAACAGACCATAACAAAGTTACATGTAGAAGAGTTCCAGTGTAGCAGCCCCACCAGGAGCAGCCTGCCTGCTGCTCAGCCCATTCTCCAACTGTCCACTTCACCTCACAGGCACCCAACATTCCAGTACGCATCACCACTCCAACATTCCATGCAGCACACAGCACATACACACGGGCTGAGCAGGTAGGGAGATAATGGCAGGACATTCACATGAACAGGATACTACACATAGCTCTGAGACACTTAGGAGTTTTGGGGTGAGCCTAGAGCTAATAGTGTCTCTGGATTTTCTTGAGACTAATTCTGCAGTATTTGAGTAAAAAGAACAAGAGCATATCATACTCTCACCATGCAGCAAATGCTCATTTTATCTGATACCATGTAAAGCAAGAAGCATCTGAAAGTTATTAAATAATGTCACAGAATATTCCAGACGTAATTAAATGCCATGAGGCAGCAAATATAGGCTGATGAGATTGATGTTGTAAGAATGTCTTTGTTTGATTTATTAATCACGAAGAGGGTGCATCTGTACCACACAGTATTCTGAGGCCTAATTCTGAGACAGAGTACCCTGTGGGCATGTTCCTGGCCCAATATTTTAAAGAGCGTTTGGAAAGTATACTGCTATAGTAATGTTTAAATCAATAAATACCAATGGATATGTTGACAAAATATCGTAAACACGAATATCATGGGACAGAATATTGAAGACAAGAATATCGTGCAGGTCATTTTGCATGGGTGAGTAAAGTTTTACTATATATAACTCCATATATATGTACCTTGATGCTAAATATATCTTCAAGGTACGTAGATCTGGAGTTAAAAATAGTACATTTATACTTACCTGTTTGCACTCACCTTCTCGATATTCTTGTCCTCCATATATTTGACACGACATTCTGCTCACACGATATTTGTGTTTCCGATATTCTGTCACTGATCCAGTTGGTTTTACCACCCTGGTCCCTTTGTGACCTCTCGCTGTTTAATATAGATGTTTTGAAAATAAAACAATATTCTGGGGATATTTCCTTGGCTCAGTACTAAATTGGGACATTATTGTATATTTAGAACATAGCAGGTGTGAGAGCAAGATTCCCTATGGTGCTTTTGGACCATAGCACAACGTTTGTGATGCTCGTTATTTGTCAGGTCCTTGCATTTGTGATGAACATTTCTGGAGCTGTAGCTCTGTGTTTCAGGATGATCAAGTTTGACAGTTATACTAAGATGTTTCTGTAGAGCATCCATGATTTACCTGGGCACAGCATGTAGGAGGGAGACATATGAAGGTCTTTCCGAGCTGCAAAGTTCGATTACATTTTGATAGTGTTGCAAACTGTGCAGCATTAACTTAAGTCATAGAGCCTCCACCTGACCCTCACAAGCTCAGTTAGGATCTATTTCTTCCAAAATATGATACAGAAGCAGCTTTTAAGAGGTTCTATTGTGCTTTATCAACATCTAAATGGCTTTTTGATCAATAACATTTTCAATCTAAACCATATCTCGTTACCTATATAAATAGAAATATGAGTGTGTCAAATTTCACTACTTGCACCCTTGTTTTAAAAAAATGTCTGTGGGCGGACTGCACATAATCCGGTCACAGGGGTTTTGCTGATATGCCTCACTGGCTTATTCAGTAAAATAGGGATTTTTCGAGCACCTGACTTCAGTGTGTGGAGGCCGCTGGCCAACACTCTCACTATACAAGTTGTTCCAGCAGCACTGGAGATTAATGTCTGCAGGTCACATAGTCTCGCGAGAGAACTAGAATGACTACGTTCACCATTTTCAATTGGGAGCTTTTGCATTAGCCACAAAAGGAGTTACCGTGGTGTTTGTTTCACAAAAACAAAGAGTAGTGTGCCTTTGTGCCATTGACTTGTAGCTTGCTGCCAGCTCATTGGTAATGCTTTCAAACAATAGAAGCAGCCTAGAGAGGGGGGGGGGGCGTGGCTTGCCGCCGAAGAAGATGGCAGCGGGTTGATTCCTTTCCGTGCCGGACACCGTGAGGAGCAGCTCTATTACCCGGTGGCAGTGTCTCGGCACTAGAACGGAGGCGAGCACCGAGTCGGGGAAGACACCCTGCTTACAAACATATGTTTTTCACGTCGCGGTAAGCAGCTTTCACCGCGCTGTTTTAATTTGGAAGCTGCGGCGCGTCTCCCTGACTGGATTCGCGTCTGCCATTTTGCTTCCTAGTTGTCTTCGCCTCTTCGCTTATCTCAGAAAATGAGGTTCTGAATTTAAATGCTGCTGCAGTGGAATAGAGATTGTTTCGGGAGTCTATTTTAACACTCCTTCCACCAGGGAGCAGTATAACCTAAAAATTCTACTTGCTGCCTCCATGGTATGTTTCAATGAGGATAATACAGGATATATACAATTCACTGCACAACAGCGTTTCTCATGGAAATGAACAGATTATCAGGGAGTTCTATACCCATACTGCCATGATATATGTGAATAAAACTCATATTTGCTACTGGTCATAAGCATATGGATATGCAATAACTTTCCAAGTTTACGTCTCAGCCAAATATTCAAGCAGATCACCATTAATGCAATGGGTAAAAATACACATTTCAGGGAGTGACTGGCTAGGGGTGTGTAGTGCCAGCCAGGGATGTTTGAAACTCCTTATTTAATGAAATATTAACTGCCTCTCAGACCTACCATTGTGCTATTGAAGCTGCTTTTTGCGCATTCTTCCTTAAAGTAATTACTCTTTTACTCTCCAATTATCCATGTATATGGGGAGAACCAAGTCTTTATCATCAGATTGAGTCTGTCCTGTCATACTACAGACTCAACATATATACAGTGCTTCATATAGGTTCCTCTTCCCTTCTATGGGTAGATTAAGGAATCTTAAGCTCTCAGTTACTTCAAAGCGTGTTACTTATTCAGACTCTGACTCCAATCACTACGACATGGAGGACAATTCTCCTCACAAACCTGAATCTTTGACAGGTGCTATTTCAAAACTGCATCCTCCAACAAAACCACTTGTGAGCTCCACTAAACGAACAAAAAAGGATCCTCCATCCCCAGTGCATGCTACTTCTGTCTCTATGGATCTGATTCTTGAGGAAATTTGTGTACTAAAGCCTTTTATGGAAGAAACTACTAAGACTCTGCAACTTCTGGACAGTAAATGGTCTTCCTTGGAATCACGCGTTCTTGTCATGGAACAATCCACAGAATGTTTACAGTCTACATGCTCTCGAGTCCCTCATCTAGAATCAGAAATTGCTCTCCTCAAGAAACATACTGAGGACTTGGAAAATCGGAATCCCAGGAATAACCTACGTATTCATGGACTTCCTGAAAATATGGAGGGCTCAAACCCGACGGCCTATTTTCAATCTTTCCTGCCTAAGCTTCTGGACATGTCGACCTCTGTCCCACTCAACATACAGCGTGCCCACAGGCTTGGTCCCAGAGTTTCATCAAAACCTCGTGGTGTTATCATGTATTTCTTACAGTATACAGATTTGCTACAAATCATGTCGACGGTCAAAGCCAAAAAACAAGTCTCTTGGGAGGGTCATCGTTTGTTCTTCTCACAAGATGTAGCGAAAGTTACTGCAGATCGCCGGAAGAAATTTCTTGACCTTCATCCTCAATTAGAAACCTTAAATGCAAGATATGGTCTCATCCATCCCTGTCTTTTAAGGTCACTTATAAGGAAAACACTACCACCTACGAAGATCCAGAAGCTCTGAAAGATTTTCTTCAACAAGTAGGAGCAGACGTCATGGACATCACGAAGTCTACTTAATTGTTACTCAGTTACCCCTTGTTTGCTCTTTTTATGTATAGTTTTATGTATAATTCTCTGTTTGGTTTCTCTGATCTAGTTAATCTTTTGCTTTTTTTTTTTTCCATTTTCTCATGATATTGTCTCTTTATTCCTAATTGCAGGTGTTTCTCTCACTCCACGTTTCTCATATGGTCTCCACAGTTATGTCGATGTCTTTAATCAATCCAAGGCTGCCCTGTCATCCGGTGGGGCTCAGATATTGTCTTTGTCGGCGCCCGACGTCGCCCACCCCAGTTGTCTTTGTGTGTTGTAGGTATGTTTCTCAGTCGTCATTTGTATGACTTGTACTGTCTTTTTGTCTTCTGTTATGTTCTCCTTTCCTTCCAGTCTCTTTATATCATTACTCTATTTCTTTTTCTCCTTCCTAGTACTTATTCTGTTGCTCCCTCTTTCCCTTCTCTTCTAATCAAACAAAAGTCTTATCTCTATACTCTTACCCTCTCACTTTTTCTCAATTCTAAGATTGGTTTTATCACTGTAAGCTTAATGATTGTTCATGTTATTACTTTCTGGTTACATTCCGAGTTACTACATGGAATATTAAGGGATTAGGTAATCCTATTAAAAGACAACGGGTGCTAACCCATTTAGCTAAATTAAAAACTGACATTGCATTACTTCAGGAATCACATCTTTCTGAAACTGAAGCTTCCAAGTTAAAGAAATGCTAGGTAGGCAATGTGTTTTATTCTCCGGCTTTAGGTAAGAAAAATGGTGTTTTGATTCTCTGTCATAAAAAATGTCATGTATCAGTTGCTCATCAAGAATCTGACTCTGAAGGTCGTTGGGTTATTGTTAAACTCATTATTGATAAAATACCCTTAGTTATTTTTAATGTATATGGCCCAGTCTCTGTTGACAAGGTTTTTTGGACACAAATCTCTGACAAGCTACTTTTATACGATGATGATTATATTGTTTTTGGTGGTGACTGCAATCAAATTCATGATCCCATATTAGACAGACATTCATCAGTTAAATTTGTACATACTAAAATGCATTTACAATTTACCTCCACCATACGCGGTAAATCTCTAGTCGATATCTGGAGACTTTGTCACCCGGACCTTCGGGAATATGGGGCCCCATTAGGATGGCGGGCGGACTTCAGTCCGCCCGCCATCCTCGCGGTACTGGGACCAGCCGCCAGACATGCGGCGGTCCCGCACCGCTGATTAGGATGCGACCGCCACCCTGGCGGTCGCATTCCGCATATTTGGCATTGCGGCGGGTGCTGCTTACAGCAGCACCCGCCGCAATGCCAAATTGACATGTTGTGCATTCCCATGCACAACGTGGCAGGCACCGCGCGGTGCCTGCCACCTTGTGCATGGGAATGCAGGGGGGTACCATGGGTATCCCCCAAGTGCACCCCCCAACCCCCACCCCCCCTGGGGGCCCGCAACGGGGCCCCAAAGCACATCCCCACCAGCCTTTCCATAGCGGCATCACCGCCATGGAAAGGCCTTTTACACTAGGCATCATAATATGGATGGCGGTGCCTTCTAGGCACCGCCACCATATTGTGCCCCAGCTCCGCCCGGCTGGCAATCAGAACGATTGCCGACCGGCGGAAAAGCGGCGGACGCACTTTGCGTCTGCTGCGATACCCCCCGCCATAATAATATGGCGGGGGGTAAATCAGGTTAAGATGGTGGGCAGATCGTCACCGCCGGCCCGGTGGTGGCGATCCGCCTGCCATCATAATCATCCCCATAGTTATTATTCAGCCCCACACCACTCACAGTCCCGTATTGATTACCTCTTTTTAAGTAAATCCTTAGCTCAACATGTCCTTCAGTCTGAGATAGGATCTATTTGAATATCGGATCATGCCCCAGTTTTTGTTGACTTTGATCTGATACCATTTTCTCCACATGCAGGTTGGTGGCGTTTCAACAACTCATTACTCTTAGACCCTAATTTCTCTGGCCAATTCAGCTCTTTTGCTTCTGAATTTTTTGTTATTAATTCAACTCCAGATTCCTCTCCTGTAATGATTTGGGACTCTTTTAAGGCAGCCGCTAGAGGGTTCATAATGAATTTTGTCTCACAAAAGAAAAAATCTTTTGAGGTACAAATTACTCAATTACTTAATAAAATTAAACAGCTAGAATACACTTATTATCATTCCAACACTGAATCTTCCTTAAAAAATCTCATTGATGCCAAGCTCACTTTTAACAGATTATCCACAGAAGCCGCTTCTTCCTACTATTGAAAAGCAGCTCTCGCTACTATGGAGGTCAAAATAAAATGGGGAAATTACTAGCTAATTTTTTTTAAATAAGGAGAGAAAGAACTAGAATAGAATCTTTGCAGAGCACTGCTGGGACTCCATTTTTTAAAGACAATTATATTTTGAATGAATTTGTTTCCTTTTATAAGAATCTGTATACTCCAGAGACACAGCCAGTTCAATCAGATTTATCCTCTTATTTTCAATCCAATTCTCCTCCTTCCTCCCAACACATTGATTTTGATCCGCTGGGAATTGATATTACCTTAGCAGAAATTACCCATGCAGTCTCAGTGTTACGGCGAGGGAAGGCCCCTGGACCCGATGGGTTCACTGTTGAGTTCTATGAACACTTTGCTAATCTCCTTCTCCCAAATCTTTTACTTTTATTCAATTCCTTTATTACAAACTGTTCGTCTCAAGGCACTTTTCAAGAAGCCATGATATGTTTAATCCCAAAAGATAATAAGGACCCTTCCCTATGTAAAAATTATCGTCCCATTTCCTTAGTCAATATAGACTACAAGATTTTTGCCAAAATGTTGGCGCTGCGCATTGACCCTATCCTACCTGATCTTAATGGACCTGAGCAATCCGGCTTTGTAAAGCGTCGGTTAGCCTCTGATAATTCTAGAGTTTTTTTCTATATCCTTAACAAGGCATCTTCCTTAGACTATCCTATTGCTTCTATAGCTTTAGATGCTGAGAAAGCATTTGATAGGATTGGATGAGATTTTATGTTTCATGCTTTAAAATGGATAGGTTTTCCTTCCAAACTGATCTCTTTAATCTCCTTATTATACTCAGGTCCTAGAGCCTCTATCTTCGTTAATGGTAAAGTCTCGGATTACTTTTCTTTACTCAGGGGAGTATGACAAGGGTGTCCTTTATCACCTTTATTATTTGTAATAGCATTGGAACCCTTTCTAACTAAAATCAGGCAGGATGCTCTGATTTCTGGGTTTCAACTTGGTTCGTATCAAGTTAAAATGTCTGTTTATGCGGATGATATCCTTTTATATTGTTCCAATCCGGTTACATCTCTCCCTCCTTTCCTCCAACAAGTGGATATTTTTTCTCAACTATCAGGTTATTGTCTTAATACGGATAAATGTGAAGTCTTGCCTCTAAATGTTTTGTGTCTTAAGCATTATTTTACCCACACTGATTTTTCCTGGCAACCCTCTAAACTAAAATACCTGGGCTTATGGTTCTCCCCGACTATCCCGGAGACTTTAAAATTAAATTTTGACTATATCAATAAACGTTAAATGACACTATTGCATGTTGGCATCCTCTTTTTCTCTCTGGGTGGGGACGAATGGATTCAATTAAGATGATGCTTACCCCTCTAGTTTTATATATTCTTCCCATGATCCCTGTGCACATTCACGGATATTATTTTAAGAAAATTGATTCACTTTTAACTAAATTTCTTTGGAAAGATAAGCCTCCTCAAATAGCCTTGTCCTCCTTAAAAAATGATAAAACTAATGGTGGCCTTAAATTCCCTGACTTCAAAACTTATCACTCTGCTTTTTCTCTAAAACAAGCTTCCCGTTGGCTCTCCTCTGAGCCTTTCACACATCCCCCAGTATGGATAACTATAGAGAGATTTCTCGTCTCCCCTTTTGACTTTCGGGAAATTCTTGCCTTCACTAATATGTCCTTTTTGCGCTCTCCTGTTATTTCCCATACTCGTAAGCTTTTAGCCCATCTTATACCATCTTCTTATCCTTCTATTGCTTCTCTTCTTCAACAGCCCATCTGGCATAATAAATTATTACGCATCAAAAATCGTACCATTTATTGTAGATTTTGGAGATCTAAAGGTTTACTTTGGATTTCTCAAGTTTTGACTAATAATCATCCCCTATCTTTTACTGATCTTCAAACAAAATTTTCATTACCTAATACTTTCAATTCACAATATAACCTTCTTCTTCCTTCTCTTAATCAATATCTCCTCACACTACCAATTACTTCCAAACTTCCTATAGCATGTACTACTCTTTTTCCCAAATTAGATACTTCCCCTCTGCATCTTCTATATATAAGTGCTTATTATTACCTTCAGATAGACTCAAGTCAAAGACTGAATTGGCATGGGAAAAGACTTAACACAATGCTGGCCAACTTCCATTTGGGATAAACTATGGCTTAAAATTCACAAAACATCAAGAGCTGCTAATACTACTCATACCCTTTACTTTGTTTATCAACGTCTATTACTTTCCCCAGCAACATTAGCATCTTTTTCACCTAATAATCCATCTACTTGTTGGTCCTGTTCCTGTTCTAATGCTGATTTAAAACATATGCTATTTGATTGTCCTAATATCCTTCAGTTCTGGAAATTAGTCTGGTCCCAAATTAAAAAGATTTTTAAAGTAAATATTACCTTTTCTTTACCAAATATTTTCTTAGGCTCCTTATCAACCCAATGGCCTCAATCTCCATCAAACTTCAAGTTGTTAGATTTATTGTTAGCTGTAACTTTACATTTAATAACCTCAAATTGGAAGCAGGCAGATAAAGTTACTTTTAGAGCTTGGTGGAATGCCGTGTGTTTTCATCACAGACTTGACACCAATTATGTTACCCCTATTTCTTTGGCGATTAAAAGAGATCTTTTATGGCTTCCAATTACCACATATTTATCCATGTCCGCTTCTTCTACTGTTAAAGTTGTAACTGTATCAGATGATGTCTGGAAACCACCGTAAATACACCTTGTTGTCTTTTTCTTAATATATTAGAAACAGTTTTTTATGCATACGTATTTATACTAGGATATTTAATTCTTAGATATTATTGTGCCTACAGTGTTTAATTTCTTACCTCGTTTTTTCTTCAATTTTTGCAGAGTCATAATATACTGTTCCCCTTTTTCCCCTCCCACTTTCTTCCTCTCTGGTTTGAATTTATTCCCCTTTTGCATACAGCATGTTATCTATAATTGTTGTATCTCCTTATTCTTTTATAATCTCTATGTTAACTACGTTTCAGTATGCTTATTATAATGCTGTTCTTTTTTCTTGTGGTTTTCAATAAACTCAAACTTAAAAAAAAGAAGCAGCCTAGAGGTCTGGCCTAGAGTTCCATGACATAGCAGTGTCTCCATGCAAGAAGCTTTGGCATAAATATTGCTGCAGGTTTTCTCCTTTAAACGCTGCATACTGGCTGCACTGCAGAGGACGCAGATGGGGTCTTTTGGGCGATAGGAGCAGGCCGAAAGGGGATTCAAGGAACACCAAAATGTAAATTATTCTACAAATATAAAATAAATGTAGTAATCACTGGCACTAAAGTTAACTACTTTCTGTGTGGATGTGCTCCATGGGAAAATCCAGAATGCCATCACTCACAGCAAAGTTAACTGTAGTGTTTTGTGAATATGTATAGCAGGACTGTTCTGGTTCCTGAAGGACTCTGTAGGTAAAGACGTAATTGTTGGGTGTGGTTCAGAAAGTTTATGACACGATGCGTGCAGTTAACGGTTGCACTCTGAAGAATGAAGACGTGAAATACAGAGTTAGTGGATCTGTAACCCAAAGATCCAAGAGTGGACTCCCAGAGGGTTTGCCAAGGTCCAGCAAACTGCTCCTGCATACCACCTGTGCCTCACTCGAGGTGGTAATCGACTGGAAGCGTATGTGGAATCAAAGCGCCACTCCAGCCACTACAAGGTTTTCGAAGAAGGCGAAGCCCTTACGGAGAGTCTCAGTCACAGTCAGCCAGTAACCTGCTGGTAAGGCCAAAAGCATACCACAGAGCCATCATTCATACAGAACGATAACGCTAAAGGCAGTGACAACCAGGTACAAAAAACGCTAAAGGCAGTGACAGCCAGGTGCAAGAGAGCGCTAGAAGCGGAAGTATTCAGGCTTAAGAATAGCGCTGTAGGCATAGACAACCAGGTGTAGAGAACAAGATTGTTCTCACTGGCAACAACGAAGATGGAGTCATTTGACCTCTAGTTGAGCACCAGCCGAAGACCAGTGCGTTCAAAGTGGCAAGGAACATCCAGGAAGATTCAAGTGAAGTCCCAGGGGTTGTGCTTACGGAGCCGTTGGTATTTGAAGCAGTGACCACTGAAGTCGCCGGTTGCGCTCAGCATAACTCAAAACATTTTTGTGATTTTGAAGTCCTCCAGTGGCCGCAGAGAAGGGTGCCAAATATGACACCGCCGACTTCCTGAAACTACTGTTTCCTTTCGATACCACCAAAAAGCAGAATGGACTGCCTGGACTGAAACATTTGATGACTTCATTGACTCGCTCAAAGAAGCAGATGACAAAAAGATCATCAAATATTTAAAGAACCTGGCAGGTGGCAGAGTGAAAGAAGCGATAAAGAAAATACCATGAGCTGATGAAATATCTTACCATCAAATTAAGAAGGCATTAGAAATCAAGGCCAATCTGATGCCAAATGTTGACTATGAAAGGTGCATCTTTCACCAAGCAAGACAGCACGCTGGATAAACAATGGATGAGTTTGCTGAAAGGCTCAAGACTCTCACCAAGCATTGAAAGGTCAATGATGAAGAATTTGATGGAGAAACAATAAGTCTCAGTATTATCGAAGGTTGCCTTACCAACTCATTCAGACTACGCATGTTGAGAGAGATACTCAGTCTGGAGAGGGTGCTTATGGTTGCGAGAGTAGAGGAACGTGCAGACATACAAACTGCTGATATGGAAACTGGAGTAGCATAGAGTGAAACAGCATTGAGCATGAAAAGTAAGCATAGACACAAGGTCGAGGGCCACAAAGTGATGTCTCTGAAGAAAAAGAAATTGTGCTTCCGATGCGGATTTTCCAACCAAAGGTAAATGTCCCACCATTGGACAAATATGCAAAGGCTGCGGTAAAGAAAACCATTTCATAATGGTTTGTAAGGCAAAAAAGAAACCAATTACTTCACGTCGAGAAGAGAAAATGGATGCCAGAAGGTTCCAGAAGCACTCTAGCCACGCCCACAAGGCCAAACGACCATATCAATTGAGGCCAGTGGAAACTAAACGAAGTTGATCGTCATCAAATTCGTCCTCCAAAGGATCTTCAGTGTAACCAGTGAGCGACGGTGAAGAAGAAGGCTGTGCGATTATAATGTCTATTACTGAACAATGTGCACATGGAGGTGTGGCTTCATGCAGAGAAGAACCCACGTCCAAAGGATGCCGCAACGTGAAACAAGCAAGTTTCTTTGGACATTGCCGTAAAATCACATTAAAGGTGAATGGTTGCTCCATACCTTTTATTATTGACAATGGTGCATCAATAAACATCGTGCCAGCAGAAAAGTACAATGACTTGTCTCTAGTGCCCCGTCTCATGCCTTCGCAGACAAAGGTATACGTGGGCTGCTTCCATCCATCCTGCGACACAAGAAGACGAAAGTACAAGTGCCGATTCATGTCCTTCAAGGTTCTTCGTCAAGTGCATGTTTACTCAGTTTTAGTACTGCAGGTGACATGAGGCTGATTTCCATCAATTGTAGAATAAATGTCCATGTGGAAATAGTTAATTAATTCCCGTCGTTGTTTCATGGTCTAGGAAATCTTAAGACAATGAAAATGCAACTTCACATTAATAAGGACATTCATCCCATTGCTCAATGACATTGTTGAATTGCTTTTCATCTGCAGGAAGCTGTTGAGAAAGAACTTGAAATGCTGTTGAAGCATGATATCATTGAACGCTCTACTGGTCCAGCGCCATGGGTTTCGCCCATACTGGTGGTGCCCAAAAAGGATAGTGGGGGTGCCGGGTGTATTTGTTTCAACATCCGACAAACTAAAGAAAATACCATGAGCCGATTAAATATCTTACCATCAGATGAAGGAGGCATTAGAAATCAAGTTCAATATGATGCCAAATGTAGCAAACGAGGCAAGGCAATCGAGAGAGAATGACATCCCGTTCCACACAATGCCGACATGATCAGACAGCTAAATGGCGCCAAAGTCTTTTCGGGTCTTGATCTGAACAAGGGGTATCATCAACTCAAACTAGAAGAAAATTGCACGTCATTACTAACTTTTCAATCCATGTTGGTTTGTTCAGATATAAGTTTTGGGGTGTTGCCAGCTGCAGAGCTCTTTCAGGATGTCATACGCTGCATAATGCAACCTGTCACACATGCTTTTAATTACAGTAATGACATACTGGTGTTCAGCCCACTAGAAAAGAACATTACAGTGCCCTTACCCAAGTATGCCGTTTACCTGCTGACACAGTTCTCACTTTGAACGCAGAAAAGTGTGAGTTTACAAAACAAAACTCAAATTCTTTGGGCATATTTTCTCTGAAAAGGGGATTACACCAGATCCAACCAAAGTACAAGCCTCATCGTCCACGTGCCCCCCACAGGATGTGACCATGCTACGATCCTTCGTTGGCATGGCCATTTACCGTTCCAGGTACATTTGTGACTTTGCCACCGTTAGAGCCCCATTGAGAGGCTTAACGAAATGGAATGCTTTGTTCAAGTGGTCACATGAATGTGATCAAAGCTCTAATGATATTAAACATGCAATCAAGAATGCTACTGAGATGGCTTATTTTGATCCAAAAGTACATACTGAGATTGTGGTAGTTGCAAGCCCGGTGGGGTTGGCACAATCCTTGCACAATCCTTGGAAGAGGTGTGGCGCAGCGGCCACGGTACCTGACTCTGGACCACGGGGTTCACGGTTCGATCCCCGGTGCCGGCGGCAGGTTAGCCCAGCACCATGTGACTCTGGGCAATAGCTCGCTTAATCTTCCCGAGGGCCCCCAGCGCCGGGACACCTCTCCGGAGGTAGCTGTGTGCTTTACAAATGCTGGTATTATTATTTCACAATGGACAGGACAATGCTCAGAGACACATTTTGGCCTATGCGAGCAGGAGTCTGTCGCAGACCAAACATGCTTATTCCCAAACTCAGAAAGAAATTAGCGCAGTATTGTGGGCTTTTGAATACTTCCATGTGTTTTTATACCGAAAACATTTCACCACCGAGGCGTTGCTCACCATTTTCGGAACTCCGGAAGCCAAGATGCTCTCTTGCATCGAGAGGTGGTGGTTGCAACTGCAAGAGTATGATTACACTATTGTGCACAAGTCAGGGAAAGATCAAAATCCAGTTGACTATTTTTCACGAGTGCCATTGCAGTGTCAGAGAACAACGTCTAAAGAGGCTGAGGCCTATGTTAACTTCATAATTAAGTCAAGCGCGCCTACAGCTATATCTGTGGAACAAATTCTTGCTGCTACGAACGCAGATCAAGATATGATTGCCCTCAAAGACATTATTACGCAACAATCCTGGAGGAAACATACTTGACCTCTTACGGAAAAGTTTGAGAGAAGAACTGTCTGTTACTCAAGAAGACATTATATTACGTGGTGCGAGAATTCTCCTTCCAGAGAGTTTGAGACACCAAGTCATTGAGCTAGCCCACAAGGGTCATTGTGGCATTGTCGCCACTAAGAGAGCTCTCTGCGACCTAGTGTGGTTTCCTCGCCTTGATGAAAGAGTTGAAAGAGAATTAAAGGCCTGTCATTTTTGTAACTGTTTGTCTCCAAAAACAACACAGCACCCACTAACCATGTCTGATCTTCCGAAGCAAGCGTTGGAGAGGATTGCCGTTGATTTCTTTGGACCCCTCAACAATGGATATTTTCTCCTGGTTGTCATTGAAGAGTAGTCACGATTTCCCCTTGTGGAAGACATGTCTTAAACCACACATGACAAAGTCATTGGGATATTGAATGATATTTTTGCAACATGGGGTATTCTTAAGTCTGACAATGGCCCACCTTTCAACAGTCAAGAGTTTAAGGATTTTCTCACAAATGTGAATGCTAAAGATCAGAAAATAACACCTCTGGCCACAGGCATTGGGGTTGTCGAATGATTCATGGGGACCCTAAAGTGAACAGTTCAGTGCCCTGCGCTGGAAGGAACTGACCTCCGATCAGTTTTGTGCTCAGCATTTTGTGCTTACAAGTCCACTCCTCATTCCACGACAGGTGAAAGCACTGCCACCTTGATGTTTAGGAGAGCCATGGGAACGAAGCTGCCGTAATGGACCTCTAATAGGTTGACCGATGCGGATGAGGTCCACTCCACGGATTCCATGCACAAGTCCAGAATGAAGCCCTATCCTGACAAACGATGATGTGCTCGGGACACAGTTTTCAAGGAAGGATATCGAGTCCTTGTCAAGCAAAAACGGAAACGCAAGTCTGATGTTCGTTTGATGCTGAACCACTGAGGGTTGTGGCGAGCACAGGACATATGGTGACTGTTCAATGTCCCAGAAAGTCTATCAGGAGAGACTCATCACATTTCAAGCGTTTTCCTCGATGTTCATCGGCTCCAGATATTAGAGGTGAAATCTGTCCACCGGAGATCCCAACTCCTACACCGAACCCTGCATCACCTGTACCCGATGTGGGCATCTCTTCTCCACCTCATCAATTTCACACAAATAGATATTGAAGGCTGGTTTGAGCGCCTCATCAACTTATTGAGGAACTATGATGTATATATGTAATATTTGTTCTTTTTATTTAACAAAAGGGGAGATGTAGTGTCTTATAGAAGGACCTTTCTGGTCCCTGAAGGACTCCGTAGGAAATGACGTAATCGTTGGGTGTGGTTAATAAAGTTTATGACGCGATGTGCACAGTTAACAGTTGCCCTCTGAAGAATAAAGACATGCAATACAGAACTCCGTGTGTGATGTAATCAATTTGCATCCTGCCGGGCTGCGGAGAATGCAACATTAACCAATGGCTGAAGTGGGCTGAATCTTTGCCCCATAGTGGATGCTGTAGTGGGCGGAAGAAAACTGTGAATGACACAACAACAGACCAATGGATGATGAGGAATGGCTGGATGCCATTCTAAGCATAGTAATCATATTAAAAACAAAAGGTGTTGGCTAACACCAGACCCACAAATCTCACAGAAAACATTGGACTCTTCTTGCTATTTGGTGTTGGCTGTCCAGCACATTCTCTGTAGCCTTGTCTAAAACCTCCCTTCTGGAAGTAAAGTGGGAAAGTGCCTTTTGGGATGCCCAAGTCTCCCCTCTTGCCAATTCTTTTCATATTTTCTATGATCGATTTAAAGAGTATTCCATTGTCTTTGGAAATATTTGTGCAGATTGTTTAAATGTGGTCTTTGTTATCAGCAAAACGAAAAAGTCATTTTCTGTGGACCAACCATCAGAATCATACTTACAGAGGACCTGTAACAGTCTCTGTAATATACATTTTAAAAGGCCTTGCTGCTGGATTGTTTGTGAAGAAATGTAAAAACTGTAGCTCATACATACCGTGAGAACAGGCGCTATATTTGAGTGACGCTGCTGGCTGTAAGAGTCTGCAAAGAAACAACACCAGGCATGTAAGGGAATAAGGAAAGGAGACAAAGAGCTCATTGACATTACACCAGACAGATGTTGCACATGGTCATACATTCAGTGTTCACTGCCGCAGAGGTGAGGCTGATTATAAATGCAGCAATATCAGGCAACTTCAAAATCCAACATGTGCTTGTTGCTGTCTCCCCCCCTTGGAGCTTTAACCCAAAGGGAGCAGCCTAGGTGGGATCCTAGGTAAATAAACGCCACTGAGAGAGGTCCAGAGTTCATTCTGGGACCCCTTTCAAATGGGATCTGTGGTACACCAGATACTGTGTGATGCGCACATAAACACCGCGACTGGCTTATTTTATGAAGTCTGTACACAATATATGGGTCCATCTATTTTATTTTAAGTCCTCTTAAAGGCCAGGGGCAACTTACAGACACTGCCCAAAGAGCGCAACAAGCTTTGCAACCAATTGTTATAGTCTGGGGGGCAATTTGGTATTTCAGAGGACAGCTTCAGCTGTTGATGTGGCCACTTACATTCTACCCATTTCTGGGGTGCAAAGGAAGTCTGCACCACTTCTCATGGGGATGTGGCCAGGTTCAAACACGCGTATACCTCTTGTTTGTGTCTGTGTAATATTACAGAAGCAGTGGCAGAGGCAAAAGTCTATTGGAGGAATGTGATCATGTTGTGCCACCTAAAAGATGGTGCAGGATTAAGGAGCCTCACTTGGCACTCCATGGCAGGGGCCCTTGGAAGTTTAAGGGACCTCTCAGGGATCCTCCAGACTCCTCTCCTGGGGGGCAGTCACAGCTCCATCCTCTCTGGTATGGAGTAGCCCTGACCCCTTCCAAACCGAGGCCAGATCCACCTTTCAACAAAGCACTACAGTAGGGCTTGTCCAGTCACTATCTGGGCAGTGGACCTTGCATCCTTGCACCAGAGGAGAGCCATGAAGAGCCCCATGTGGGTGGGTGACGTCTGTGTGGCTGCAGGCTGTCTGCAGCTCATGCACATTGGGTTTGGGTTATTGTATGTAATGCAGCCAGTGCTTCTTTTCGTTAGGTGATGCATTGCCCAGGTCTGTGAAGAAGAACATTGAGTTTTGATGCTTTTAGTAGTAAACAGGTGCCATACACCTTGCCGGTCATCTGTGACCAGGAGGTTTACTTACAGGGGTTCGGAATAAATGGTGTTGATTATGAATCAACTTACCTGAAAGAAACATAGAAGTGCACGGTCGGGCAGAATCCCAAAACACCTTTGCAAAGGTGCTTCAGTGCATGTGTTAAAAAGTAGTCTTTATGCCATTAGAATGTATTCTATCTAAAAAACAACAATCAATTACATTTCAGGGATGTATGACTACCCCTTTTACAACGAATGCCTTAACCACGAAGGCTAAACCACTACCAAAGCTAAACCACCACGTTCTTTACAACGACTTACTAAACCACGAAAAATAATCAATTTCCATATTACCCGAATCTACCACTACGTTCTCTTAAATGCATGTTTGAAACACGGTACAAAAATGTAATTATATTAAACATGTCTTTTTATTTAAACATTTTTCTGTATTTAATCTTTAAATTTTCAATCTTAAAAATCGTTTTTTACATATACTGACGAACTTACAAAATGACACTAATGTACGCTAAAAATCCATAAAATATAAATCCATCATCTTTTTTTTCGATTTTGACTAGAATGCTAACTAAATTAAATTAACACAAAATGCACTTTTAAACTATAGTAAAAAAGCAAGTTCTTTCCGAAAATATTTTTTTCAAAATGGATTGTTGATCATTTTTTCATTTGTAAAATGATTATACTTAATTAAAACATTTAAAAAGCGGCCAATCTCCATTTTGTCACCACTTCAAATGTGACAACCAGTCGCATTTTGCACAGATCAAGATCGCATCTTTGAATAACCAACAGTGCCATCTACGGGCCTAACACAGTAAATTATAATAAAGACTAATATATCGAAAGCCTGAGAGCATTCCCAAAAACGCTGTTCCCTCGACATGCCACCAAGCAGGTTGAAAGCTGGCTGCTTCCCCACGCTCCTTAGAGTCCGCCAGCAAGGAAAGGGGTAGGGGGCGGAGAGGAGTAACTGCCACACAAACCGAACGCAATGTCAGGCCTTAGCAAGCCTCGTTGGTTGCCAGCCAGCTGGCGGAACTGCCGTTTCCAAGGGTCAAAGAAGGGTGGGGGGCGGAGAAGAATAACGTAAAAACGTTTTCCAGAGAGATGCCAAGCATAGTTTTGCCTCCCTAATTAAAACAAAGAGAGGTGGGGTGGTTTAGAAGTGTCGGGGACAGCAAAAAGAAGAATAAAATGCCACGTTTTCCAGAGAGATGCCAAGCATAGTTTTGCCAGTCCGAGTCGTGGTTTAGGAGTGTCGGGGACAGCAAAAAGAAGAATAAAATGCCACGTTTTCCAGAGAGATGCCAAGCATAGTTTTGCCAGTCCGAGTCGTGGTTTAGGAGTGTCGGGGACAGCAAAAGAAGAATAAAATGCCACGTTTTCCAGAGAGATGCCAAGCATAGTTTTGCCAGTCCGAGTCGTGGTTTAGGAGTGTCGGGGACAGCAAAAGAAGAATTAGGTGCCACGTTTTCCAGAGCGATGCCAAGCATAGTTTTGCCAGTCCGAGTCGTGGTTTAGGAGTGTCGGGGACAGCAAAAAGAAGAATAAAATGCCACGTTTTCCAGAGAGATGCCAAGCATAGTTTTGCCAGTCCGAGTCGTGGTTTAGGAGTGTCGGGGACAGCAAAAAGAAGAATTAGGTGCCACGTTTTCCAGAGAGATGCCAAGCATAGTTTTGCCAGTCCGAGTCGTGGTTTAGGAGTGTCGGGGACAGCAAAAAGAAGAATTAGGTGCCACGTTTTCCAGAGAGATGCCAAGCATAGTTTTGCCAGTCCGAGTCGTGGTTTAGGAGTGTCGGGGACAGCAAAAGAAGAATAAAATGCCACGTTTTCCAGAGAGATGCCAAGCATAGTTTTGCCAGTCCGAGTCGTGGTTTAGGAGTGTCGGGGACAGCAAAAGAAGAATTAGGTGCCACGTTTTCCAGAGAGATGCCAAGCATAGTTTTGCCAGTCCGAGTCGTGGTTTAGGAGTGTCGGGGACAGCAAAAAGAAGAATAAAATGCCACGTTTTCCAGAGAGATGCCAAGCATAGTTTTGCCAGTCCGAGTCGTGGTTTAGGAGTGTCGGGGACAGCAAAAAGAAGAATTAGGTGCCACGTTTTCCAGAGAGATGCCAAGCATAGTTTTGCCAGTCCGAGTCGTGGTTTAGGAGTGTCGGGGACAGCAAAAAGAAGAATTAGGTGCCACGTTTTCCAGAAGATGCCAAGCATAGTTTTGCCAGTCCGAGTCGTGGTTTAGGAGTGTCGGGGACAGCAAAAAGAAGAATAAAATGCCACGTTTTCAGAGAGATGCCAAGCATAGTTTTGCCAGTCCGAGTCGTGGTTTAGGAGTGTCGGGGACAGCAAAAAGAAGAATAAAATGCCACGTTTTCCAGAGAGATGCCAAGCATAGTTTTGCCAGTCCGAGTCGTGGTTTAGGAGTGTCGGGGACAGCAAAAAGAAGAATTAGGTGCCACGTTTTCCAGAGAGATGCCAAGCATAGTTTTGCCAGTCCGAGTCGTGGTTTAGGAGTGTCGGGGACAGCAAAAAGAAGAATTAGGTGCCACGTTTTCCAGAGAGATGCCAAGCATAGTTTTGCCAGTCCGAGTCGTGGTTTAGAAGTGTCGGGGACAGCAAAAAGAAGAATTAGGTGCCACGTTTTCCAGAGAGATGCCAAGCATAGTTTTGCCAGTCCGAGTCGTGGTTTAGGAGTGTCGGGGACAGCAAAAAGAAGAATTAGGTGCCACGTTTTCCAGAGAGATGCCAAGCATAGTTTTGCCAGTCCGAGTCGTGGTTTAGAAGTGTCGGGGACAGCAAAAGAAGAATTAGGTGCCACGTTTTCCAGAGAGATGCCAAGCATAGTTTTGCCAGTCCGAGTCGTGGTTTAGAAGTGTCGGGGACAGCAAAAAGAAGAATAAAATGCCACGTTTTCCAGAGAGATGCCAAGCATAGTTTTGCCAGTCCGAGTCGTGGTTTAGGAGTGTCGGGGACAGCAAAAAGAAGAATTAGGTGCCACGTTTTCCAGAGAGATGCCAAGCATAGTTTTGCCAGTCCGAGTCGTGGTTTAGAAGTGTCGGGGACAGCAAAAAGAAGAATTAGGTGCCACGTTTTCCAGAGAGATGCCAAGCATAGTTTTGCCAGTCCGAGTCGTGGTTTAGAAGTGTCGGGGACAGCAAAAGAAGAATAAAATGCCACGTTTTCCAGAGAGATGCCAAGCATAGTTTTGCCAGTCCGAGTCGTGGTTTAGGAGTGTCGGGGACAGCAAAAAGAAGAATTAGGTGCCACGTTTTCCAGAGAGATGCCAAGCATAGTTTTGCCAGTCCGAGTCGTGGTTTAGAAGTGTCGGGGACAGCAAAAAGAAGAATAAAATGCCACGTTTTCCAGAGAGATGCCAAGCATAGTTTTGCCAGTCCGAGTCGTGGTTTAGGAGTGTCGGGGACAGCAAAAAGAAGAATTAGGTGCCACGTTTTCCAGAGAGATGCCAAGCATAGTTTTGCCAGTCCGAGTCGTGGTTTAGGAGTGTCGGGGACAGCAAAAAGAAGAATTAGGTGCCACGTTTTCCAGAGAGATGCCAAGCATAGTTTTGCCAGTCCGAGTCGTGGTTTAGGAGTGTCGGGGACAGCAAAAGAAGAATTAGGTGCCACGTTTTCCAGAGAGATGCCAAGCATAGTTTTGCCAGTCCGAGTCGTGGTTTAGAAGTGTCGGGGACAGCAAAAAGAAGAATTAGGTGCCACATTTTCCAGAGAGATGCCAAGCATAGTTTTGCCAGTCCGAGTCGTGGTTTAGGAGTGTCGGGGACAGCAAAAAGAAGAATTAGGTGCCACGTTTTCCAGAGAGATGCCAAGCATAGTTTTGCCAGTCCGAGTCGTGGTTTAGAAGTGTCGGGACAGCAAAAAGAAGAATAAAATGCCACGTTTTCCAGAGAGATGCCAAGCATAGTTTTGCCAGTCCGAGTCGTGGTTTAGGAGTGTCGGGGACAGCAAAAAGAAGAATTAGGTGCCACGTTTTCCAGAGAGATGCCAAGCATAGTTTTGCCAGTCCGAGTCGTGGTTTAGAAGTGTCGGGGACAGCAAAAGAAGAATAAAATGCCACGTTTTCCAGAGAGATGCCAAGCATAGTTTTGCCAGTCCGAGTCGTGGTTTAGGAGTGTCGGGGACAGCAAAAAGAAGAATTAGGTGCCACGTTTTCCAGAGAGATGACAAGCATAGTTTTGCCAGTCCGAGTCGTGGTTTAGGAGTGTCGGGGACAGCAAAAAGAAGAATTAGGTGCCACGTTTTCCAGAGAGATGCCAAGCATAGTTTTGCCAGTCCGAGTCGTGGTTTAGGAGTGTCGGGGACAGCAAAAAGAAGAATTAGGTGCCACGTTTTCCAGAGAGATGCCAAGCATAGTTTTGCCAGTCCGAGTCGTGGTTTAGGAGTGTCGGGGACAGCAAAAAGAAGAATTAGGTGCCACGTTTTCCAGAGAGATGCCAAGCATAGTTTTGCCAGTCCGAGTCGTGGTTTAGGAGTGTCGGGGACAGCAAAAAGAAGAATTAGGTGCCACGTTTTCCAGAGAGATGCCAAGCATAGTTTTGCCAGTCCGAGTCGTGGTTTAGGAGTGTCGGGGACAGCAAAAAGAAGAATTAGGTGCCACGTTTTCCAGAGAGATGCCAAGCATAGTTTTGCCTCCCTAAGTGGGGACAGCAGTCCGAGTCGTGGTTTAGGAGTGTCGTGGTTTAGGAATTCGTTGAAATGAAGAGTCGTGGTTTAGGACTTCGTTGTTCGGGATTCCTCGTTGTTCTGACTTCGTTGTTCTGGTAAGTCGTGATTTAAACTTCGTTGTTTAGGATGTTTCCCACTTTTCAGTAACAGTTTAGCCCCAAGTTTGTAGAACTAATGTCCTTTTGTGTCATTGGGCAGTAGCTCACTGATTGTAATTTCTGAGAATGTAGCTTTTTTTGCATAATTTTTCTTACTGGCAGAAGTCGCCCCTTAATGGCGTCTTTGTAGAACGTCATCCAGATCTAGGGCTATATTATGCATACGGCGCACTTTCCCTGTTTGTGTCACAGCGCACCTTTCAAACAGTGCCCCAGGTGCACACAGGGACAATACAGTATTACAAAGAATGCTCTGCCCCCAGGACAGCACATTCAAGTGAAATAGGGAGCAGTAGCTTCAAATCTGCTCCATGTTTCACAGTGCCGGAGCATGCCGCCTGTACTTTGAAGAGGAGAACGAGATCCCCTTGCAGGCGAGTGCAGTGAGTGACTGCATCTGCCTGCAGGAGGGTGGCTGAGGGGCCAATGGGACCCTCTTTATTCACTCCAGAGGTCGCCTTTATGAGGCGCACTGAAAGTGTGCCACCTTTTTGTGGTGCATTTCAGTCTGCCTTGTAAGGGCATGTTTGCCTCTGTGCCCATGTCCTTAATACGGGGACGGGGCGCAGAGGCAAAGTGATTCCTTCATTTGTATGGGGCCACACCCCCATTAAAATGAGTGAATGCCCTCTCATGATAACGCTGGTGCTACATGTGCGTCAGTGCTGTCAGTATTACAGAAGGGGCTGCACAATCGTCTGCAGCCCCTTCTGTAATACCAAAGTGCCCTAGGGGGTGCAAGAAGTGGGCACACATACCCGTTGCGCCCCCGGGGTACTTGTGTAATATAGCCCAATATTGACTGAATGCACTCCAGGGCTCAACAATCACTACTACAGTGTTTTTTAAAATAAATTATACAAATGTAATATCCTACCCAGCCACTAAAGGCCAAGAAATTGTGAAATTGACTCAGACTTACCGAGACGCCCTGCGGTGAGTGGCCAAAGAACTTCTTGAGAAGATTGATGACCTGCGGTTCAACAGGCAGCCATTAACATAGCATCTCAACACATGTAATAACATGATAAATGTAGGTGGTGTCCAAATCAAGTCTGCTTAAACAGTGGGTCAAAGGCCTAGGTTGCTAAATTATATTTATGCAATTACTATACAATAAGAAGGTATCGGAGGCTGAGAACAGCTGTTAAATAGAGGGAGTAAATACCTACATAATGTCCGCTAAAGCTCTACCAACCATAACTTTCCAGTTTGTTTACTTGAAGAATAACTCCCGAGAAGGATCACACATTCATAAATAGATTTCTTCTGTGCTGTTTGGGTGCATTTGTACTTATGTGATGGATGAAATAACCTCATTCTTTAATGCAAACTTGCACGAATAGTATTCTGCACTACAACTTGATGGACATTCCTCCTAACCTTCCTACGAAACACTAATTTCATCATCACTGACTTAAGGATTTAAGAACAAATGCATGTATGTATATGTATGAATGTGGTATTTCTATAGGGCAAACTTATCCAAAAGTCAGCAGAGTGCTGTACATGATCAAAGACAAGCATAAAGTCAACCAGTAGGGGAGAAGAAACTGGGTAATGGACACAAACAAACACATAACACATTGCAGCGAATGTAGCAGAAGTTATCGAGCAAAGGACTGGACTGTATACACACCAGTACATATATGCCTGGTTGCTCTGTGACTGACATATACTCATAACAGTCCTGGGTCCTCCACATGACGCTTGGAGTGATGTCTAATTTACACTCTTGATGTATGTTTAGAAGGCCTCAGTCCAAAAGCATGTATTGCGCACACATAAATTTACAATTAATTCCACATCTGTATATCCTTGTCATCTACACCTGCACCCTTCCCCTCCTCTCACAAACTCAACACAGCCTCAGCAATATTAAAGTATCCAGCACCACCTTCAGATTCAGGATACTTTCCATCCTGGTACCGCACTGCCGGAGCCCCCCATTTGATCTGAGACCCCTCCATCTAGCTCACAAGCTCACCATCTCTAGCACACCTACAAGCAGGACACATTCAGACTGGAGACTAAGAAGAGTTCAAAAGAAACAACAGGGCAGCACGTCTTTTCCATCTGTGCAACCAGGATCTGGAACAACATCCCCGAATCCACCCACCAGGACCTCCCCAAAGCTGCTCCAACTTACCAAAGAGTTGAAGACTCGCCTCTTCAAACAACACTACATCACAATGGAGTAACAGTCCACTTCTGCTCTCAGGAACCAGATACCTTTCCAATCACTTGTTGACTTGTGTGCTTGGCTTTGACCCTGTATAGCGCTCCGCTGCCTGTTGGCTAGGGTCAAGCTACGCCAATGACATATTTGATACCAGCCGACACCCTTGGCACCTTCTAAGGGACCTCAAGAACCAAATCATCTAAATCTGGAAACTTCTGCCATCACTCAGAGACATCCCTACCCTGAGTGGTCCATGAAGATCATGTGGACTTCCCTCTCCTCTTCTGCTCAGTGAGGACGTTGAGGAGCAGAAGAACTAATAGCACACCGGAGAAGACCATCTGCTCTCAACATCAGGCTCATTCAAGTGCAGATTCATGGACACCAGATCTTATGTCTAAATTTCCTTCATTGAGTAATCTATCACAGCTTTCATCTTCAGGCACAACACTGCACAATGTAATTTAACTTTTAAAAGTGATATAGTGATAGTCAAATACAAATTGTGGTTTATCAAAATGAAAAGAAAGGTGGAATGCCCTGTTAGTCCTGTCTAAATGTTCCAGATATTGATATCCTTAGTCCTCTTACCCCTTTTCAGTCGGTCTAGCCTCGATTTATAAAATACTTAAGCCCTGATTACAAGGTTAGGACTGAATTCTAATCAGCATGCAAACAGAATATAGAGGAAATGGCCGCAAAAAAAAGTCAAAACAGAGAGTTCCTTGTGTTAAATACCAAACTGCATGTTATGCCTTATTTTCTATTTTTAAGTTTGACAATTTTTATTTAACTTTTAAGAGCACAAATCAAAGTACAACATCAGTCAAATAATAATGACCAATTTAAGCACTTCCTAAAAAGTGGTCTTTCATAGAAAAGATAAAATGCCTCATTTTCAAGTTCAAAACACAGAATAGAAAGCATTTACCATACATAGCACATACCTCACCTTATTCAGAACAACTTGTAATCAGCCCTAAGGCTATAAATTGTTACAAGATGATGCTAATACTTGATGAATTATTGCCACGCATATTGTTTTAGGGTATGTGTGTTTTTAATTAACTCTTTTTTTCTACTCGTTATAAAGCACATTTGTATCGTATTTTATTTTTGCATATTTATGGATAATTTCTATCTGAAATTAACTAATACCCTGAAATTGGTACCGTTTAATGGCCTGAAAATAAAGTGAGAAGGTGCTATACTGATTGTTTTTCGAGGCCTGGCTCAGATCACGAACCAAAATCGTTTTCCAAGCACTGAATTAGTTGAATTACGGAGCATTATTTGAGATATATAAGTAACGTAACATGAAGTCTGCATTTGGACTATGTGGACCATTCGAAGGGGAGAGACATGTTATGTGCCTGTCAGTGCCAGACATGCATTTTACATGCAGGCTGTCTGGTCTAGAAGCCTTAAATCCTATCTGTGGCCTTGTGATTTAATAGTGTTTAGAACCAAGTTACAAACACCGCAAATGAAGCTGTAGGAATTCCCTTGTAAATGAATCTAATTTGTAGATGGATTAAGGGTAAGGTGTCTCATTAACAAATGCCAAGGGTGAGTGCCTTGAAACTTATGGATGAGACTGTGTCCAAGCTCCAAGCAGGTGGCATCCAAAATCCTTGATAGCGAGTACATTCAGAAATGCACAACTGCTTTGAAATGCATGTCTGAAGACGCAGTTCTGCAAAAAGTACATGGTATTTTACAAAATATGGAGTGATATTTACATACATCAGCTTTGGATTGAATTCCTGGTGCTCAGGGATTTAAAATATCATGCTTTTATGCTTACATTTTTACAGCCCTGATGAAGTTCCAGTTGGGAACGAAACGCGTTGGCCTGGCTGATTCGTGTTTTAAAACATTTTGTATCAAGAATAAAAATATTCAATTATTGGGCAAACATGGATTCGGTGTCATTTGTGAACATCAACAGTATCTTGTTTGGGTTTACACTCTCCCTGCCTTGTGCCTATCCCATAGATTCCTATACATACCATGGACCTCATCCCGAGAACATTACTCGGTCTGGTGAGTGGAAATATTACTCAGTGCTGCTTATTTTGCCTTGATTGGTGAGTGAGAGATTCTATTCACTCTTTTCAGCGTTTGTGGTATTGTGAGCTTTATAATATGGTTCTTTTGCAGCCTTAATCTCCTGCCATCACTACAGGGGCTGTATTATGAATATGGTGCACTTTCCCTTTTTGTGCCATGGCGCACCATTCAAAGAGTGCACTGGGCGCAAACATGGACAGTGCACTGTATTACAAAGAATGTGCTGCCCTGGGGCAGCCTCGAACTCGTGTTGCCCTGTGAAATACGTAGCAGCTGAGCAGGAGGAGAGAGAGCCACTTGCAGGTAGATGCAGTGAGTGACTGCACCCGCCTGCAGGGGGATACCTGGGGGGTCCATGGGACCTTTCTTTCTCCCCCCCACAGGGCTGCCTTTAAGAGGTGCACAGAAAGTGCTCTACTTCTTTGTGGCGCACTTTCAGTGAGCATCCTAAAGGCATCTTTGCCTCTGTGCCCACATCCATAATACAGAACTGGCGCAGAGGCAAAATCAGTAGCGGCCCGTGGTGGGATTGCTGCCGGGCGCTGACGTGGGGTGGGGGAGGGGCAGGGTGGGGGGTAGTAAACTACGGATTACAGCCGATTAGAGGTAAGTAAACATATAAATAAATAAAACTAATTCCGTTGCGCGCGCTACTGGGTCTCACCAAAGGTTTACACATTTGTTTTTCCCTTATGACATCCTTTCTCGTCCTTCTTTGGCCTTGTGCCTGGTTTCAATTGTGACAGTATTAACCACAACAGGGAAGACTGGGTTGCAGTACATACCTTTTTGTCCAGCAAACACCCAAAAAGTAACATGAAGAATCCCTGTGGAAACAAAGAAAAATACCTCAGGAACCAAACACTGTATGGGCAACATTTAGAACTCAGCATGAATCAAGAGGCATAATGTAGCTAGGGGTGTTCAGGACTGGTAACATCTCTGTGAGACAAAAAGAGCCTTTCGGTTCTCAACCCTGATGATTTTCTGTGCTTGTGTCTCCGCTGTAGACACGCAGAGTCATCCTGTATGAGACTGCTGAACACAAATGGGCATATGTACAAGGAAATGGCGCAGCACAGTGCTGCTGCAAACTTTTCAGCGCTACGCCATTTCCAGAACGCAGGGATGCGCCATAGCTACAAGAATACAGCGCACCCTGTGTATTCCCTAGCGCTGCCATTAAAAATAGCTGCCTAGCGCCAACACAGACACCCTTGCGCCAAAGTGCAAGGGTGCCTGCGATGCAAGGATGATTGTTTATGTGCAGGAAGGTATTCCTTTCTGCACATAAACAATCAATAATGGCGACTTGCCAGCACACATAGAAGTAGCAAATCATTATTATTTAATGATTGTTTTTGTGTAGGAATGGACACCTTCATGCACAAAAAATTAATAGCGTTTTGCTCTTTCTATGTGTGCTGCAGAATGCAGCACACATAGAAAAAGCAAAAGCAGAACACATAGAAAAAGCAAAAATGAGTAGAAATAAAAGTATTTCTCCTTGTTGCGACAATCTAACACCTGCTTTTGCTTGGCATTGCCTCAGATTTACAGATCCTTGTAAATCTGGAGCAGCGTCAAAAAGCAAAGGGTGTTGTGGTGGAGCGCCCACAGCAACAGCCATTGCACGCCCCTTTCAAGCAGATATCTGCATGAAAGGGTACCATATTTACAAAGCAGCCTTAAGCCACAAAAAGTGGCTTAACGGCGCTTTGTAAAAATGGAGCAGGGCATTACACCACTGGAACGTTGGTAAAAGTGACGGCCCGGTGGCTCGATCCCCTTGTGCATATGCCCCAAAAAGTACAGGTGGCAGTGGGAGGAGGCTCCTACATTTCCCCCGGAACCAATGCTGGAGCTCTCCTGGCAGATTTCCAGGAGCCTGCAGCCAATCGTAAGCCATTTCGTAATATTGAAGCGGAGTATGGATCTGAAACCTCAGATGGAGTAAAATAAAATATCCAACTTCCTGTATATTTACACACATTGGGGCCGATTCCGATCTCGGCCGGTAGGGCTCCGAATCGGATTCGGCTTTACCGGATCCGATTCGGAGCCCTATTTCCCGACCGAATCGTACGTGCGTCCGGGCGAGCGAGTACGATGCGTGCGCTCGCGAAATCTCCCCCCTACCTGTGCATGTATGGCGCGACCCGCATCAACGCGAACACGCTGTAGGGGGCGCCCTTGTTCGCGTCATGCCCATTGAGTCAATGGGAGCCCGTGTACGCGTCGTACGACTGGCTCCCATTGACTTCAATGGGAGTCCGACCGAATCGAGTCCGATGGCATACGTGCGCATCGTACTCGTTCGGTCGGGCTGCTAGGGTCCGATTCGGTCGGAAATCTCTCCGGGTCCGGCTCGGTCGGGGAGATTTCCGGCCTGAATCGGAATCGGCCCCATTCTGTATTGATTAAAAAGAATGTGATGAAGATGCCAGACATTTTAAAATGCTATTGTTATTACTATTATTACTATTGTTGTTATTTTTATTATTATTATTAGAAGTAGTAGTTGTCGTAGAAGTTGTGCTCAGGGTAAAAGTAATATTAGGAGGAGTATTTCGTGTGACATGACATGTCTGTGTTTCACATTTTATATGAAGTGAGCATTTCAGTGTCTGAAGCTGCAGGTGTGAGTATATTGGTATGCCAGATTGCCACGTGCCTAAATTACATATATCTTTAAACTGGTATAGCGCTTTTATCGAGAGTGTTGTGTGTAACATAAGGATATGTACAAACAAAAACATGAAATTCACACTTCGTACAGACTGCATAAGGCGAGGAGGTACAGTAGCAGGACTTTCAACCAAGCATCATATGCTGCCCCCTTCTGTGCTACAGAGTGCAGTTGTGCTGGGGGAACTGAGGAGCTGTGTATGGGTTTGTGCTGCGCCTTATTTGAGAGAGAGGTCGAGGGAGCCACAGTGTCTGTGGGGGAGTAAGCTAGATATTATGAGTGTGGGAGAGAGAGGGGAAGAGATAGTGTGTGTGAGAGAGAGAGTCTCTATGTGTGACACAAACAGTTTGTGTGTGCGTGAAGTTATGCAACAGAACTTTGAGAGTGGGCATATGTTTGACAGAATTTATATGTGTTTGTTACATTTGAAACCAAGCCAAGACAACTGAGGGAACAAAACGTAACTGCAAGGTATTTTAATAATATTCTAACTAAATTCAAAAACGAAATAATTCAAAGAAGAAAAGAAAATGTAGAAGAAACACAGCAAACTGTGGTCAAAGCGAAAGTACACATTTCCAAAGAACTTCGATGGCATAAAATTAAACAACCGAGCGGTCTACTGGGTAGTTCTAACAGTAGCCCATCTATTGCTTGATTTGAGACGGTGGTTTCCAGTGCCGACACCAGCACTTAATTCTCAATATCGGCACTAATGACTTGATCCAGCGGCGTACTAACAACAGGTACTCCACTACCATATACTCACCTGGGCCCATATAACTCACTTACACCAAACCACCTAGTAAACCGCTGGAGCTTTTGAGTTTAATAAATTTCTTCTACCAGGATTAGTTATTTCTCATTAAACTAAACCTTTACTGATCAAAAAGTTCTTTCCTCTGGTCAATGGACCATTAGATGAACTAGTTGATGGCGATATTAACATAACCTATTAAACATTTCTATTTGAAACTAAATAATCACAGACTCGGGAAGTTTTAAAATCTTTATCTAAATTAATTCAGTGTGAACCATCTCAAAGTTTTCAGTACAAACACCCTCATTCGCAAGAGTGTCAATTCAACCAAAATCACATTTAAATCAATAGCAATTCAGATCCATACAATAACTGTGCTCAGAAAGAAGAGGACAGAGAGAGAAGAGCATCTATCAATGCAATGAATTCATAGTTACCTAAGATGGTGTGAAGACCAAACCCTCTGGCCAAAGGGCTGGTAAGGGTCCCCAGGATAGATCAGGAGACAAAGACTTCAGGATAGGAATGAGGACAGGATACTTCACCTCTCTAAATACCGACGACTGCGTCGCACCCCTCTCTGACACTCTCTTCCTCCTCGTGGTTCTTCCGCGATCTTCTTTCTAACCCAATTAAATTAAATAGATGGTTCTGCATTCGAATTCTTCTTCAGCGTCTCACAGCATCAGCACCACCCCCAGCACCGACAGCATCCCGAGCTCTGCTTCTGTGCTCCCGTAAAGCTCTTCTAGCTAACTAAAACTACTCAATTATACCTTTCTATTACCATGTACCACCCATTAATGTTTCAATTTGACAAAATACTAACTCTGATTGGACAGGCGAGAGGGGGATGATCGTCACACCATACTAACATTTCACTTATTTCATTAAACCATTGTTTTCAGGTCCCTCCTGTGAGAAGTTGGCCTGGTATATGCTGTCCACTAATTATAGTGGGCACCTTGCACCAGTCCAAACAACCCCTTATTGGAGATAGGTTAAAGACAACCTTTATTGAAAGCTATCCTAGTGGTAGCTATGGAGAGCAGCCTTCAGGCTAAGTCTTGAAGGAATGTAAAGCAGCCTGTTTTACCAGTCTATAATCTCCTGAGTGACCAAATGAAAGAGGACCACACCAGGTATATATTCAAAATATATGTATTTATTGCTAAACACACCCCTCTAGTCTCTTTATGAGGCTAGAGTTCGAAGTACATAAGTTATAAGTTAGTTATCAACAGTAATAGCACAAATACACGTTTGGGCCCTAGGGGCGTACCAAACCATATACCAATAAAGTGGTATAAGAACCACGACTGAGATAGACACAGGGCCTAGAGCCTGTAGAAGTGCTTGGCCCTCAAGGAACCACCCAAGGTAGTGACACAGGGGACCCACGGGGGACGCGTGCAGTGTGAGAACACAGCCGCGAGCCGCCGTTGACTTCTAAGGGGAATGTCGCGGTTGGAGTTTTAAAGAAAAGGGACACTTAGAGGAGGACTTGGAGCAAACCCTTTTAGAACTAGGCTGTTCTAGTGTCAATACCCATGGGAGCACCGGAGTACTCGAGTTACCTCACCCAGGGGAGCCGGGTGCATAGGTGTCTTTCGGGGTCGGGTTTCGTCGTCGTTTTCAATGGCGATCTGCTGCAAAGTGCTGCTGGCGGCCAAGTCGAAAGTGTTCGGGTGGATCCAAAGGTGGATCGGAGATCTGAAGAACCTGACAGCAGAGGGGACAGAGTCTGGGTCACTAGCCAGTGACCAGGAAGGCGATGAGCAGATGCCCACCGATGTCGAGTGCTTCAGGTAGGTTGACGGTCGTCTTGACTCTTCAGCCACGAGGTCCAGGAGGCGTCGACGATGACCAGGAGCTGGATTCGAGCTGTTCCACGACGTCTGTCGATTGCAGGGGTGTCGGCGACCGGATTGGACCCAACAAGCCTTGGCAACGGCAAGTCTCGTGGAAATAGAAGAAGGACGGTGGTGCAGACCAGCAAGGTTTGAGGGACTCACCCAGCGAGGGTAAGTCAGGGCACGCTTGGAGCAACCAGGGAAGCCCAAGAAAAAGAAGAGTTGCCTTCGGGAGGGCCCACTAGCCAACGGACTAGCAACCGCTAAGGAGCCTCGAGTGGACGCACTTGGAGCTGGCTCACAGGACACTCGTGGAGTGGAGGCCAGTGATCTTCGGTGCAGTCGGTGCTGGAGGCTGGGGCTACTCGGAGCCCAAAGCACAACTTTGTGGGAGACCCAGAAGAGGATGCACTTGCAAAAGTACTCGGTGTCCAGGGGTCACGGTTTCACGTTACCCACATTACCCACGACAGCTACGGGCCTCAGCTTTGCTGGGGACTCAGGGCAGCCTCGGGGAAGTCTGGAAATCCACCTCTGGTGATGCAAAGACTTCGGCGTCCGGCGGGAGCTTCAGCGATGCAGACCGGACAATTGCTTCTTTGGTGCCTGCCAAGCAGGGGAGTCACTCTTTGACCCCAAGGGAGATTCTTCAGTCCTCTAAACTTAAAGTAGAGCGTCGAAGGTCCAGGATTCTGTGTCAGAGTTTCATCCAGGTAAATCTAAAGTCCTAAGGACTGGGGTCCCATACTTATACCAAGTTAGGGGGTTGGACATACTCTGGGGACCCACCTATGGGAGGGTCAGGGCAGAGGGGTGGCTACACCCCTTTCCCTTTGTCGAGTTTCACGCCAGAGCAGGGGCTGGAAGCCCCTGAGCCGGTTTGAACTGGGGTATGCACAGGGACACCAAATGTGCCCCCAGTGCAGGACTTCAAAGCACCAGAGAGTGCTCCCGCCCAGCCCCAATACATACTATCCTGTCTGGGGAGGTGGTTACACCTCCCTGGGACAGGAAACCTATTGTCCAGGCCTCCCCTGCCGGAGTTTCAGTCAGCAGCAGGAGGCCAGACTCGTGTCTGTGGCAGCGGCATCCATTTTGTGATGCCAGGGCTCTGGAAAGAAGTTACCGGGTATGCCGGTGGGTACATGTCTCTCCCTCTAGAAGGGTGGAATGCTACCCCCGGTGCCAGAACTGGCGGGGGTAGTATTCCAAGATGTTTGACACCAAACTCGACATGTTTTGGTGCAGCCAGTCCAAAGTTAGCATTCTACCGCGAGGATATAATGCACTTAAGAGTATATGGTCAGGCTGCACTGCAAACAGCATCAGAGGAGGTACTCCGAATGCTGCAGAGGGGCTCTGCTCATGCAGGGGCACCCTCTCACATAAAAACCAAGCACTCTGCCTTCAGGATTGTCAAGGCCTGCCATAGGAGTGACTTATAGGGTTATATGTGTGTGCAATGGTAGTGATATAGGTAGCCTATGCCACTGTAAGGGGTGCATGCACCACCTTACTCAGGCTGCAGTAGCAGGCCTGTGGTGTCATTTTGGCTGGCCTTCCAGGGGTGGCATAATACATGCTTCAGCCCCTGGCAGGCCTCTGAGGTACCTATGCCCTGGGTACATAGTATACCATATACTAGGGACTTATAAGGGCACTCCAGATTCCAATCAGAGATGTGCCTAAGGCACATGGAAACCATTTTAGAGAGGAAGCAGCTAGGCTGGGGTTCTGATTAGCAGGGCCCCAGCCAGACTAAAGTCGAAAAACAGTGAAGCATCAGCAAAAGTGGGGGTACCCATGTGAAGCAGATCCTACTCTCCTACACCTCCCCTCAAACTTTATTACATCCCTTCCGTTCCCATACATCTCCAACCTTTATTAATAGAAATTGTAACAACTTAATGAATAAAACTTCTTCATATGAACTCTTCACCCTTATGTTCCCAGGGCACATCTTCGCTGGCCTTGGACGCGTGACAAGTCCTTACTCATTTGTTCACACTCTCTCTCGAGTGCGCATGCGTGGGGCTACGTCAGTCAGCTCAATTTCAGACAAGCTTTGAGGCCCAAATGCGCACTAATAATAAAGTCAAAAGAAGAAATGTTATTTCTCAAAATAAAATGATTTCACTGTACACCACCAACCTCTACTCTAACCCACTCCATTTATTATTATTCTATCTGCGTTTGCGTTAGTATAAAACTTATTTTCTATTTCGGCCAAGCAGGTGCCATGCATGTGAGTTTCAAGCGGCCATTTTTATTACCTTTGCGCAGGCGCATGAATTTCCCTCCAAGCATTAATACGTCATACTACGTAGATGCAGTAGACGCATGTGCAGTAAAGATCCCGTGTTAAAATGCAACTTAGTCCTTCGTTCGTGTTATTGCAGTTAATAAACACATAGGCAAGCTTCATTTTCTTCCACGTGTAAAGGAAATGCGTATTATTAATCACAAAACATGTTGTTAGTAATTCGTTAGTGAGTTAAACGAGAGGATTGCTTCCGAGCAAGTCTCATTTGCGAGTCCTTGCTCCATCAGACTGTCCACCACATGGTGGCGCTGTCTGTCTAATTTTGAGATCTTAACAACAACCGTTGTTTATTAATTCAATATACATTAAAAATTAATAATACCTGCAATCCACGCTGCAAGAAATTGGGTTGTTGGTTGACTGGGGTGTAGCCCTGGTCAAGCAGCAACCACAATCCTTGTTAGGGTGAGGCACAAGCAAACACCAAATTAACCCGTCTATGAGCTTATCAGTTCAGGGGATGGGATGTGCATCTGTTTTCGTGACAGAATTGAAACCTGTGTAGTCCACACAGAACCTAAGTTCTGGAGTGTCACCCAGTGGGGCAGCTTTTGGTACCAGCACTGCAGGGCTGGAACAGAGACTGTTGGAGAGCTCAATCAACCCAAATACCAGCATCTTGGAAACTTCCTCCTTGATACTGGCCCTCACCTTATCTGACAACCTGTAAATGTTGTTCTTAACAGGTGGACTGTCTCCAGCATGTATGTAATGGACGCGCAGGTGTGTGACTCCAGGATTGAGGGAGAACAGAGAAGTGAGCTGTCCTAGTATTTGGTGACAGTCACGGTAGGAAAGTGCCCCTTTTTGCATTGTTGCCCCCCACCTTTTGCCTGATGTTTGATGCTCCTTGACTAAGTGTGCCCTGGGTTCCTTCTAATCAGGTACCCAGGGCCTGTGTTCTTTCCCCAAAACTGCACCTTTGCTCCCACATTGACACTCCTCTGGCCTACATATATTTCCCATGTAAAAGGTACCAGGGGTACCAACGGCCATGTAGCCAGAGAAAGTCTCTGAGGGCTAAAGCTGATATTATTCCCCCCTCAGAGACTCCTCTCCTGACCCATACACACTGCCAGTGCAGTCTGTGTTCCCGGGGGAGACCCTAAAACTACAAGTCGACATGACACACATCCCTGTGTGCCATGTCCACCAAAACACTGCCTGTGGAATAGATGAGACACCCCTCTAGCAGGCCTTACAGCCCTAAGGCAGGGTGCACTATACCACAGGTGATGGTACAGTGCCATGAGCCCTGGGCCCCTACAGTACCTGTGCCAGTCACAGGCATTGTAAGTGCAGTATAGCCATTTTTAAACCATGGGCTGGGAGTTTGGCACCAAGAACTCCATGATTGCTTTACTGAAGACTGAGAAGTTTGGTATCAAACTTCTCAGCCCATCAAACCCACACTGATGCCAGTGTTGGATTTAATGCCAAATGCACTCAGAGGGCATCTTAGAGATGCCCCCTAAAAAACGACCTAACTCTCGTGTCCTGGCTGAGTGGCTGCTCGCCAGCTGCCTCCCCCAGATATGTTTCTGGGCCCCTGGGTAGAGAGCTTCCCGCTCTCGGGGTCCTCAAACAAAGCACATCCTAGGCAGAGTTGTCATGCCTCCTCCCCCAGGATGGGCAGGGACCACAAAGGGGAAGTTTCAAAGGCTTGCCGCCTTTGTTAGCTGACCCTGCCTGTTGCTGCTCCCAGCAACTGGCCCCCACTGGTTCTGACCCCCACTTTGGGAGGGAGAATCAGTGGGAAAACCAAGATAGGAGGAGAGGTGTGCCCACCTTTGCCAACTCCACCCCTCAGGTGAAGGAGGCGAGGCAAAGCACACCTCTCAGTCCCCGTCATCTTGAATATGGGGGAACCCAGCTAACCAGAGAGAGGCTTACGCCTCCCTCTCACTGGAGGTTGGCATGATAGTGAGTGTACCCACCCCAAGGAAGGGACCCATTAGTCCCGATCTGTACCTTCCTGAAAAGCCCCTAAATTTTGTATTTAGGGGCAAACCCGAACCTTGCCTCCTCAGACAAGCAAGAAGAAGAAGAAGGACCGAAGAGCCGTGCTGAAGGAAAAAGAGGAGGACACCAACTGCCTTGGCCTCAGCCCTACCAGCCTGTCCCGACCTCGACCGGCTTCAGCTAAAACTCTGGCATGTCCAGAAGCCCCCCAGGACCCGGAGGACCTGCTCTGCCTTCCCTGCAAAGGCTCTGTCTCCAGTGAGCACCAGGCTTGCTCAAGAAACAGACTGGCTGAATCCGCAAGTCTGCGCCACTCTGCACCCGACGCCCTCAGCCCAAGTTCGAGTGGCTCAACACCACAAGGAGGTCCCCCCAGCGATTGTGACCCAATCATCCTCAAGCCTCCTGACAATGCCTGCAGCCTCTACCTGAAGGGTCCCCCGACCGCGGCCGGTACTGGTATGAAAACCCGATGCCTAAACACACCCCTGCACCCGACACCCTGCGGCCTTGGGTGGCCCAACTAATGGTGTCCAGGGCATCCCCTTGCATCCCAACTTACTTCTCCAGCCGGGGGTCGCCTCCAGGAAGCCTCCCTGCCCTAGCTTGCAGTCTTTGTTCCAACCGGAGATCTCCCATTGAAAACAATAGGGTACCCGACGCCAAGTCAGCACCCTGCAACCGGCCGCCTCTGTGCTGCTGTGGGTCCACCTTGTGTGCTAACTCGGATCCGCCTTTGCCCTGAGCTTAACCCTAGGATCTTGGCTCACACAACCCAGTGGCTTGCTCGAGAGCAGCCACCAACCGAAGGCCCCCCGAGCCCCATTGGCAAACATTGGGCCTCAGCACTCTGCACCTGGCCGCCCTAGTGCCGCTGAGGGTGCTCTTGGAGTGCATCCTTGACCCTGGGGGAACCCTTGTTCTAACCCCAGAAACTCAACTCTCAAAACCGATTGCTTACCTGCAAACGGATAACCACAATTTCTCCAATAGGATTGCATTGACTGATTTTCCTCTGAAAAAGTTCTAAGTGTTGAGTTGTGTTTGTATGAAAACCCAAGCAACTGTGTTTTAATGCAAAAGTGGTTTACTTACCTTTGTCTAGGAAATGTCCCAGTGTGATATCTAGCCATACCACACTGAGTAGAAAAAGTAATCCGAAATTAGTCTCAAAGGAATCACAAAGTAATTACAACCTAATGTTAACTCTCTTTAAATGTTTTACAAACCTGTAACAAAGCCAATTTCATCCACTTGCATATTCTTATCAACCTGTCTTGGAAAGTACAACTTTACTTACCTGTACCAAGCCCTGCTTGGTTCTAAAAATAAAATACAACTAAATAAATATTTTTTTATACAAACAATTGGTCTGAGTTCAGTCGTTGAGTGTGTGACATAATTTCTTGCCTGAGTGAGTACAATAAATGCTTAACACTACCCTCTGATAAAGCCTTACTGCTTGCCCACACTACAACAAATAAGGTGATATTTACTTTTACCTCTGTAAGCCTTTGGGGATCCACTGGACTCTGTGCACACTATACCTTACTTTGGTATAGTATATACAGAGCCAGCTTCCTGCAGTCACTATGCTGCTCTGGGGTCAGTGTAGGGGAGAGGTTGACACCCTCCACTGACCCATAGTGCTCATGGGAAGATTGGAGGTCAGGGAGAGGCTTGCTGTCCTCTTCCACTCCTCATCTGTCACCAGGAGCATGCTCATTTCGGACCTCTCAAAGTCGGGTTCGATGAAGTTCACGTGGAGCACCCTTAAGGTGTTTCGAGGGGTCTTTTGATCCACCAAGTAGGTGGACTCCCCCTTCCGCTCCTTCACCTCATATGGGCCTGTCCAGCAATCCTGGAGAGCTCTTGGTTCCACAGGTTCCATATCCCACACCTTCTGGTCAGGCTGAAACTTTACAGAGTGGCCTTCTGGTCATACCAGAGTTTCGTAACTTCTTGACTGGCCTCAAGATTGCTTTTCACCTTTTTCCAGAAGTGGTGCATCTGGTTGCGGTGGACCAGCGTGTAGCTGACCACATCCTGAGAGGGTTTCCTGGGAACTTGCTCCCACCCCTCTTTTACAATGTTAGGAGGTCACCTGACAGGGTGGATATAGAGGAGTGTCAAGGGGCTAAACCCTACTCCCTTTTGTGGCACCTCCCTGTAGGCAAAGAGAAGGCATGGAAGGGGGACGTCCCACTTATGCCTCATGGGCTCAGGTAGGCCCACTGAGATGCCCTTCAGGCTCTTGTTGAACCTCTCCTCAAGATCATTGATTTGGGGGTGATAGGATGTGGAGAACTTGGAAGTTACCCCACACAAAGGCCACATGGACATCATGTATGCTGACATGTAGTTAGTGCCTCTGTCATACACTACCTCTTTGGGGAATCCTACATGGGTAAAAATCCCCATCAGGGCCTTGGCTACCGCAGGTGCAGTCAACGACCTCAGAGGGATGGCCTCTGGGTAGCGAGTGGCATGGTCCACCAAGACCAGGATGAACCTGTTGCCTAAAGCAGTCTTGGGGTCCAAGGGTCCAAAAATGTCTATGCCTACCCTTTCAAAGGGAGAGCCAATGACAGGTAATGGGATCAGGGGAGCCTTGAGCTTTTTCCCTGACTTCCCACTAGCCTGTCAGGTGGGACAAGACCTACAGAATGCATTTGAGGCCGTCTTCATCTGGGGCCATTAGAAGTGGGCAACAATTTTGCAAAGATTTTGTCTTGCCCCAGATATCTTGCCAGGGGTATGTTATGAGCCAAATCTAGTAGGGAGGTCCTGTAACAATGGGGGGACCACCAGCACACGGGCTACCCCAGATCCAGAAGCCTTAGGCTCACTATATTGGAGGCTATTCTCCCAATAGATCAGGTGATCTCCAGAGGTGTCACCTGCTGCCTGGGCCTCAGCTTGCCATCTCAAGCCCTCTAGAGTGGGGCACTCTTTCTGCACCTTGCAGAATTCCTCCCTGGTCAGGCCTTGAAAAATCATAACATTTTTACTAGACCTACAGGTCTAGTGACTTAAATAATCTACTCAACCAAATTATAATGCTCTTGACCGATAAACTGATTTCAAATTATGTGATCCTTGGCAAATATTTTAATCCACTGAGCTGCCATTTTCTTCTTTATCACATGTGAGAGAACCTTCAAATATGCAAGTTCAGCATCTCTGCTGTACAAAAAACACTTTTGTTTGATTCAATAGACTAACCTTTTGCACCATATATATTACAAATCTAGCCACGTATAGGATACACATGATCGCTGACTTGCCTCCTAGTTCATAAACCATATTGTCCTCAGGGCAGGGGCAGGAATGCTTCTCAAATCATGTTTAAAAACTATCACTTTTAATAAATACATACCTGAAGCATGAATTGGTAGCACACTTATTTGCATTCAGCAGATTTTCCATTGAAATGGCCACAACATTTCCCACTGAAGTAGTTTTACTTATAAAATTATATAGTGTACAATGTTTGGAAATAGTTTCGGCAAATATTTATCATTTGTACATCAATAAGTAAAGTGTTCTGATTTGCTTTGCTCCTACTTAAATCTTTGTTTGCATCACATTTCTGAATTACACAAAAAAATGTATTTCGTAATTTCTGATATATTTTTAAATATGTATACTATTAATTTACAAGCTGTTTAAATGTGTGTTAGAAAAAACTCCTGAAGTCTCAGCCTTTTGTTTCACAATGATTGTCAGACAGCTCACTTGATAAAACCTTGAGGATAAGATACGAAACAATTAGTAAAAAGAAAAACTGACATTTGACCTCTGCTCTTGTACAGACAGCAAATGTGTCAAGATAAAAACAAGATTTAAAGACCTCTTTATTGCTCATTCACTTTCTGAATGAACAGAAAACACATGTTCCTTGCAGGTGAAGTTGACTCGCCAGAACAAAGGAGTAGGTGCTAAAAATAGCTTGACCTGATAAAATCTAACTTGCCATAGCGAGTGGGCGAGTAGATTTTTGGAGGCCCTCAACTTGCCAACCAGCAAGCACAGGCAGGTCATCCAGAGAGGCAGTGTCCTCCTTGGTTGGCTCGAGGATTCCTCCTCAGTTGCTCCATCAACCTCGAATGTGGGAACTTCAGGGGCTGGTACTGTGTGGTCATACAGACCCATTCAGGCAATCCCAACACCTCCAAGTGTGACCTGAGCTCTACCTCCCTCCAGATAGTGTGTTCCAGGTCATTGCCCAACAGACAATCTACAGGCATGGCAGGGCTCACAGCTAGTTTTAGACAACCTGAGACCCTCCCCCCCCCCCACTCAAAGGGAACCAGAGCCACTGGTAGATGGCTTTCGCGATTGCAGGTGACTAGGACTTGGGCAACGTGTTAGGGAGGACCTGTCTGAGGACACCACCTGCACTTCACAGTAGTCTGTGTCCCTCGGAGCCTCACCCATTGCCATTGATGGTGACCCACTGCCAGTACTTAGAAGTATTAGCAGGCATATGGGCTTTTGTCACCATCCTCCTATCCTCCAGGAAAAATAGGTTCACCCGTGTTGGCTCCCCAAAGCTAACTGGGACTACCTCCTCCCCAAGCGCTACGCTCGCCAACCCTGGTGTCTGCCCTCCGGGGGGGGGGGGCTGTGCCCTCTTGGTACATTTGGAGTCACCCTTGGAGTCCCCATACTTGTAGCACTCAGTGCATTGGGGTACAAACCTCCCTGTCTGTTTGTCAAAGAACCACTTCTTAGGCTCAGACTGAGTCAGGTTACCACTACTTTTTAAGTTTTGCTCCCCCTCTTTCTTCTGGTGGGACCCCTGACCACCTTTGTGGGAGACGTCCCCACAAGATACCATTTTGGACACTCTGGTGCTAGCCCAGCGGTCCGCCTCCTCAGCAAGCTTCCTGGGGTCAGTCAGCTTGCTGTTAACTAGGTGCTGGTGGAGCTCTAGAAAACAAATACTGAGAATGTGCTCTCTCATAAACAGATCTACATCCCATTGTAATTGTAATTGCTGGAGTAATCCACAAAATCTACCCAGGATTGGTTGGGGAGCTTCTGGCTGACCCAGAACCTTTGGCAGTACTTTTCAAGGGTCAGTCCAAACTTAGGAATCAAGATGGCTTTCATTGGAGTGTACCTGGTTTGGTCCCCAACCTCTAAAGTAAGAGGTGTGTCCAGCACCACAGTAGGCATGTGCTTCCACAAACCAACCCCAATGCTCTTTTGGGAGCTTGTGCACCCTCAGGGCTACCCCATAAGCAGAAAACCATTTGTCAATGTCATCTCCCACCGCATAACTGGGCACCTAATATTTGGGAATGCGAACATTTCTGTCTCCCTCAGACACTTCAGGCATGCTGCCACCATCACTGCTAGACTCTGACTGGCCTTGGTGTCCAACTCCTTAAGACTCAGTTCATGAGCCAGTAACAACTTTATCTCCTCCAAGGCCCTTTCAGCCTTCTTCTCTTCCATTTTCAATATGGCCATTTGCAGTTTATACTCCTTCTCTGCCTTCCTGTCCCCCATCTCCTCTGGGGCAGGCCATGTGATGAAAAACGGCTTCCTGCTCTGGCCGGGGTATTCAACTCAGGGGATGATCCTCTCCCTCCCGTGAACACTGCATTCCAGGGCTGTTGTCCTGGTCTTGATCCTGATCATCCTTGTCATCCTCATCCTCTTGCTCCTCTGTGGCTGCCATTAACTAGTGAACCTCTGTCCAGGTCCTCAGAGCTTTCTGAAGCTCCAACTTTTTGGTGCCCTTCTTCCTTTTTTGTCCCCTTTCCTGTCAGAACTGTTTAAGCTCAACCACTGTGTAGCATTCCAGGTTGGCCAGCTCAAACTCCATTGCCGCAGGTATGGGCTCAGACAGTCCAGTGGTAGGAATGAGGGTAGATTTGGAAAAATCAAAAGAAGCCAACCAAGGAGAATTGAGAAAACAAATTGGTCTTAAATTATTTATGTAGGGTAGAAGTGTAACACAAAATTACTGCATGGCACTGCACAAACCCAAGTCGAATCGCCACTGCTAAACACCAGTGTAAGAAATTGGGTTGTTTGTTGACTAGGGTGTAAGCCCTGTTCAAGCAGCAACCACAATCCTTGTCAGGGTAAGGCACAAGCAAACCCCAAATTGACCTCTGTTCAGTATTTGTGCAATACTTCAAACAGTAAAACAGTGAAATCCCACCACAAAACGGAGCCCACGACAGATTTAGAAAAATAGGGTAATTTTTAATAAATAAAACAAGACCAAATTGACAAAAATCCAATTAGAAGAACTGGAGATATTGAATTTTAAAGTTTGTAGTGAAAATAGCGCCAAAAAGCACAAAGCGCCAATTGGGGATATTTGCTCGCCCCGGACCAGGACAAAGTCACAGGATCAGGCTGACCGCAATGGAGTGCAGGCCAGCTACAGGGACCCAGTTAGGTCCGCTGTACAGAGTACCTTAAATGCTGGTCTCAATTGTCACACTTGTAGGAGCGCAAAGGTTAGTAGTTGTGTTGGTATTGTCATTGGGAGCGATGGCAAGAGCAATTGGTGACACAGGCTGCAGTGGCCTCCCGAGAACAGCCCTGGCACTTATGTTTTTTACAAATTAAGCACTGCCATGGACAGAATCTCTAGGTGCAGTACTACTAGACAACCTCACAGCCACACATCCATCTACCAGAGGCTCTGGAGGTCACAAAAAAACAAGGAGAAGGAGGAAGAAACGAAAGAAAAACCAGGCCTTGCAAGTGGTTCATGACAAGGCCCAAAAGTAAAGAACAAAAGAGACAACACAGCCAACAGAAGAGTATCTAGTGATTAATTGATCTGCCTACAGCTCTACCAATGTGGAACTAAAGGTCCTGAATAAGGGTCTTTAGTATTGTCCAACCAACAAAAGGGACCAAGTGGCATGTGAATATTTGCTGTCAAATTGAAACGCTTCTTCGTGGGCAAATCATTAGCCCCTGAACCACAAAGACCATTACAACCTATGGCTCTTATTGCAAAATACATTGAAGCTAGGGCGGAAATCAGTTACATACTCTTTACTAATTCTGCTTTTGTGTCTCAACTACATAAAGCTGATCAAATATGCCTAGTACATACCCCTACTGCAGTACCCATTAAAATACTCCTAATACATCATCTCAGTATAGTATCCCTACCACATAATCTTGGCACAGTACCTCGAATATATACTCCTAGGGGTACAGTCCTACTACATACTTCTAGTAGACATGCTTGTGTCACTATCATACAACATACTCCTGGTAGATACACACCTAGTGTCATGCACCTATGTACTCCAAGCCTAATAGTGCTACTACATTCTGATAGCGCCTACGTCTATTACATACTCATAGCAAGAATTACCAATGTGACATTCCTGTTACAAAATCCTAGTAAACATAGTTGTGCAAGTTTAATGCTCCTACCACCCTGCGCTAGTACATTACAATTAGTATATTCCCCCATTATTAGTACAATACAATTACTGCATTCTCTGAGTACAATACTGAAGGCCTATACTCCTAGTGTAATACTGACAGTACAAAACTCCTGATATATACTCCTGTCACTCTTCCAGACTCTCTTGTGGAATTATGTAGGAGGCCTCGTTCTCCCACTAGCCAGTAGGTAGTTATAGTTAGGGCCAGAGTTTGTTTTGCCAATAACTTTGGCGCCGCTGGACGAATCCTCATGAAATTTTCAAAAAACGTCCCCTTTTTAGATTTCGCCTGCACAGCGCTGCGCTTGTAAAATCTATTTGTTTTTAATATAAATCTTAAAATGGGCTTACATCCCGGCCCCCGCTTTCCTGGCTTTTCATTTGTTCCTGTGCTTGCCACTTACTTTTCCTCCATTTCTATTGGCTGTAGCATATTTTCCTGCATTTACCAATGCTTGTTCCTCGTCTGCTACTCTTATCAGTTTCCCGTAGCCGAAATACTGTTAACATTCACTTTGGTGCAACTATTTTTTCATAAAGTTATGCCTCTTTCTGCTTTTTTGTCTTGCGGCAGATTTATATAGCACACGTTATCACACAGAGAGATTAAGTGATTTGCCCAGCATCACAGGATGTTGGGCCACTTAGACTAAAACCAGGTTCCTCAGCTCTTGAGTCAGCAGCTCCAGCTGCTACGCCACATCCTCTCATCTCCCGTGATACTTGTCAGGGAGCCCTTTCCTTCATCACGAAGGTGATTGACACAACAACTCATTATTCATCACTTAGGCGAAACCAATGCATTACCAATGCTTATTGGTTCAGCTGCTGTGTTGAAACGTTTCAGGGTGATCCGTCAAGTGGAAACCGAGAAAAAACAGGCTGTCCTAAAACGAGCTTTCCCCATGTTATGTCTATGGAAGTTTTTCATTTTTTGAACACGACCACAGCCCCAACCGCTGAACATAATTACACCAAATTTGGCAGAAAGCTAGATGTTGGTCCAGAAAGCCTGCTGTTTGTGATTTGGTATAAATCTGTTCAGTAGTTGCAGAGATATATTTAAGTTTAAAAACTATAGATATTTAGGGATGCGAGTCCTTACAGTGGACTCGCGGATCCTATTGAAATTTGATTGGCTGCCAACACTTCAACCAGGAAGTGTTGGCAGCCAATTTGGGACTCGGCTTAAAGCGGAGTCCCACATAAAAAAAAATAAAGAAAAGGGGGCAGGGTATGAATACCCTGACCCCCCAGATGTGGTGGGGGGGTCCCCACAGGGAGCCCGCCATGCATTAAAAAAGGAATTTTATTCAAGTTTGCTGCGAATTCGCAGGTGGATCCATGTATTAGCAGAAATATTGAAGAAATCAAAACTGCGCATATGAAAAATAAAGGAGGGGGGCCCATGGAGCCCCCCTCCTAGGTTTTAATCAAACCCCAGGGACCACCAGCTCCCTGCCTTTTTTGCTTTAAATTATGCAGGGGTGCCCGTACAGCACCTCCTGCATCCCAGGGCCACCACCTCCCCGGGGCTTCTTTGATTATTAAATGGGGGCCTCTCTGACCTCCCCAGCCCTGGAGACCGCTGCCTTCCTGGGGCTTTTTGTTTGAAGCATGCGCGGTCTGTGCGGACCCCCCCCCCGCTGCTCCGGGGGCTGCTACCTCCCCGGGGCTTTAAATTTAATTAATGGGGGGGGTGCGAGGACCCACCCCACAGCCCTGGGGACCGCCACCTCCCAGGGCCAGCTCCTGCTATGTTCTGGGATGTCCACCCATGGGACATAGCTGTTTGGTATGGCTTGGTGGGAGCTTTACCACTTTCGCCAAGCAATAGCAAACTGTGCTCTGCTTTGAGCAAGTGAGAGCATTTTGCTCTTGCTTGCTCAAAGCGGAGCACAATTGCTTTTACACACAGGAGTGGCATGTTAGCAGCTCCCTATGTGTAAAAGCAATGCCGGCTCCCGCAGGAGGCCGGAAGCCAGCAGACACCGTAGGGGCATTCAGGTGACGTAATGATGTCACTGACCATGTCATGAGTGATGTAATATGTGGGGTCATAAGCAGTGCATTGTGGGGGGCGACGAGTTATAGTTAGCTCGGCTAACTATAACTGCTGAATTTCACTGGTTTTGTACAAGTGAAACCTGAGCCTAACTATAACGTCCCTGTAACCTTTGTTTTTTTCAGTGAATTTCTAAGGTTTTTGTTTTAATTCCATTTACGAACTATAACGTCCCTGTAACCTTTGTTTTTTTCAGTTAATTTCTAAGGTTTTTTAAATGGAAATTCCTAACTATAATGTCCCTGTACCCTTTGGTTTTTTCAGTGAATATATATATATATAAATATATATATATATAATTATTACTATGCAAACAGTTACCACAGTGGATATAAAGTAGTCACCATTGTGGGTTTGGAAGCAGCAACGTGATGTGAAAGTTTTTATCTACAATGTGGAGGCATTAGTTACTTTAACACTAATTTTTAACACATTAGCACTTTAAGACGGTCATTGGACACATAGGGGTCGATTCCGATTCGGGCCGGAAAAAGCACCGACCGACTCGGATCCGGAAAAAATACCGACCGACACGTACCAGTGGCGCCCGACACGCCAAGTACGATGCAAGCCGCGATAAATCCGACCGACACGTCAGGAAACCAAGCCGACCGACCGAGCCGCTCGGAAAATAGCAATCCGGCCGGAAAAACACGCGAATCCAACCGACCGACACGCACCCGGAACAAATCCGACCGAATCGTACCCGCCAACTCCAACCTGCAAAGTACGATGCAAGGCGCGAAAAACACGACCGAGTCGGACGGAGGACAAGCCGTACGACCGACACGCATACAAAACCGAGCCGAAGCAACACAATACACCGCGACCGACGCGTACGCAGCATACAAAACTGCACAAACACAGCGTGAACGAAACGGAAAACACCGTACGAGACCAATGCAGGGTCCGACTCGGTCACAAGAACGTTTCCAACATACACAAACAGCACAAAGGAAAAATCAACCAAAAAAAGGCCAAACAAGCAATTACCAAGCCAATAAATACTGGGGGGTGGGGACAGAGAACAAAGACACACCAACAACTCCACCTATATAAAGGACACAAATCACTACCATGAGCCTTTGCAAATGCCATTCCACTGCCAGCACCCAAGAGAAAGCAACCACACACCCACAGCTCATCCCTCACACAAGCCACACACCAGCAGCACACCAACAAATACCTACCTCACATACACCCAGCACAACACACACCCACACACCCTCACCTGCACACCAACACACACATCACCCACTATCACCACCCATCACCATGCCCCCCAAGAAGAATCCCAAGTTCCTAGATAGTGAATTGGAAGTCATGGTAGACGAGATCCTCAGGGTGGAGCCACAGCTGTTTGGCACTCTGGTCCAACAGACCCCCATGTCGCAGAAAACCAAGATGTGGGAGAGGATCATCAACAGGGTGAACGCCCAATCACCATGTCGGCGCACAAAGACCGACATCCAGAACAGGTGGTATGACGTGCGCAGGAGGGTCCGGGAGCTGCTCAAGAAAGACTACCACCTGAGCCAATACACCGGCAGTGGCCCTCCTGCCAAGCCAGTATACCTCAGGCCCTGGGAGGAGAAGGTGCGGGCCATCCTTCCGCCAGTGAGCGTATATGGACTAGAGGACATCCCAGAGCCTGGTGAGTACACAACAAATGTACACAATAAACTGCCACAAAACACACACATCACTGTCAAGGGGAGAGTCAAACCATGCACTCATAGCAATTACACAGCAACTAGAACAGAATCATCCCAAAATGTGTATGTCAGTCAGATAAACACAACACATGCCATCAAAAAAGTCACATCCAACTGTGCCAACACATGTACAAACACAACCACAACTACAGCTAGGCAGTGGCACAAATAGAACTAACACACACATCCACACATGTAGCCACCACAACAACACCAACACACAGTGAAGACCACTCAAAGGAAGGAATTCTGTGTATGCTGGCCAAGTCAGTGTAGCCAATAGCATCATGGGAGTCGCAGTCACACATATTGCCCCCCCACAACTGTCCCATCAACACCACCCTGAACCATGCTCACATCACAGGGAGTGGAGAAGGACTCACAAGATGGCTGACACTGGCTACTGCTGTGGGGAGCACAAGGCCCTGCTGCCAACTGTGCACCAACAAACAGCAGGACACCACTGACTGACATCCTGAGAGACAACTTACACTCCCTGCAATGCAAGCACGTTCCATGGTGGGATATCTGGCTGGCTGGCTGGGTGGGAAGGGGGACTTGCAGCACTGACCATAGTCACCAGCACCTCCCCTCACACCCCCCCAACACAAACTCCACAGTACCCACCTGGTAGAATGCAATGCCCTCCATCCTAACACAAGATCCCACAAAGCACCACCACCCTGGGTTATGTTGTGTGAAGCACAGGGACACTCTTGGGACTCTTAGCCAAACAACTGCCAGGACAACACTCCCAGCCATCCTGTCAGCACAGCCAGCCCACCCCACAGGGAAGCAGAGTCAAAAGGAAGGAAGCATGGGCATGCTGGGAAGGGGGTGGAGGCAATAGCATGATGGGAGTCGTAGTCACAGACATTGCTCAGCCTCACAACTGGCCCATCAACACCACCCTGAACCATGCTCACATCACAGGGAGTGGAGAAGGACTCACAAGATGGCTGACACTGGCTACTGCTGTGGGGAGCACAAGGCCCTGCTGCCAACTGTGCACCAACAAACAGCAGGACACCACTGACTGACATCCTGAGAGACAACTTACACTCCCTGCAATGCAAGCACGTTCCATGGTGGGATATCCGGCTGGCTGGGTGGGAAGGGGGACTTGCAGCACTGACCATAGTCACCAGCACCTCCCCTCACACCCCCCCCCAACACAAACTCCACAGTACCCACCTGGTAGAATGCAATGCCCTCCATCCTAACACAAGATCCCACAAAGCACCACCACCCTGGGTTATGTTGTGTGAAGCACAGGGACACTCTTGGGACTCTTAGCCAAACAACTGCCAGGACAACACTCCCAGCCATCCTGTCAGCACAGCCAGCCCACCCCACAGGGAAGCAGAGTCAAAAGGAAGGAAGCATGGGCATGCTGGGAAGGGGGTGGAGGCAATAGCATGATGGGAGTGGTAGTCACAGACATTGCTCAGCCTCACAACTGGCCCATCAACACCACCCTGAACCATGCTCACATCACAGGGAGTGGAGAAGGACTCACAAAATGGCTGACACTGGCTACTGCTGCGGGGAGCACAAGGCCCTGCTGGGAACTGTGCACCAACAAACAGCAGGACACCACTGACTGACATCCTGAGAGACAACTTACACTCCCTGCAATGCAAGCACGTTCCATGGTGGGATATCCGGCTGGCTGGGTGGGAAGGGGGACTTGCAGCACTGACCATAGTCACCAGCACCTCCCCTCACACCCCCCCCCAACACAAACTCCACAGTACCCACCTGGTAGAATGCAATGCCCTCCATCCTAACACAAGATCCCACAAAGCACCACCACCCTGGGTTATGTTGTGTGAAGCACAGGGACACTCTTGGGACTCTTAGCCAAACAACTGCCAGGACAACACTCCCAGCCATCCTGTCAGCACAGCCAGCCCACCCCACAGGGAAGCAGAGTCAAAAGGAAGGAAGCATGGGCATGCTGGGAAGGGGGGTGGAGGCAATAGCATGATGGGAGTGGTAGTCACAGACATTGCTCAGCCTCACAACTGTCCCATCAACACCACCCTGAACCATGCTCACATCACAGGGAGTGGAGAAGGACTCACAAGATGGCTGACACTGGCTACTGCTGTGGGGAGCACAAGGCCCTGCTGCCAACTGTGCACCAACAAACAGCAGGACACCTCTGACTGACATCCTGAGAGACAACTTACACTCCCTGCAATGCAAGCACGTTCCATGGTGGGATAACTGACTGGGTGGGTGGGTGGGTGGGAAGGAGGTCTGGCTGTCAACCAAACACAATCAATGCAGACCATGTTCACACCCCAGAGAATACATAGAAATGCCCAAATAATGCAGGACAATGTGCCACACCAATATCAACCCCTGACTGTGACGACTTAGGACAATACAATGTACAGGCCCGCACCCCGAGGCACAGTCACAACTGTCAGGTGTGTCAACCACTGATGCCTGCAGAAACATGACATACATTGTTTGTGTCTCCCAAAAACAGGTGATGATAGGGACACAGCAGCAGACGCTGAGGAGTCCCAGTCCCAGGCTCAAGAGGATGCCGAGCTCACTGGCGTCGTACAGCCTCTGTCCTCCTCGGACGATGAAGAACAACCTGGCACATCCGGTGCAAGTCAACATGCTGCACCAGCAGGACCACCAGCTGCAGCACCAGCAGGTCCACCAGCTGCACCCCCTGCACCCACCCCTCCAACGACTGTCACCACGAATACCATCCCTGCCGACATGGACAGAATAAGGAACAACACCAGCGCAGTGACCCTGGACCAACCTGGGGCCATGGACACCACCACCACCACCAACCCCCGAGGTGGACCAGGGTTATCTGTGCGTGCAACTGCACACACTGCACATGTCAGCAGGGGTGGTGGGAGGGGTGGGAGACAGAGGTCGCTGCTTGCAGACGTTGCTGGTGTGCATGAAGACCCACAACTGGTACGCATAGCTGATGCGTACCAGTCCAGCACCGGAGAGCTCAGCCAGGTAGTGGGGCTCCTCAGAGACATCAAACAGCAGCAGGCTGCCCATCATGCCCGCTTGGACTCCCACATGTCCCATGTGGAGTCACACATGTCACGTGTGGACTCCCACATGTCACGTGTGGACTCCCACATGACCCGCGTGGAGTCCAAGTGGGATGTACTACATGAGATGACGGCGGTGCACAGGGACATTTTACAATGCCTCCGCCAGATGAACAGCAACCAGTCCACACCTCCCTGTGTGCCAACAACATCTGGTACCGAACAAACTGCAACTGCCACAGGGAGGGAGGAGGACTCTGGCGGAGAGTCCCCTGCACCGCAGCAGCCTGCACTTGAGGGCCCCCCCCCAAGAAGAGGGGTCGTCCGAGGAGGGGAAAGTGAGAGGCTGATGGCCAAGCGCAACTCCCAGGAAGCCTGAACCTGTTCTGGATTTTCGCCTTTGTGCACAGACTGTTCACCCTGTTGATGGCAACACTACTCCCACACATTGCATGGGGAGTACAAGTTGGAACAATGTGTCAGACAACTGTGGCCCCGATACTGGGGATCCTGTCTACCTGGACTTTCTATTCATCTAGGAACTTGGGATTGCAAGATTCATGTACAGCACAATCCATCCTATGCACTATTATCACAGATGTATCACAATAAACACAATAATACACCATACTTGCCTCTGTCGTGATTCCAACGTGGGTGCTGTTATGGGGATGATGAACAACAAAATTACACTGTGTATGCGAACTGCAACAGCAAGGACAACACAGGCATGTGAGTACAGGCAACGTGACACATATGAGGGAGACACACCACCAGGGCTACACAACACATACACACCTAGGCCATCTGACTCATTGCCTACACTGATGTTGCCAGGGAAGACGGTGCAATGCACAGACACCACACCCATTCCCAGTTGTAGTCAAGTAGCCCACAGGTGCAGTAAGCAAATGGCAGTCAAATGTGTGACCACAGACAACGCACATCACTAAGTGAAGCACAGGTTTATTACACAGTAGCAACATGCCGTAACCACTACAGATGCAAGGTAACCCCACCTGGTAGCGGGCACACAGTCAACAACTGTAGACAGAAGGAAGTCCATGGGTGTGGCGCACATCACCTGTAGGGACACAACAGCTACCAGCCTGGATGTGCAATCACGTTGTCGGTGGACACAGTTGACCAAACGAATCTGAAAGTACCCTGTGAAGGACAGAAATGACACACAGTCAAAAGCAATGGAGTACAGGACAGAACAGCAAAACTCATGCACAATACATGTTACAAGATACCCACCCAGAACCAAGTTAGCATGTGAACACTGTTGGGGAGTACAGCCCACCTGTAAGCACACATCGCAACACACATCCAGTCAAGTAGCCCATGGACACACTCCAACAGCACCAGAGCACCACCCACACATCATGCCAACTCACATCATTGACATGACACCTCAGGATACTCACATTCAGCTAAAGAAGTTGGTGATGAGCTGTGTGCGGACATCACCATCACCATCATCATCATCATCGTCACTGGCATCGTGTTCCAGGCCAGGATCCTCCACAGGTGGCGGATGTTGGTCATCGTCATCCTGGATGAGAGGCAACTCCTTCCGCACTGCCAGGTTGTGGAGCATGCAGCAGACGATGATAATCTTGCACACTTTCGCAGGGGCATATGGGAGGGACCCTCCGGTCTTGTCCAGGCAGCGGAAGCGGCTCTTCAGGAGACCAAAGGTCCGCTCAATCACTCTCCTGGTCCGACCATGTGCCTCATTGTAGCGCATCTGGGCAGGTGTCACAGGGTTCCTGAGGGGTGTCAGCAACCACGGCATGTTGGGGTATCCCGAGTCACCTACGGACAGACAAGTGCACATCAGCTGACTTGGAAAAGTGGGCGGAATACTACAGATCAGATCACACACAATGGCACAAAGTCAGTACACACCGACAAGCCAGGCACGCTGGTTCTGCATCTGTGCCATCAACCTGGGGATGCGACTACTCCTCATCACAAAGGCATCGTGTGCTGAACCAGGGAAACGGGCACACACGTGTGTGATGGTCATGTCTGCAAGACACACCACCAGTGCATTGACCGAGTGGTAGTGCTTGCGGTTCCTGTAGGCCTGCTCCTGGGCCTGTGGTGGTACCAAAGCCACATGTGTCCCATCAATGGAGCCAATGACATGCGGCATCCTCCCCAGGGCATAAAAGTCACTCTTCACGTCAGTGAGTCGTCGCAGTCTAGGGAAATAGATGTACCGGTTCAGGAAGAGCAACATTGCCGCCAAGAAATCGCGGAGCACACGGCTGAACATGGTCTGTGACATCCCACCAGCAGACGCCACAGTATGTTGGAAGGTACCGGTGGCAAAGAAGTGTAGGGCTGCCATCACCTTCACCTTGGGGGTCAGCGCTGTAGGATACGGCCGGCCAGGCTGCAAATGTGGGGACAACTGCACTGCCAAATCCTCAATCAGCTGCCTGGTGAAGCGGTACCGTCGGATGCTGTCCCGTTCCACCATCGTTGCCAGGTCTGGGAATGGCCGATGGACAGCAGGAGCCCTGCAGTGCAGAGGAGAAGTAAGCAAGATCGTCAGTCACCCCACATATGCGGCATTGAACACACTCAAGATCCCAACATACATCATCATGAGGCACAACTACATGAAGTGTGCAGTACCGGAACGACATGTATGGTACATACATGGCCAACATCTGTCAACACGGTCCTACAGGTGGCATCAATTTGTCCCAGGTTGGCCCATTGGATATCATGATGCTGTGTCACAGTCACCCCCAGTGACATGTGAGGACAGATGTGCCCCAGGCACCACAGCTCAACGACAGGCACATTCCCAGGGACCCTGTAATGCCACATGGACACTGGCATCACCTGGAGTATCATGTGTACACCACAACAAAACAAACATGACCCCCACAGGTAGTGGCCACACTTGCCATGGCAGGAGAGCCATGGACGTCTGTGACACACACGCACAACATCAGAGTCCATGCACACACAACGTGGATGTGGAGACTGTCTCCCATTGTGCACATGAAATCAGAGACATTGTAAACACTACATGCACAAAGACTGTGGAGGGCCATCACTATTGTGCCACTGGGACACCCTGGCTCAAACATACCGTCCCACATGGGACTCACGGGGTATGTGACATGACATACACAAACACCACTGTGAAATGTGACCATGGCACATGCACAGATATGAACAGTTGCACATCACAGTGGTCACGTACACGTAACACCCAGGATCCTGTCCCCATTAACACGTGCACAGCCTGGGGGTGGCTGCCCACAGGTGACACCCACAGGACAAAATGTACACCAACATACACACAATAGGAAATGCAGCCTTACATGCCTTATGATAAGGTTTGGACAGGCTGTCGTGATGTAGGTGTGCCCCTCACTCCCTGGGAGCTATCTGTGGCTGGCATATGTCCATCTGAGACAGGCATGCTGACATATGCCAGTCACATGTACAGTGATGCGTTGAACAGCAATGGACCGATCGGTGCCTCCGGCCGGCCCATTGCTTTCAATGTGTGCGGGTACGCGTTGTACCCCTGTGCGCGTTGTACTGCAATGGACCGATCGGTGCCTCCGGCCGGCCCATTGCATTCAATGTGTGCGGGTACGCGTTGTACCCCTGTGCGCGTTGTACTGCAATGGACCGATCGGTGCCTCCGGCCGGCCCATTGCATTCAATGTGTGCGGGTACGCGTTGTACCCCTGTGCGCGTTGAACAGCAATGGACCGATCGGTGCCTCCGGCCGGCCCATTGCATTCAATGTGTGCGGGTACGCGTTGTACCCCTGTGCGCGTTGTACTGCAATGGACCGATCGGTGCCTCCGGCCGGCCCATTGCATTCAATGTGTGCGGGTACGCGTTGTACCCCTGTGCGCGTTGTACTGCAATGGACCGATCGGTGCCTCCGGCCGGCCCATTGCATTCAATGTGTGCGGGTACGCGTTGTACCCCTGTGCGCGTTGTACTGCAATGGACCGATCGGTGCCTCCGGCCGGCCCATTGCATTCAATGTGTGCGGGTACGCGTTGTACCCCTGTGCGCGTTGTACCTCAATGGACCGATCGGTGCGCACCCATTGACAATGGGCTTGCCTGGCAACGGACGCGTTTTCGAATATTCGAACGAGTCGGTTGCTGGAAAATCAGTTGGTCACCCACAACAATGTTGCAAAATCATGTATGTCATGAAGTTGAAATTTTGAAGGATGCTGTGGGCGTGTTTTGGTGCTGCTATTCCATGGATTGGCCAGATTCAGAAGATGCAAACGACTTGGACCTATCACTTTGGACACAAGGGACAGTATCTGCCTCTCCAGCACATATATATTGCTGCATGTTCCCCTGAGAGCCCACTTGCCTGCACTACATGCTCCAGGACGACATCTGCCACTGCACTGCTGCTGTCTCTGCCCCTCTGGACCCTGCAATGGCACGTACTGTGGAGAGAGCCCCAGCCTTCAGCCTTGAAGAGAACCAGGCCCTGCTGGACAGCCTACTTCCACAGTACAGCAAGCTGTATGGGACACCAGGGGAGCAGGTGAGTGTTCTGTGCACTGCCTTTCTGAATGTGCATTTTGTCTGACTAGCAAGGCTGAGAGTCAGCACACCACTGGCTAGCAGGCTCACTGAGTAGTTGTCACCCCCCATAGTGTGTAGTGACTTGCACTGGACAGGTATGGTGCAGTGACAGTGCTTCTGAACAGGGTTTTACTCCCCATGCTATGATACCATGTAGTGACTTCTGGAAAACTGTCCATGGGCAGCCGTGCACTGCCTGGGTACACCATGTGCCCCTGTGATTGCGACATGTATATGCAACTGTGTCATGCACGGATATGTTGCATGTGTAGTAATGGCCTTATCACTTTGTCATCCTGACAGGCTTCTGCCCATCGGAAGCATGAGATCTGGAAGGACATCGTCCGGGCTGTCCGGTCCGTGGGGGTCTACAAGCGCCGGATCCGCAACTGCCAAAAGAGGTGGCAGGACCTTCGGGGCTGGACCCGGAGGATTGCACGGGTCCAGCTGAAGCTGTCGCCTCCTCGCAGGAGGGGCGGAACACGGACCCTGACCCCCCACATGCTCAGGATCCTGGCGGTGGTCTTTCCAGACCTGGATGGGCAGCTGAAGGCCAGAGAGCAGCAAGGAGGGGGTGAGTCAAAGACTGCACTGTGTACTCTGTCTAACATGTTATGTGCCCTCCTCGGGCCAGGTTGAACTGCCACAGTACAGCAGTCATGTTGTCCAGGAGCCATGTCCCTCTATTGTGCACTGCCCACTCCTCATCTGATACCCAGGTGTGGCCCTTACATGCAGGGAATTCTGTCACTTAGGACTGTGTCCTTGCAGTTTGCTTGACTCAAGGTGGGAGACAGCATCTGTTTCCCTGACTCTGTGGTGGGCATCATGGGTGGGTCCATTGCTTACACAATGCCTGTATTCTGACATGTATTCAGCGTGTTACTTTGATCTGTGGTCCAATTGCTGAGCTGATCCACCACATGTGGCTGGGGTACCTGGCACACACCCATGCTGCGGGTGGGAACAATGTTTGGGCCCCAGGAGTATGTATATGACGTGTGTCACACATACTTAGCCAGCTGCCTACAGTCCAGGGCTCATCCCTCATTCATGTGGGGCTGGACAGTCATGCCTACTCCAGGCCATACAATACACTCTGTACTCCCACTCCCGTGTATCAGAGGACACATTGTGCACAGTGATTTGACCCCTCAGGTGTCTGCCTCTGTGTCAGTGTGCTGTGGATTAGTCGCCAGGACTGCTGTGGAGTTTCTTGGTAGGGGCTCAGCATGCCACTGGAGATGTGACCATAGGAGACGATACTTGTGTGACACATAGGTGTCTGATCAGCTGCCCATGCAGACTGGGGCATGTAAATGTGAAGTTCAGGCAGCTGTTCCCCATGCACAGCAGAGTGTGAGGGGCTCAGGTTCAGAGGGTAGTGTCACAGGTCTCCCATATGTCCAATAGGTATGACCTGGACAGATGAGGGTTAAGAGGATGTGTTGTGGGGGATGTACATGTGCACTTGTGCAGCTCCAGGACTTGCATTCCCCATGACCTACTATTGTGACACAGTGCAGAGTGTTGTTGTCTGGCTGCAAAGTCATACATCACTGAGACAGTGATGTATGACTTTGCAGTCATGCCTCCGCCATGGCATGTGTCTACTGATTGGTGATCCTGCAGGGGAGTGACATGTGCTACATGCACACCATAGTGGCGCTGGCTATCAGGACATGGGTGCATCATGGTGTCTGTCGCTGGTATGCATCACATGCATTTCCTATTTGACTCTGGGCATCCCTTACATCCGTAAACCTGTACTGACTCAGTGGCAAGAGCTGTGATGTGTCCACACCGTGTCCTCTGCACTGTCCAACTACTGTGTACTTGGTGCATGTGTCAACACTGGGGTGTTGCAATCCAACAGACACCAGACAGATGGGTGCAAGGCCATGTGGGATGTGAGTGCCATGCTTGGCATCAGACTGACAATTGACTTCTCCTGTTCAATTAGGGCACTTTTAGCAATGTACAACTAATGATGCCAGGGCTTGCTCTGTAATGTGCTGTGCTCACAGTGGTGTGTGCGTTTGGTGCAGGTGACTGATGTCTGTCTGTTTCCCCATTGTTTGCAGATACATCCACGGCCACGGAAGGGGACAGCTCCACGGACCAGGAGGAGCCGGAGAGCCAGACTGGGTCAGCAGCCGAGGAGTGGTCGGAGGGACCCAGTGGCACGGAGGGCGAGGGGAGCCACACCGAGGAGTCCTCAGCAGCATCCACCTCAGCTGAGGACCAGAGCAACTCGGAGGATGACTCCCTTGTGGAGGCGGGTGTCAGCAGCCACCACACCCCAGCTAGTGTTGCTGTCCCCGCCACCACCAGCACCACCACCGCCCTCCCATCGGCTCCCATTCCCCAGGTCCGTGGAGGCTCCCATGTCCGGGAGCGTGTCTCCTTTGGGCCAGGCACCGCACCCCCTGCCCCTGTGTCCCCTGCTGCCCTGAGTGAGGAGTCTGTGTACCTCCTTCGCCAGCTCCATGTAGGGCAGACAGCCATGCTGAGTGTCCTCCATGCGCACACCGCGCTGTTGACTCAGCTGGTGTCGTTCATGGAGGGCATCTCATCGGGCATGTCTGACCTACAGAGGGGCAATAGGTCCATGGACTCCTCCCTGACGGCAGCAGTGTCCCTCCTCAAACGGTCCCTCACCCCTCCTGCCTCTGCTCCATCCACACTCCCCAGCACCTTACCCATCCCAGGCACACACACACTGGCACAGGCACACACCAGCACACACACATCCAGCACACTGACACACACGCCAATGACAAAACGCACACGCACGCACATTCAGGGGACTGAAGCCAGACTCACAGGGGATGGGGCCCTGGAACACACACACGCATCCACATGCACTGCGCAGTCCTCAGTTCCCTCTCCCTCCAAAGCACCCTCCCTTGCCTCACCTGCAACCCCAAAGTCACAGCAGCTCTTCCTCTGTGACCTCGGCCTCTTCCCCACCGATGAAGCTGCTCCAGCATCCCGGGGGAAGAGGAAGCCCACCCACACGGAGCAGAGTGCCCCTCGCCCCCGGACACCCTCCCCCAGGCGCAGACGGACTGAGGCCCCCACCCGCAAGTCCCCCCGGAGTGCTAAGAGCAAGACCCCGCCACCACCCTGCAGCTCAGGCACAAGGTCTCCGTCCTCCATCCCTCAGGCCCCCACTGCACAGGTGCCCCCACCACACCCTGCCCCAGGTTCCCCCACCCACAGATATACCATCCCCAAGATGCTCCGGCCTTCTCCCCTGCCACTTGCTCTCCCAGCACCACACCCCCCGCTGCGCTTGTCTGTGCCACTGATGTGGTGAGGGTGTCCCCCCCTCTGTCCAACCCACCTTGCCTGTTCCCCATTCTCCTCCCCTGGAGGTAGGCACTGCAGTGGAGTCCACTACCGCCCTGTCTGACTTGGGCACTGCAGTGGCGGACCTGTCCACCCCATCTGCAGGGTCCACTGCAGTTGTGCCGGCACCCACGACATCTGTGTCATGCCCCCCAGTTGTGCCGGCACACACCATGTCAGACACCTCCACTGCAGTTGTCAGTGGCTCTCCTGCACCCACCACCCCTTCCCTGACTCCCCCTGGTGAGCCCTGATCCTGTCCCTGCGGTGCCTGGCCTGCCCCCCGGTTGCCCCTCCTAGTGGATTGTCCCTGGTATTGTGCAGGCATGCGTAGGGTGACATCTGCCAGTGTCACCCTGTTTGAACTTTGACAATGGACTGGCCATTGGCCTTTGCTCTTTTTTCAGGACTTCGTTTGGCCTCAACACATATGCTGAATAAAGCAACTTTCTTTTCTCTAGTGCTCATGCTTCAGATGTACATGTTGTTGGTGCAGCTAACCATGCCCTTGCTGCAGTGATGGTGATATCTGGTCTCATGATTATGAAGTGTTACTGTGCAGGAACCCATGTGGTCCAGGGGGAATGTGTCCTATCATGTGGTGTATCCATGTCATCAATAGCAGCATCTGAGGGTGTCATGTGTTCAGTATTTGGCAATGGGTTTCCTACTTACATTGGCAATTTCATATCTGTGGCTTCCACCCCTGCACATCTGTTGTGCCTGCCATCGTTGCATTTGTCTACTTCCCTGACCGTGTTGCCATCTCCAGTGGACATGCAGGTTTGGGCATCAATGGGGAGGGACTCATCCGTGTAGTCAGTGCAACATTGCTATACAAGTGTGTTGGATCTGTGCTGATGATTCCGTTGGCACATCCATGACCAGGCTGATGTGATGGGAGCCCTCATTTGGTGCTAATTGTTGATTGTGTGACCAAGTGCTCAGCTGACATGATGGGGCCCTACTGAGGCAACATATGGCACAGCTTTCCTCACACAGGAGTGGAGTCCCCTCATGGCAGTGTGTACACGTGTGACATTGCCTGCGCCCAAGGTGTGTGTTGTATGTGCATGTCTGTGTGTTCACTTCCATTCATCTGCGCATGCTGTGATCCCTAGTGTTGTACCTGTTTGTGATGCTTGCTGACTTGAGCTATGTTCCCCCAAAGTCTTCTCCCTGTGTTCTCTGTGATGTGGGTGCATGGCACATTACTGGTCATCAGGGTGTCACCCATAGGTGTGTTTGCTGTCAGGGCAGAGTTTGTGTGCTGACGCAGATGGGTCACAGTCAGGTTTCCCTTTGGCACTTGTTGTTTGCCCCTGTCATGTGATTTCCAGTTTGTGTTATCTTTCAGTGATTGTGACACGTTGTGTGTGTGACTGCTGGCACTCCTTAGGGTCCGGGCTGCAATGTTGGTTGTTGTCTATGTGTGTTCTTTGTGGGTGACCTTGGCTTCTTCATTGGTGTGTGACTGTGGCTGGGATCCCATTGGTCGGTGTGGTATTGCCGTCATGTCCATGTACAGAGTAGTGTGCAGTGTGTCAGACATTCAGGAGTCTTGTTGAGTGTCCATGTGTGATGTGTTTCTACACCTTGGTTCCCACCCACCACCCTGGAATAGTCATGGGTGCATGTGCAATGTCACCAGTGCATGTGTACTTCACTGCTGCACATTGTTGGAGGTCGAGGGGTGTGGTGTTGAGTGTGTGCAGATGAGAGTTGTTGCCCGGCTAGTCCCCTGCCTCCATGTTGGCCTTGGCTTACTGGCCATGCTGATTGATTTGTGCTTGTGTAGGTGTGATGGTAGTTAGTTGCTCAGGACACCTGACTGTGGTTCACAGTGTGAACGACATTTAGCTTTGTCATCACAGTGGTATTTTTCTTCAGCCCAGGGTCACCACATTGTGGGGGCCCTGGGGGTGGTGCTGTGGTGTGTCTGTGACTTGCTGTGTCAGTTGTTGTTCCTACGTGCCTGTGTGACATGTGTGTTTTGTGCTCCCTCTCACCTGTCAATGCCTGCTTGCCCACATAGGGGATTTGGATCCATGAGTTAGCTTAGTGTGGCAGTGTATGCACATCTGTATGATTGGTATTCAGCTCTCCTCATGTGTTGTGTTGTTGCCTGGGGACACTGGCACCCCCACCCCTCACCTGCTGTGTATGATGACAGTGTTGGTCTGCCTGTTTGTGTTTGTGCATCTGCACCACTGCATTGGCATATCTTGGGTGTGCCATTGGCTGTATGTTGTTTGGTGTGTTTCCCCTGCTGTCCCTGGGACTCCTAGGTCATCGGTCAGCACAGTGATCATGGTTTGTGTGTCCCATTGCTGCCATGGTATGGTATCTGTTCACCTCACATCTGCTGTCTCCACAGGGTATCTGCATTTGTGTGCCCATTGGTGCAAATATGTGGTTCTGCATTCTGATGGTCACTTCTGTCATTGTGTCATTGATGACTGTTGACGGTCTCAGCCCCCATGGGTGTTGTTTGTCTGCACATGGCCAAAGGAATGTTTCATTTGCACTGCAGTATTTGGCTCCCCCAATTTATGTTGCAATGGGACACATACACTACTTTGCCACAGATGAGTTTTTGGTTCTGTGACCAGGAATGATCCATGCAGTTTGGCAGTTGCAGCTCTTTCTTTGTTAACAATTACCTTTTGGTCACTGTGATGATGAGGGTGTAGACCCCATTGCCACAATGGTCAAAATGTGCTTCAGCTATGGACCCCACACTTACCTTTTGGTCACTGTGATGATGGGGGTTTAGACCCCATTGCCACAATGGTCAAAATGTGCTTCAGCTATGGACCCCACACTTACCTTTTGGTCACTGTGATGATGGGGGTTTAGACCCCATTGCCACAATGGTCAAAATGTGCTTCAGCTATGGACCCCACACTTGCCTTTTGGTCACTGTGATGATGGGGGTTTAGACCCCATTGCCACAATGGTCAAAATGTGCTTCAGCTATGGACCCCACACTTGCCTTTTGGTCACTGTGATGATGGGGGTTTAGACCCCATTGCCACAATGGTCAAAATGTGCTTCAGCTATGGACCCCACACTTGCCTTTTGGTCACTGTGATGATGGGGGTTTAGGCCCCATTGCCACAATGGTCATGGGCTGCTTGCATTGTGGGTGCCACACACATATATGTGTGGCACATGTGCTAGGGGGTCACATTGTATGTTCAATGTCATGTTCGGTGTTGTAGGCATTTGACACAGCCTGCTCACACGCTTGTCATGGTGGTGGGGGGATGTCTTAATCTTGCATTCCCTAGGTTGTGGTGTGCTTGTTGTGTCATGCATTGTCCATCCTATGAGTGGGGGTGGTAGTAGTGGTAGGCATCCAGCCCCCTGGCTAAGGGTGGTAGTAGTGGTAGGCTTCCTGCCCCCCTGGCTAAGGGTGGTAGTAGTGGTGGGCATCCTGCCCCCCTGGGTGAGGGTGGTAGTAGTGGTAGGCATCCTGCCCCCTGGCTAAGGGTGGTAGTAGTGGTAGGCATCCAGCCCCCTGGCTAAGGGTGGTAGTAGTGGTGGGCATCCTGCCCCCTGGCTAAGGGTGGTAGTAGTGGTGGGCATCCTGCCCCCCTGGGTGAGGGTGGTAGTAGTGGTGGGCATCCTGCCCCCTGGCTAAGGGTGGTAGTAGTGGTAGGCATCCAGCCCCCTGGCTAAGGGTGGTAGTAGTGGTGGGCATCCTGCCCCCCTGGGTGAGGGTGGTAGTAGTGGTGGGCATCCTGCCCCCTGGCTAAGGGTGGTAGTAGTGGTGGGCATCCTGCCCCCCTGGGTGAGGGTGGTAGTAGTGGTGGGCATCCTGCCCCCCTGGGTGAGGGTGGTAGTAGTGGTGGGCATCCTGCCCCCTGGCTAAGGGTGGTAGTAGTGGTGGGCATCCTGCCCCCCTGGGTGAGGGTGGTAGTAGTGGTGGGCATCCTGCCCCCCTGGGTGAGGGTGGTAGTAGTGGTGGGCATCCTGCCCCCTGGCTAAGGGTGGTAGTAGTGGTAGGCATCCTGCCCCCTGGCTAAGGGTGGTAGTAGTGGTGGGCATCCTGCCCCCCTGGGTGAGGGTGGTAGTAGTGGTGGGCATCCTGCCCCCTGGCTAAGGGTGGTAGTAGTGGTGGGCATCCTGCCCCCCTGGGTGAGGGTGGTAGTAGTGGTGGGCATCCTGCCCCCCTGGGTGAGGGTGGTAGTAGTGGTGGGCATCCTGCCCCCTGGCTAAGGGTGGTAGTAGTGGTGGGCATCCTGCCCCCCTGGGTGAGGGTGGTAGTAGTGGTGGGCATCCTGCCCCCCTGGGTGAGGGTGGTAGTAGTGGTAGGCATCCTGCCCCCTGGCTAAGGGTGGTAGTAGTGGTAGGCATCCAGCCCCCTGGCTAAGGGTGGTAGTAGTGGTGGGCATCCTGCCCCCCTGGGTGAGGGTGGTAGTAGTGGTGGGCATCCTGCCCCCTGGCTAAGGGTGGTAGTGGTGGTGGGCATTTGGCACCCCCTGGCTAAGGGTGGTTGTGGTGGTTGGCATCCAGCCCCCCTGGGTTGGGGTGGTGGCGCGCATTCAGGCCCCTGTGTGCATATGTGGCATTGGTGATGGGCATCCCGCCCCTATGGTGCTGCTGTTGCAAGTATATTCAGATTCCCCGTGTATGTGTGTGATGTGTCGTGTACGTGTTGTATGTGTTTTGTGGTTGGTGTCTGACTTACCTTCTGCGCCGTACGCGTCCGTGCCTGTTCCGGTAGTAGATGTAGAATATTGGTATGATCGGGACGAAGGGATTCATGGTTGGTTCGTGTCGTTCGTCCTTCTCGTTGCTTCGCGTCGTCCTCGTCGCTTGGCTTCGTCCTCGTCGCTTCGCTTCGTCCTCGTCGCTTCGCGTCGTCCTCGTCTGTGCTGTGTTCGTCTCGTAGCCGTGGATCGTGTTGTGGCGCGATTCGGAGCTTATGTGCGCCTCTCCCGGATGCTTTGACGTGCCGTGCGTAGCGACGGGTTCGGCGCGTACGGAAAGCGCATCGTACTTGTCCGGCCGGACGGGGCTGCATTTTCCCTTCCGTGCGACTCGATTCGGCGTTTCCGGATTCGCCTCGGTCGGAGAACAGGACCTGGTTTGGGTGAGTACGGCTCGGCCGGAATTTTTGCTGTTGTGCGCATCGTACTTGCTCGTTCGGTGTGCTGTACGGATCGGTCGGGAAACTGGCTTTCGCATGGCTTTTTTCCCGACCGAATAGTATTGGGTGCGCCTCCGACCGAGATCGGAATCGGCCCCATAGTCTCAATAACAGCAAAACAACAGTGAGGCACACTGGCACTTTATGAAGACAAAATTAAAATATGTGATCAAAATGTATTTCACAGGGAGACACATATACTATATTGCAAGGATATCGCCACCTATGTAATGATTTTCCTTAATGAAATTGCAAACCATTTTAAGGTTTTAACAACTTCATTTTAAATATTTATGCAATAATATTTATTTAAAAATATTTATTTAAACATATTTAAAAATATTTATTTATAATGATTTATGTGCAATATCCATTCATAATGTTTATATATGCCAAAAGAACCTCCACATGTATGGTTTGAGCTGCAAATGTTTGATCTTCTATGTCTATGACCACATTGAGTTTTGCACGTTGCACGTAGCACTTATCACTTTAAAAAGTAAAAAATGAAACCGTGGCGTCATGGCGGCATCGCAATAAAGAAACACTATTGAGCACTCATCTGGTGGTCCGTGTCCGTGTGTGGGAGTAATCCAGGCAGACAACGGAGTTCAGGATATATATATATATATATATCCAAATGTCACCTGCCAGGAGGCGCATTTGCAGAGTGGTGGAGAAAGGGGGCATGGCCTGCGACTACCTCTCAGCAATCCCACTGTGTGGGGCTTACTGGAGGTAACAGGTAGGCTAGTTGGCCCCAGCAATGAAGGGGACTTCATCCCCCAACCAAGAGCGTGCCAGGAGATGTGTTTGCAGAGTCGTGGAGAAAGGGGGCGTGGCCTGCTATCAGAACTCAGCAATCCTGCTGTGAGGGACTACTGGAGGTAACAGGAGGGGTAGTTGGCCCACAAGGACGTCCTTGGGGACAACTATCCCTCTTGTTACCTCCAGTAAGTCCCACACAGCGGGATTGCCATAAGGTCTTCGTAGGCCACGCCCCCTTTCTCCACCACTGTGCAAACACGCCTCCTGGCACACTACTGGTTGGGGGATGAAGTCCACTTTACCTCTGAGGGACCTTGCAGGCCAAGAAGCCCTCCTCGTACCTCCTGTAAGTCCTACGTAACGGAATTCCTGAGAGCTGGTCGGAGGCCCAGCCCCCTTTCTACACCACTCTGCAAATGCAACTACTACTTAAAAAAACAGAGAAATTCACTGAAAAAAAACAAAGGTTACAGGGATGTTATAGTTAGGAATTAGCATTTAAAAAACCTTATAAATTCACAGAAAAAACCGAAGGTTACAGGGACGTTATAGTTAGGCTGACATTTCACTCATACAAAACCAGAGAAATTCAGCCGTTATAGTTAGCTGAGCTAACTATAACTCGTGCCCTGCAATGCACTGCTGATGACGTCACATATTACATCACTGATGACATGGTCAGTGACATCACTGATGACATCTCAAATTACATCACTGATTACATCACTGATGACATCATCCAGTGAGTGTGAGTGTTTCTAAAAAGTTTAAGAATGTTTTATATATATATATATGTATATATATATATTCACTGAAAAAACCATAGGTTTCAGGCACGTTATAGTTAGAAATTAGCATTTAAAAAACCTTACAAATTCACTGAAAAAACCATAGGTTTTAGGGACAGTTATAGTTAGTTGGACATTGCACTCGTACAAAACCCGTGAAATTCCCCCGTTATAGTTAGTTCAGCTAACTATAATTCGCGCCCCCGCAATGCACTGCTGATGATGTCATATATTACATCACTCATGACATGGTCAGTGACATCACTGATGACATCACTGATGACATCTCAAATGACATCACTGATGACATCATCCAGTGACTGTGTGTTTCTGTAAAGTTTAAATATTTTTAATATATATAGGGAAAGGCGTATTGAAGAATGAGTGGGGGTATAAGTGTCTGTATGGATGATGTAGTAGGTGCGTGACTAACTCTATAAGTGAGTGATTAAACGTATCTTACTGAATGCATGGGTTAGTGACTAAACTGGGTGAATGTCTGTATCCGTCTGTCTGTTGCTGTGTAAGTGGCTGCATGGGTTTGTGAATAGCTACATGAGTGTCTATATGAGTTATTGATTGGTTGTCTGAGTATCTGTATGGGTGCCTGAGTGTTTGTGTGGGTGGGGGGTGTGCGACTCTGTGCATAGATGTGTGAGTGGGTGATTCACTGGGTGGATGGTTTCAAGAGTGCATCTGTGATAGACTGTATGGGTGGGTAAGTGTGTGTAAGAGTGTGTTAGTGAGTGAATGTATGTCCCAGTGGTACATGTGTGAGTAACTACATATGTGAAAGGCAGTATATATGTGTGTTGGAGTATATAAATAGCTATAAGCGAGAGTGTGTGATTGTGAGAGTGACTGTATGGATGAGTGTGTGCTTGTATCAGTGATTGTATAAGAGCGTAAGAATGTGCTAGTATTTGTATGAGTAAGTGAGCTGGTGTGTGTATAACTGTATAGGTGAGTAAATGGCAGTGTGTTTAATTATTTGCATGACTGACTAGGTGTGCGAGTACCTCTATGGATGAGTGGCGGTGTTTGAGTGTCTATATAGGAGTATGAGTGCATATGATAGTCCTGTACTGAGTGACCGTAAGTATGAGTGACTGTACGGGTGAGTGAGTGGATGTGTGTGTAGACCTAAGAATCAGTGAGTGGGTATGTAGTTATTGGTGTTGGAGTGTCTATGGTTTTGCGAATGGCAGTCTGTAATTTAGAGTGGGTGTATCAAAGGTTATATTAGGGTGTGAGGAGGTGCATCAGATTATCCCGTGGATGATGTCATCAGTGATGTCATTTGAGATGTCATCAGTGATGTCATCAGTGATGTCACTGACCATGTCATGAGTGATGTAATATGTGACGTCATCAGCAGTGCATTGCGGGGCGCGAGTTATAGTTAGCTGAACTAACTATAACGGGGGAATTTCACGGGTTTTGTACGAGTGCAATGTCCAACTAACTATAACTGTCCCTAAAACCTATGGTTTTTTCAGTGAATTTGTAAGGTTTTTTAAATGCTAATTTCTAACTATAACGTGCCTGAAACCTATGGTTTTTTCAGTGAATTTCAAAGGTTTTTTAAATGCTAATTCCTAACTATAACATGTCTGAAACCTATGGTTTTTTTCAGTGAATTTCAAAGGTTTTGTAAATGACAATTTTTAAATGTATTAATTGTTATATTTATTTTTTTGATACTGATTTACATTTTTTTAAACTATTTATTTTTAGATATTTTATTTTTTAAATTACATTGTAATTACATTATACATTATATTACAAAATATACTTTCTCAGAATGAATTACTTTAGTTTAAATACTTTGCAAATAGGCAATAGACTTTTAAGTACAGTAGTTACAGTTGTTGCAATGGGCAACACAATTTCAAACACAATGCAACATTGAGCTCAATGTGAATTTCTAGTTAAATGCAATTAGTTACTTTATGGATTACTTTTCTAACCACAGGACTGGATCCTAGATTCAGTCCTGGGACATCTCCTGTAAACAGTTGAGTAAAAGCGTTTTGGTTACAGTAGTGATTTTTATGGAATATTATTGTATTTTAAAAGTTGACAAACTTTTTCACATAGAATCACCAATGTTATCCTATGGGAGGAAATTCACTTAGCAGGTAAGTAGTGTTATCGTTACTTTTTCTTACTCAGTGGTGGATCCTGGATCCAGCACTGGTGCATCTCCTGTAAACAGTTGAAAGAATGCGTTTAAGTCATACAGGCGATTTTTAAGGAATATTTGTAGTTTGTGAAAATCAACACTGAAACTTTTCTGCTGAAAACCAGACAATTGATTCCTATGGAAGGAAATACAAGTTACTCGTAAGTACGGTTAGAATTACTTTTCAGGGTCAGTGCTGGGCTAAAAGATGCAGCACTGGGTTCTCTCCTGATAACAGGTGAGTAAATCGGATTTCGTAGTTCGGCTGATTTTAGAGGAATATTATAAAGTTCCAAAACTCCACACTTAGAAGAATTTCCAAGTGAAACCAGTCAATGTTAGCCTATGTAAGGAAATTCAAATTACTGGTAAGTACGGTTAGAATTACTTTTCAGGATCTGTACTGGGCTCAAAGATGCAGCACTGAGGTCTCTCCTGATAACAGGTGAGTAAATTGGAATTCGTAGTTCTGCTGATTTTAGAGGAATATTTGTATGTTTCAAAAATCGACACTTCGAAACTTTTTTAGCAAAAAGCAGGCAATGATATCCTAAGGAAGAAAATTCAAGTTACTGGTAAGTACGGTTAAAATTACTTTTCAGGATCAGTACTGGGCTCAAAGATGCAGCACTGAGGTCTCTCCTGATAACAGGTGAGTAAATCGGAATTCGTAGTTCGGCTGATTTTAGAGGAATATTTGCACAATGGTGAAGGAAGGGGGTGGGGCCTGAGGTGACATGTCTGCAAACACGCCCTGTGGCGCGTTTTAAGTTGGAGAATTAATTCCTCCTCAATCCCGAGGGTCCCTAGGGGCCAACTAGCCCACCAGATACCTCCAGTATGCGCCAGAGAGCTGCGTTGCAGAGAGGTGTTCAGAGGCCATGCCCCTTTTACAACACTCTGCAAAGCAGCTCCGTGGCGCTTACTGGAGGTACCTGGTGGGCTAGATGGCCCCCAGGACCCTCAGGATTGAAGAGGAATTAATTCCTGAACTTAAAACACGCCACGGGGCCTGTTTGCACACATGTCACCTGAAGCCCCGCCCTCCCTTCACCACTGTGCAAACGCGCCCCGTGGCGCGTTTTAAGTTGAGGATAACTCCCTTGAATCCTGAGGGTCTCTGGAGTCCAAGTAGCCCACCATGTACCTCCAAAAAGCGCCACAGAGCTGCGTTGCAGAGAGGTGTAAAAAGGGGCGTGGCCTCTGTACACCTCTCAGCAACGCAGCTCCCTGGCCATATTGGAGGTTCCTGGTGGGCTAGTTGGCCCCCAGGCACCCCCAGTATTCAAGGGGAGTTTGTTCCCCATCTGCAAACACGCCAGGGGGCGCGTTTGCAGACTGCTGCAGCGAGGGGGCGGGGCCTCCGGCACGATGCCGGTCTTTTTTTTTTTTGTACTTTTTTTTTTGTACGGGAGGGGGGCTGCGTGGCCCCCCTTCCCTTGCCCACTTTTGGCCCCAAGGACCCCATCCCCCGGGGCCTGAGCATTTTTTTTTTTTTTTTTTTAACGGGAAGGGGGCCGCGTGGCCCCCCTTCCCTGGGCCTCTATTTGCCCCGAGGACCCCATCCCCCGGGGCATGCCCTCTTTTTTTTTATTTTAAAAATATTTGGAGGGGGGCTGCGTGGCCCCCCTCCTCAGGCCATTTAAGGCCCCGGGGACCCCATCCCCCGGGGCCGGCCTTGCCCTTTTTTAAAAAAAAATTGGGAGGAGGGGGCTGCGTGGCCCCCTCCCGGGCCACTAATGGCCCCGGGGACCCCATCCCCCGGGGCCTGGCCACTCGTTGGGGACCGTGGGGGTCCCCAATCCCCGCACGGTCCCGCCGGCTCCCCGCGTCCTTCGGGAGCCGGCATTGCTTTCCATAAGGGAGCTGCTGACATGCAGCTCCCCTTATGGAAAGGCAATCTGCTTAGCTTCATTGAAGTGAGAGCAGGTTTCCCTGCTCTCGCTTCAATGAAGCAAAGCAAGTTTGCAATGACAGGACGGGAGCCGCGAGGCTCCCGCCCTGTCATTGCAAACAGCAGTGTCCCGGGGGTAGGCACCCCGGGACACTGCAGGAGCTGGCCCTGGGGGTGGCGGTCCCCAGGGCCATCAAGGGCTCCAGGAGGGGGCCGCGTGGCCCCCTCCCATCCTGTGCACAGCCCCGGGGAGGTGGTGGTCCCGGGGCTCGGGGTCCTAAACGGACCCCCACATTTTATTATTTAGTGCCCTGGGGAGGTGGCGGTCTCCGGGCGTGTGGGGGGCTCGAGCCCCCCCACACAGGTAATTTAAAAATAAAAAAAAGAAGCCCCAAGGGGGTGGCGGTCCCCGGGGCTGCGGGGGGGCCGTGTGCCCCCCACCGCCACCATTATTTTATAAAGCCCGGGGGGGTGGTGGTCCCCGGGGCTTGGGGGGCCTTAGAGGCCCCCCCATGTTATTTATTAAACCCCGCATGCCCCCGGGACTTGGCCCACCCCGGGGGCCAATTAACCACAAAGCGCGGGAGCCCGCGCTTCCTTTTTTTTTTTTATCGGCAGGATCCGCGCACCCAGCGCGTTTTTTGCCGATTTAAAAAAAAAAAAAAAAAAAATTTGGGGCCCTGGTGGTCTTTGTAGGACCCCTGGGCAGGCCTAGGGGGTCAGGGTGTTTCTACCCTGCCCCCTTTTTGCGTTTTGCGCAGTTGTTTTACTGCTTTCTTGTTCCTCGGTTCTACCGAGGAACAAGATGGCTGCCAACACTTCCTGATTTGGAGTGTTGACAGCCAATTAGCATGCAGCTCGTGATCGGGAGGGTACGCGGACCCTACTCGGCCATAGATATATATGTGATTTTACTTTTGATTTTCTCAGGAACTACTGAACGGATTTACACCATTTAAGCAAAAGGCATGACACTGAACCAAGGGCTACCTTTTTGCCAAATTTGGTGTAATTCCGTTCAGCAGTTCGGGCTGTAGCTGCGATGAAAGGTTCCTATGGAAAATTGCATGGGGAAAACACGTGTTGGGACCTCCCTTTTTTCTCGGCCCCCGCTTGACGAATCACCCCGAGACTTTCAGGATAGGAGCGGACCGGAGCGGGCCACAAAGTTTGAAAATTTCGCGAAGATTCGTCAACCGGCGCAAAAGTTATTTCAAATAGAATGTTGCAGATTTCCTATGGAAAATAGGTCCTAACTATAACTATCTAGATAATATATATATATATATATATATATATATATATACACGCCAAGGTGTATTGAAGAATGAGTGGTATATGAGTGTCTGTATGGATTATTCAGTGGGTGCGTGACTGACTGTATAAGTGAGTGATTATACGTGTCTCAGTGAATGCATGGGTGAGTGACTAATCTGTGTGAATGTCTGGATCAGTCTGTCAGTTTGTGTGTAAGTGGCTGCATGGGTTGGTGAGTAGCTACATGAGTGTCTATATGGGTTATTGATTGATTGATTACCTGTATGGGTGCCTGAGTAACTGTGTGGGTGGGTGGGGGTGTGTGTGACTCCCTACATGGATGTGTGAGTGGGTGATTCATTAGCTGTATGTTTTAATGACTGCATCTGCGACGGGCTATATGGGTGAGTGAGTGTATGTATGGCTCTGTCATTGAGTGAATGGATGTCTCAGTGGTATATGGGTGAGTAACTGCATATGTGTAAGCCAGTATATGTGAGTGTTGGAGTATATAAGTGACTGTATGTGAGAGTGAGTGATTGTGAGAGTGGCTGTATGGAAGAGTGTGTGCTTGTGTCAGTGATTGTATAAGAGAGTAGGTATGTTTTAGTATCTGTATAAATAAGCGAGGTGGTGTGTGTATAACTGTATAGGTGAGTAAATGGCAGTGTGATTGACTCTTTGGGTGAGTGACTAGGTGTGTGAGTAACTCTATGGGTGAGTGGCGGTGTGTGAGTGTATGGGTGTATGAGTGCATATATCAGTGGCTGTATTGGTGAGTGACTGCGTGTATGAGTGGCTGTATGGGTGAGTGAGTGGATGTGGGTGTAGACATATGAATCAGTGAGCGGGTATCTACTAACTGGTATTGGTGTGTCTATGGTTTGGAGAATGGTAATCTGAATTTTGGAGTGGTGTGTGAAAGGTTATATTAGGGTGTGAGTAGGTGCATCAGACATTATGTGAATGATGTCATCAGTGATGCCATTTGAGATGTTGTCAGTGATGCCATCAGTGATGTCACTGACCATGTCATGAGTGATGTAATATGTGACGCCATCAGCAATGCATTGCGGGGGAGCGAGTGTGTATATATATATGTATATATATATATGTATATTTATATATAGATATACACATATATTACCTACTGGCGGTCGCCAGTAGGCAGTTATAGTTAGGACCTTGTTTCTATTCAAAAAGCGTTTTTTCTTTTGCCAATATCTTTGGCGCCGTTTGACGAATCTTCGCGAAATTTTCAAAACTAATGGTTCACTCAGGTCATATATATATATATGTGTGTGTATATGTATACATATATATATATATATATATATATATATATATATATATATATACACATATGTGTGTGTGTGTATGTATATCACCTTCTAGCACATGCAGATCTAATGAAAGCTTGTGACAGTCCACCTCATTATGTGCTAGAGACACTAAGCTCTACTTAATCAATGGGCTAGACTTGGAGCTGCTCCAAATGTACTGAATCCTGTAGAGATTTCAGTATGGGCAAACAGGGCAAATCTTAATAAATTAAAATAGGAACACTTACTCTAAGCAATGAAAACATTGACCCATTGAACTTCTGATCGCCCTCAACTAGGCTTTGTTGTTATATCTGACTCAGATATCAATGTACAGCTCAAGGAAAATGATCAGCAAGAATCTTAGACGCATCCACTTTCTTTGGAAAACCCCTTTATTCTAGTTCTTTTCAAACAAGATCCGCCACATTGGATCAATCCTTCTGTGCTGAAATTCACCTAAACAATTATGAATTGTGCTCTTACAACTAAGGAAAAGCCACAACCACATTATAACACCAGTAGAAAACATATACAGTGTTTTCGCCAGCCATAAACAAGAAAGAATTTGAAAGGTCCCCTGGAGGTAAGTACAGCAAGGTTTGGGGGGTAGAATGCTCATAGCCAAAGGGATAGGAAAAGACTCCCAGCAACATCCCAACAGAAGATTCATGGCAACCTCAAAAAGGTGCTGGTATTGAAAAATGCTTCTTAAAGCAGCAACTCTAGTGTGTGCTCCTTCAGATAAGAGAGATTTCTGATCTCTCATGCTCTCTCTATTGCCTTTTCTTTTTTACCAACTATCTGTACCTAGAAAAACTCATCTCTCCTGCAGACCAACCACCACAACTGCAAAATAAAGCACTCTGGTCTGGTCAAAATACTTCCAAATAGACTTTGAAAAGATTGAAACCAGCTGCTGAGCTAAGCATTTCCAACGAAGGTAATACATAATGCTAGACCTAGCTCCGTCAACTTCCACTGGAGACTAGGATCAAATTCGAATTCCCTTGCACAAGTCACAGTGTAATAGTAGGGCCTGGCTGCTTACAAAAACAGTTTAACCCGAGCTTTTAGAGCAACAGATTGGCAGTCAATCCTCCTGAAAATGCATACAATTGAACCGAAATCCAAAACAGTAGTAGTGCCAGGACTGAAAATCTGGGAATGCCTACAATCCAACACCAAGATGAGCTCCAAACACAGGCTGATCCTGATCACTCATTAATGCACTCAAATAATTGGAATCAATCTAGCGTAATCCTACTCATATCAGACGAACCATTACGAGCACCAAGCAGGGCCCGCAGATGCTATATTATTCCTGTAAATGTACGCTGAAATGGCGATAAATGATTAAAAACTCAGGGGTCACAATTAATAACCCGAGCAAATGATAAAACTCATTGTAGCTACTCTATACCTGACACCATTCAACAGGCAGGGTCTGACAAAGGTTACTGTGAACAGCCACCTTCTATTCTGTCTGGGCTGTAGTTGGCAGAGAAAGTGAAATTTCACTGTGGTTTGTGTTACAAAACCCATACTAACTCTACATCTATTCAACCGGTTTAACAGACGCAGGTCCAGTCCTTCTCACCCAGGCAAGACGGCAGCAATCAGCAGGTCAGTACAGCAAGACAGCAGTCCAGCAAGGCAGTAGTCCAGAGTGGCAGCACTTTCAGCAGCACATCAATCCTTCTTCCTGGCAGAGTATCCACAGGTCTAGACGTGTATTGAAGAGGTGGTGTCTAATGTCCAATATTTATACCTGGTGCCCTTCCCCTGGTAGGTGGGAGAAGCTTTGAACCGGCTTCTGATTGAAGTCCCCAGACATCCTGTCGCCCTGCCCCAGACTAACTACAGTGGGTATGCATTCATTTGTGAAGAGGCATGATATAGCCTATTCAAGCGTCAGTAAGGCTGTGTCCAGCTCCAACATTACATCCTGCTAGTGATGGTCCATCTAGGCACACCTAAGCTCTCGATTCTGTGAAGCTATCTAGGAAGAGTGCACAAAAGCCCAACTGTCAGCTACACCCCGTCATATAACCCAGAGACAGGCTACAGGGACTAAATGACTAAGGTGGGAAAATGCCAACTTTCAAAATATTTCAAAATTGTAACTTCAAATCCGATTTTACCATCAGAGAGGATATTCATTACAATTCCAAAAACACCAAACATGAACTGGTTATCTGCTCCCATTTGTAAATGATCACACATTCAATGTAATAAGGTATCTCTAATGCTACCCTATGGGAGAGGAAGGCCTTGCAGTAGTGAAAAGCGAATTCAAGAGTTTTTCACTGCCAGGACATATAAAGCTTAAAAGTACATGTTAAACGTTTTAAATTCACTGCGCCCTGCCCTCTGGGCTATTCAGTGCCTACCCTAGTGGTGACTTAAATGCAGTAAAAATGAAGGTTTGGGCCTGGCAAAAGGTTTGTTTTGCCAGGTCGAATTTGCAGCTTAAAACTGCATACACAGGTTGCAGTGGCAGGCCTGAGACATGTTTGAAGGGCTATTTAAGTAGGTGGTGCAATCAGTGCTGCAGTCCCACTAGTAGCATTAAATTGAAAGGCCCTAGGTACATGTAGTACCACTTTACTAGGGATGTGAAAGTAAATTAAATATGACAATTGGGAATAAGCCAATGTTACTGTTAGACCTGGCATCTTTTGGAGTGTTTCCCCTGTCTTTTTGCTTTCTGACCTCCTGTGCTGGACTTCATTTTGCTGGTTTAGTATCTCTGCTCACTTTCTCACTGCTGTTCAGCATTAAAGTGCAAGTGCTCCTACTTTAAGTGGTGTCATAATTGGTGTTTCCATGATTGGCCTATTTGATTTACTACTAAGTCCCCAGTACAGTACAATGTGTGTGCCCAGGGCCTGTAAATCGAATGCTGCTAGTGGGCCTGCAGCACTGATTGTGCCACCCACACAAGCAGCCTTTCAAAGGGTTTTCAGGCCTGCCACTGCATTGTCTGCGCGCAGTTTTTACTGCCATGTGGACGTGGCACGTGGCCCTAACCTGGCCTTTTCATACATGTAAGATGCCCCTCAGGTAAGCCCAAGGTACATCTGAGGGCAGGGTGCAGTATATGCGAAAGGTGGGACATGTACTGGTGTGTTGTACATGTCCCACTGTGCATTTCATTTTTACTGTTGAAAGGCTATCTCTCCCATAGGTTAACCTGGGCGCTGCTTTGTAACACTTTTACAAATGTAGCTGGCCAAGGAGAGCTGATAGAAAAGTGGAGTGTAGTATGCTTGAACTCAGGATTTAAAAATACATCTTTTAGTAAAAATGATTTTTATATTGTGTGTTTGGAAATACCATTTTTAGAAAGTGGGCATTTCCTTGTCTGACCATCCATGTACCTCTGCCTGTTTTGTGTATTAGCTGTCTGGGCTTTAGCCTGACAGGGGCTGGTTTGTGCATTCACACTAGACAGACCCAAGGGGGGTGTTGAGGTGTGTCCTGCCTTTCCTGGGTGACTCATAGATAGGCTGAATAGACCTGGCTGCATTTAGAGTAGTGGGTAGTGGGAGGAGTTGTTGCTTGCACCTGAATGGACTGTGGTGGCCTCTCACAAAGCTGTCTCCACTTCCTAGAGTGACCCTGTCATGGGCCAGGCGAAACTGGTTTATGTATGCCAGTAGAACTTTCTTTGTACCAACTTCAAATGGAAATGTGGTATAATATTGGGGCCCAGACCCCAGAATTTTAGAACTCTTTTGGATCAAGAAACCTACCAAAAAGAAGAGCTGGAGAAGCTGTGAGGAGAGACCACTTTGCTGTGTTGGCTTTCAGTGGCTGCTTCTGTCTTAGGTGGTGAAAGGACTGGACTTGACTTTCCGCATCTGTTTTCCCTGATTTTCTCCAAGGGCTTGAGGTAGAGCTTGCCCCCTGTTCGAGAAAATTCAGGAACAACAAAGACTTCAAGTTAGTCTGCTATCAGCACTGGGAACTTTGTGTTTTGTGCTGCAACAGAAGAAAAAGCAACCTGATGCCGTCAACGACACCGCTGCCGGCTCCGTGACCCAAAGGCACCACAGAGGACACCGCCGCACTTCGCAATGCAACCCTGGTCTCACCGATGACGCCATTCAACGCCGCTACTGAGCCGCTGCTTGCACCGTGACCTGTGGGCACCACTGTCTGCACCGCCTCGCTTCACATTGCCACCCTGGTATCCCCGACGCCGCCGCAACACTGTCACCAATGCCACTGCCTGTACCGTGTCCCGTGAGAACACGGAGCACCATCCCGCTTCGCATTGCAGCCCTGGTCTCACCAACGACGAAGCTCCAAGCTGACATCGACGCTGCTGCCTGCACCGTCGTTGGGGGCACAGCTCGTAAGTTACACAACACACCGCCCTGTCCCACACCACAGCCTTGGACCATTGACATCGGCGCCATCGACTCCACTTCGTCAGCTGACGACAGCGCTTCAGCAACGACGATGCCACTGCCTGCACCGTGACCTGACAGCACCACTACAAGCACCGTCCCACTTTGCAACGCAGCCCTGGTCTCACCGACTCTGCTGGACACCGTCACCGAGCCGCTGCCAGCACCACAACCTGAGGACACCGCACCGCTGCACTTCATACTGCAGCCTCGACGCCCGCCGACGCCAGTGCTCCTGACTCCAACCGCACAGAGTTTGATCTGCAACACGTGTGAGTTCAAAGGCCTGACGACTCCTGCACTAACCTCCGGAACCAACGCCTGCAGACTCCGACTCTTCGGAGCTCATCGCGAGGTCACCGACTCCCTGCATCTCTAAAGGTACTGTTTGCGTGTCTTCCCGACACCGTAGCTGGCCCGCTACGCCACAGTCAGCCACAACAGGTGGATTTGATAGAGCGAAATGTTCTTGTGAATTGTAGGGGTGCATCATAATCACTGATAGACCGCATCTATGTGTATTCAGACTTATATTCGTTTATATTCCATTGTATACTCATGTATGTTTAGTAAAGAATGAATAGTTCACTGAGACAAAGTGAACTCAGCAGTATAATGGTGTTAGGATAATGATGTAATGTAATGCTTTTTGAATTGTGTGAACATAATGCTTAGAGGAATTAGTTCGTGTATGTAATGTAATTGCAGTAGTTTAAACGTGCACCATATTAAAGTTGCACATGTAATTCATTGGTTGCATAAAAAATCGTAATGAATATGCTTATAGGGAAAAGTAAGATGTGTGTTTAAAAGTTATATGTAAGGGCCTGACTACATATATGCTTAAGGAAGGCCTGGTATATTCTTATGTTAGCTTATAATGTAGGCCGAAAAGGGTTTCTCTTGGAAAGGCTCTCTGGGCACAAACGGTAGATTTAATTAGCACAGTAGAAGGTTTCTGTTGACCGTATCTTTTGTTGCAGGTGCAAGGACACATGTCTCGTTAGTAAAGACTAACTCTTTGTTTTCAAAAGTTAGAAAGATGGGAGGCATGGTACGGGAAGTGCAATGGAATTTAGGGATGATACTTTCAGCGGAGAAGGCGCCTGGGACTCAAGGTCAACGAAACCGTCCAGGATGAAGTCACCGTTTCAATGGAAAAGCACAAGAAAGAAGACCTGGCCAAGAGGGCGTAAACAAGGCGTGTACCTTTGTAGTATGGTTTTGTATTAGGGATAGTGCCCTGAGGGAGGAGGCCAGAGAAGCGGTAGGGGAGACCAGAGAGAAGGACAGAGCTGAGCTTAGGTATATGGTGATTGCACTTCTTAGGAAGTCTTCACAGCTGACACCTTTTATTCTTTCTTGCCTGGGAAAATCGTTATGCAGGGATGTCACTTAGCGTTAGTGTAGGGACAGCAATTGATTTTAAGCTTGTTTAGGCCCATGAAGAGCAACTTAGAAATAGGAGCAATCATATTCTGGTTGGTCCTTCTAGAACTGTGTATTCTTCTTATCCTGAGTCGGATGAGACTCCTGCGTAGATTATTATTTGTATTAGTGCCCATCTATTTCTTTAACCTCGTGTTGAGGTGCCTGCACGTTCAGTTATTTTTGGCGATAATAAATTCTCAAACTTGAATTCGGAGTCAGTGGTCCTTTCAGACAAAATGAATGCTGATATCTAACCTGATGAGATTCTCTCCTTTACACTATTCAACAGGTAAAAAGATCTTGGCGGCCAGAAGGTTCTTATAGATAATTAGATAAGAATCGGCGTTATCAGTTGGTAGCAGAGTAGGATGGTTACCTTTGATGGTAAGGGGAGATCTAGAGCAAGATAGGAGACTAAGTTGCCCCATAGAGCCCGAGTGACGCAGATCCAGAGAACCACGAGAGAAGGATGTCGGAGGTCGTGGAAAACTGACGGAGAGTGACGGTGCGGCGGAAGTAGCAGTTCGTAGTAGAGTGAGTATGAAAAGAGTGATGTTTGGTAGATTGCGGTGTTATATTGTTGTGTGATGTCTTGCGGAGTTGGAACGAAAGTTGAGTGATTGAGAAACGGACCGTGAGCGCGCGCGGGACCGGGAGATTTATTGTGGTGTAGAATACACCCAGAGTTGAGAACGTTGACCAGAGTTGTGGGGGTCACGAGACGTCATTGACAGACCCACAGAAGATAGGGACACATGTGTGAGTGTGTGAATAACCAACGCAGGTCGTAGGTTATGGTGTGCAGAACATCGAGTGATTGAATCCTATCGAGTGTATTAGAGGCGATTGTCCGGTCGTTCGTGGACAGACGGTTGCCAGATTGATGTCAACAAGCTCAAGAGACTGATCGGTCATTGGTAAGACTGACGGTCAGAGAGGTAATTGTTCGGTAGGACGAACATTATTTCAGAGTATAATTGGGACGGATGCGAGTGAGAACAAGTGAATTAGAAAGGAGGGGAACTGCTGCGAGCGGAGGAAACGTGACGTCAGACTAGTGCCGCGCTGCGATAGGCCGGTTGGTGTGAACCGCGCTGGGATTGGAGGATTGGAATCAGGAAGTAAAAGCGGACATTTTGAGTGCAAATACAAAGTTGATTCATCATGAAATGTTTTAAAGCTTTAAGGGAACTTTGCAGAGGTGATAGACATGTGGTTGTTCGGGAGGGAGAGGAAGCTCCTCCCGAGGACACACCAGCACATTATATGGCAAAGAATGTAGGATTGCATACTATAATTTGGCTCGAGAATTGGCATAAAATGACAGAAACAGAAGGAGATTTGTCGTTCCCTCGATATGGTACTTTCAGGTTAGAGGTGCTGTACCAGCTCAAGAGTGTAATGGCTTCATTACGACCACTACCTAGACCAACACAGTTTGAGGCACTACATGCGTGGATAAGGGCAGCGTATGATAGGAAGAAGGACAGATGCCAGGAAAGGGTGAAGAAATCGGTCAGGGCATTTCAAGATGCAAAATGGGATGCATTGGAGAAAAGGTGGAGAGCAGACACGATCGAAGGAGATAAGTTATACCCACTGCTGATACAAAATGGAAAGATTACAAGAATTGATGAGGATGATAGTGATTTAGATGACAGTTTGTTGGATAGGATGTTGGCAGAGAGGCCACCACCATTTAACCCAGATTCAGAAGAGGGAAAGAGAACCCCAGCAGTGGCAATAGTTGATGAAAGCCAGAACCAGACTAGCATGAGAGTAGTGGGAAGAATTTCCACAGGAACGGAGGGGCTACGGCGTCTATGATAACACAGCCTCCTGCGGGGAACACAAGATTACCGGACTCCTTGACAGTACCGGTTACCATTGGCCCTATAGTACCGGTATATGACCCAGACCGAGTGAGAGAAGGGAGCTCCGTGCCGATGAGAAGGGAAGAAGGAAACAGTGAGAGTGGGAATGGGTTTGGAGTAAGGGTGGTTCATTTCCCAAGACCAATAGACACAAGTACGCCGTTACCGGCTACTGCGGACTCTTCATGTGGGCGAGAAGAGGAGAGACCGGAAAGACCGAGGTCTTTACGGGAATCTAAGTCAGCTTTGAGGGAGTGGACACCAACAGTAACGAACCAAGAGGATAGGATGCAAAGAGATAGGGCACAAAATGTCTCGGAAGACAGACCAGGTTCCAGGAATATGGAAGGGAATAGGTCACAAGGACAGAATAGTGACTGTGATGAGCGGGACGGTTCAGGTTGTCGAGATGTACTGAGGAGTGCAGTACAGGCAAGGTTGCTAGATGTAGTGAGGCTGAAAGCAGAGGTAGACGAAATGATCAGTGGGGGTCTGCCTTTGGAAAGGATAGAAATCTATGGATCAGATGAGCTGCTGTTTGTAGCAAAAGATGTGACTCGAAAAGCTAGAATGGCACATGATAGATTGAGGGATTTGGCCAAAAGATATGAGGTGGACCTGAATAAAACTAAAGCGTTACAGGGACCACACAGATTGCATTACAGTGATCAGGAGTTGGAGGAGAAAAGAATCACAGGGTTAAAGACGCACACCAGAGACCTGATCATAGGAATGAGAATATGGATTTTGTTGGACAAATGGGAAGAAAGGTGGTCCAAAAAGAAACCAGTAAAGAGAGCAGAAGGGAAACGCCGCCGCCAGGAGGGGGGCGACGGGTGTAGGAAATTTTCCTTTACGAGAAGTACAGAATGGAGGGTACGTGCATGTGCCGTGGAATAGAGGTGATTTGGCTGCATTTACAAATGATTTTCCTCGGCTGAGGGAAAAACCGGTGGAGTGGTACAAACAGGTTGAGCGGTTTGTGAAAATTTCAAAAGTATTGTGGATTGATTTGAACACCTTGTTTGACATAGTGGTACCGGGAGATTTGTGGACGGCATGTAAAGTCGCTATTGAGTGGCCGACTTCGGAACCGAAAAGAGAGGCGGTTACAAATGGTCCATCACCTGATGTCATGAAAAAGTATGAGCAGGTGATTACGTGGTTGAAGTCGAAGATTTCACCGCAGGATATAGATTGGGTTAAGATAGATCGGACTGTACAGGAACCCAAGGAAACGGTGCATGAGTATTACGAAAGACTTCTGCAAGTTTTTAAACAGTATAGTGGGTTGGATGTTTTGGACCCTAAGGATATGGGACAGTTTGTCTCAAAGTTTGTAACAGGTCTGAGAGGGGAAATCAGCCTCATGATACAGCACCATTTGATCTGCTGGCAGAACAAGCCACTAGATGAAATTTTGCGGTACGCGAGGTACTGTAGTGATGAGGTGGATTCAAAACATCGAAAGCTAAAAGACAAATTGATGCTTGTCCAGATGCAGACAGCACAGAATCAGCCTAGTGGAGGGACCTTGGGGAGAAAGCAAGGAAATTTCCAGGGAAACCAGAATGGGCAGGTACAGGGAAAGGGAAAACCAGTAGACCCCAAGACAGGAGTGGACGTGGCCACACTAAAGAAGACCACTGCGTGTCATCTTTGTCGCCAGGTCGGACATTGGAAACGCGAGTGTCCTTTGAACCCAGCTAATCAGGTACAGGAAGAGGAAGAGGGGGCTCAGGCACCCGCGCAAGAGGTGGTTAACACAATAACGAGACCTAGAACGATGAAAGGGGGGTTTACAATTCTCATGCTCAGATTCCCCAAGCTCCAAAGTTTTCACAAGGAACACGAACGTACCAACAGATGCCCCTGTTCGAACGCTATGCTGAGGATAGCTTAGACCCTTTATCCTGACGGTGCCTGAGGGGGGAGGAAGACTGCACACTTGGAGCGGTCTTGGAGGTAGACCAGAGAGGACCTTTTGTAGAGGCAGAGATTGAGGGCAATCCTGCAACACTTTTGGTTGATACTGGAGCTACCCGGTCTACTGTAAGATCTGCAGTGGTCCCTAACCTACCCCTCTCGGGACAATCAATCCAGGTTGTCGGAGTAGCGAACAAGAAGATGAGCAGCCCATTGACAGAACCGATCTTAGTAAAGATAGGTACTTTCCAAACTAGACATCAGTTTGTAGTATGTGACACGAGTCCAGTTTGTCTTTTGGGAAGAGATCTGTTGTGCAAATTGAACTGCACGATTTATTGTACACCACGAGGAGTGGAGGTCCAGACGAGAGATGATGATGTTGACTTTAAGATGGCCAATCAGCATCTGTGTATAGATCTGTACCCAATGGTGACTGTGGAAGAACTTCCACATGATCTGAGAGACGCAGTGTCGCCTGTGGTGTGGGATTTCGCAGGAGACGAAATAGGTTTAATCAGAGGGGTTGAACCAGTGCGGATTGAGGTGAAACAGAATGTTGATTTCCCTAGAACACCTCAATACAATTTATCGATAGAAACGATTGCAGGAATAAAACCTGTGATCGAGACTTTCATTGAGAAGGGTATTTTGAAGGAGATCAGAGGTAGTCCCTGTAATTCACCCATAATGGGACTACAGAAACCGAGCGGGAAATACAGGATCGTGCAAGACCTGCGAAAGGTCAACATGATAGTTGTCCCTTGTTGTCCAGTGGTACCGAATCCTTCAGTAATACTGTTCCAGATCCCATGTGAAGCCGAGTGGTTTACGGTTATCGATTTGTGTCAAGCCTTCTTTTCGATACCGCTCCACGAGGAAAGCCAATTTCTTTTTGCGTTCAGGCTAGAGAATCGCGTGTTAACATGGTGTCGTATTTCTCAAGGGTATACGGAAAGTCCATCGATCTTTAACCAGATCCTGAAGAAGAACCTTGAAAGTCTTGTGTTGCCGCAGAACTCAGTTCTCGTGCAGTACATAGATGACTTGCTCATTGCCTCAGAAACAGAAGATGCTTGCAGAATTGACACAGTAGCCTTGTTGAACCACTTAGCAGAGAATGGACATAAGGTGTCCCCGAACAAGCTGCAGTACTGTTTGAATGAGGTACAGTACTTGGGACACAGATTAGAAAAAGGCAAGAGGAAGGTGTCACCAGATCGAATTGAGGCAATAATGAGCATGGCGGTACCCACTACACAGAGGGAAGTTAGGATGTTTCTGGGAATGGTTGGCTATTGTCGACAGTGGATTCCTAGTTTCTCCTTGAGAGCAAAGCCTCTGCAGAGGCTTACACACAAGGATGTGAGTGATCCGGTACCATGGGACGAGGAGTGCTTGATGTCATTCCTGCAGTTGAGAGATGATTTGTGCAGGGCTCCCGCACTGGGAATGCCTGATTACAACAAGGCCTTTTCATTGTTTTGTTACGAGAGAGGAGGATGTGCATTAGCAGTGTTAGCTCAGAACCATGGAGGTGTCCGTAGACCAGTTGCTTATTTTTCAGCTACTTTAGATCCAGTAGCTTCTGCGTTGCCCGGATGTCTAAGATCCGTTGCTGCAACAGGTGTCAGCATTGAAAGATGTGAAAGCATTGTAATGGGACATCCATTGACTGTACATGTACCACATTCGGTTGAGTTATTAATGACCAGGACCAAGACCCAGCACCTAACGAACAATAGGTTAACAAGGTACGAGCAAGTCATACTTGCCGCAGAGAATGTGACTCTGAAAAGGTGCTCCATCTTGAACCCTGCGACATTGATGCCTATACCGAACACAGATGATGAAGATTGTGAGGACCATGACTGTCTCGATGTGACCGAACTTTGCACCAAACCGAGACCTGACATTGTCGATGAGCCATTGGATGACCCAGATGAAATTTTCTTTGTCGATGGTTCATGCTTAAGAGACAGTGTGGGGCAATTGAGAGCAGCGTTTGCTGTATGTACTATTTCAGGAGTGGTCGACGCCGCTTGCCTAGAAGGAGTACGCTCCGCGCAGGTAGCTGAGATCATTGCCTTGACCCGTGCCTGTTTGGCCGCTGATCGAATTCGAATCACGATTTACACAGACAGCCAATACGGCTTTGGCGTGGTGCATGACTTCGGGCAGTTATGGTCTCAGAGGGGATTTTTGACATCATCTGGCTCACCCATTCGTAATGGAGAATATGTAAGACAATTGTTAGAAGCATTACAGCATCCGAAAGAAATTGCTGTTGTAAAGTGTTCAGCCCATGGGAAGGGGGAGGACTTTGTATCCTTGGGTAATAACTACGCAGATGAGGTAGCCCGCTTCTGCGCAGAACAAGGATGCATATACACAGGCAGGGAGATAGAAGAGAGCCAAGAGGGAACCGATCTCAGCATAATGTTGGCCATGGCAGACACTTGGGAAGAGCTTAAGAGATTGCAAGATGAAGTCTCAACCAAGGAAAGAGAGGGCTGGATCAAGGCTGGGTGCGAGAGAGGAGAAGTGGATGTGTGGGTATCAACCGATGGGAGAGCTGTGTTGCCGGAAGAATTGCTGAGTCCGATGGCAAGATTGATACATGGTCAGGCACACCTGGGTAGAGACGCAATGATGAGGGTGTTCAGACAGACGTGGTATAACCCACGGTTCCGAGCAATGGCTGAGACGGTATGTCAGAGGTGTGTTACATGTCAACAGATGAATGCTGGAAAGAAAACTGTAGTTACACTGAGTCATATTGGAAGGTCAGGAGGGCCCTTCAATAGACTACAGCTGGATTTCGTGGAGATGCCTAGGTGCAATGGCTTGAGGTACATTCTAGTGATAGTATGTATATTCTCACGGTGGGTGGAGGCATACCCCACACGCAGGTGTGACACTCTGACAGTGGCTAAATTACTGTTGAGGGAGCTCATCCCTAGATTCGGGATCCCGACCTCTTTGGAATCAGATAGAGGTGGGCACTTCCATAGCGAAATCATGAAGTTACTTTGTGCAGCATTGAACATTGACCAGAGACTCCACTGTAGCTACAGACCAGAGGCTTCTGGGATGGTGGAACAAGTTAATGGAACTTTGAAAGCCCGGATGGCAAAAATGTGTTCTTCAACATCCCTGAAATGGCCCGACGCCTTGCCACTGGTGCTCATGAGCATGCGAAGTGTCCCAGACAGAAAGACCGGGTTGTCCCCCCATGAAATAATAATGGGGAGGGCAATGAGACTGCCAGCAGTACCAACTACAGCCTTGATAAACATCACTGATGATTTGATTCTCGATTATTGTAAAGGACTCTCTGATGTGGTCCGTTCTGTATCCCAGCAGGTGCAAGCAGCTGTGGTTCCAGCCTCGAGTGATCTGTGCCACGACTTGTGTCCCGGTGACTGGGTGCTCGTCCGGAAGCACGTGAGGAAGAGTTGCTTGGATGCCCGTTGGCATGGCCCGTATAAGGTGATACTTATCACGAACACAGCAGTAAAGTGTGGAGGATTGCCGAACTGGGTGCATGCTTCCCATACCCGCAGAGTTCCAGCACCCTTGGAAGAAACAGCTCCTCTCGTAAATGAAAACCCAGCTGACGTGGTAGGGCCACATGAGAGGACAAGTCAAGCTGTAAGGGTCGTTGACACAGCTGGTGGTGCACTAGAGCAAGCTGAAGGGGGTTTCCACAGTTCGAACCCTGATTCAGGCACTGAAGAAAGAGAAGGTGCAGTGGGCGGAGAAGAGTCAAATGCAGCAGAAAGAGGAAGTAGTGCACTGGGCATAGAAGGAGAAGGCAGACGAACGAACAGGAGTGCTGAAAGTTGGCCTGAAAGACAGAGGCGACTGAACCTGAGGTTAGCACCTGAGAGAGACCTTGCTCCAGTGTCCGAAGTATCTGAAACCGAAGCAAGCGACGAAGACCAAGCACAAGACAGTCGGCGAAGGTCCAAAAGAACAAGAGTGCCTTGTCGCAGATACTCTACCCCTGAGTGGACTTACACTGTGTTTGATGCAGGGGGTGGTGAATACAGGGAGACTGAAGTCAGTGGAAGTGTTCAGTCGGAGCCCGAAACTGGTGGTGAAGGTGGTGCTGCGGATGCCAGGGTTCGAGATAGACGGAACACTGACACTCACGATTCCGAATCCCCCACTTCTGAGTGAAGTCCGAAAATTGCTTTTGCATCGGGTCGAATTCCCGCCTTTCGGAGCTGAGCCGTTTTCACACGAAGTGCTGCTTTTGCGTCTTGAACTTTTGTATCACGTTCTGGTCGTGCTTAATGAGGATCTCATTATGGATCAGTAATGAACTGTAAATAAAAGTCTAAAAGAAGAAGATAACCTAGGTCCAAGTGGAAGAAGAATAAACTTAGGGACTTTCCACAAGAAGAGGAACGAACACTAGGGAAGTCTTTTTCTGGACTGTGTAAATAAGTTGTGATCGGAAAGGGAAAGCCCGGAGATTTCATGGTTGCTCGAGCTGGTTAAGCAAGTCATAAATAAAGGACAGAGACTTTTCTGAGTTCTTTGCGATAACCAAGACTTTTGAGAACTTTCGAAATCATGGAGCCGGGAAATCCCAATCGTAGAGCAAAATGGATTATAGGCATTCTTATAAGTAGTGTGATAATTTCTATAATCATAGTAGTTGTAGTCTCATATACTGGTTCGCATGAGCCGGAAGTAGAGGCAGTGACAGGGACACCCACACCTATCACACCTAGTCAGAAGGGGGTAGACAGGGCAGCTGATAGAGCTATGATATTAGAAGAAAGTCGTAGATTACATGTCGATTTGTCTAAGGGTGATTTTAAGCTTAATGCATATGCTAAGTTGTTGTATGAGTATGTTGACGTGATGGATGCGAAAGATTGTTATGTGTGTATGCAGTTGCCTACTTCAGTGGATGAGGGCATTAGGTATCATCATCTTCCACTGACTTATGGTATTTCATGTAGTCTTTTGCTTAGTCTGTTTTATGAGAGAGAGCAGTTCGAGTATTTCTTTTCCAATTTCGACGCAGTGCTTCCTGAAGTCCCAGCTTACAAGCATTTGAATAAGTATGATTATTACAAAACCGAGGACAGACTGAGAAAGTACTTCATACCGAGTTTGGAATTGGATACAGCATTCGCACACAGGCACAATCTGACTTGTTTGATGTCGGATGTAGAGAGAAAGTTTGTAGATCAGGTTGAGGATAGGTATAGAAAGCTGACTGAATCCCGAGATTTAGGGCATCACAGGACAGATTGGACGGAGGAAGAACGGTTGCACAAGACCAGGGGAAGCTATGGTCCTATAGCGTTAGATAAGGAGCAGAGGGGTAAGTTGTGTATAAGGCGTTATCAGACTTACTACGAAAAGGTTCCAGTGGGACAGAGTACTTGTGATCACGTTTTCACCATGGCAGATGAGGCAAAAGATTTTCTCCAAGGTCCTGTACAAGTGATACCTACGGTGTATTACGTATGTGGGAAGAATGCTTACGTGAGGTTGCCTGCAAATTGGTATGGAACATGTTATTTGTCAATAATATTTCCAAAGATTTACCATACAGAAGACTTAAATCTTCTGGAGGGTGGAGAGCATTCAAGAACGAGAAGAGCTGCAAGTGCAGGAATCGTTGTGGGGGATATCTTTGGAGCTATGATACCTAGTCTAGGAGTAGTCTTGAATGATGTGAAGATCCGGAGGTTAGCGACTGTGGTGGATGAATTTTCGATGAACACAGCAAAATCGTTGGTGTTGGTGGAAGGAGAGATGTTGTCGATAAGGGGAATGGTTTTGCAGAATCGCCTTGCTTTAGATGTCCTATTGGCAAAAGAGGGCGGAGTCTGTAAAATGCTGAAGGTTCAAGAGTGCTGCACTTATATACCAGACCGGAGCAAGGATCTGGAGAAATATATAAGTAACATCACTATGATCCACACAAAGATAGCGGATTTGACCGAGGAAGGGGCCTGGGAAAAGGTCGGAAAGGGTTTTGGTCAAGTGGGAGGTTGGTTTGCAAACCTAGGAAAGGGATTCCTTGGGTACTTCCTGAGACCACTCCTTATCTTGGTGGTTTGTGTGGCTGGCTTGTGGATTATGATCAAGGCTTACAAATGGTATCGAGCAGGCAGAGTCAAGAGAGCTTTGAGGGAAAATGACATGAGATTGGCAAGACTGCAGGACAATCAGTATCAAAGGCTCAAGAGCATGGAGAATTTCAGATCAGGGAAGATGGGAACAAGTTCTGTTTAGGTCGGTTCCTTCTCCGAGGGAGTAGAATGAGATATGATGACAGGAGTCATCAAAGGGGGAACTGATAGAGCGAAATGTTCTTGTGAATTGTAGGGGTGCATCATAATCACTGATAGACCGCATCTATGTGTATTCAGACTTATATTCGTTTATATTCCATTGTATACTCATGTATGTTTAGTAAAGAATGAATAGTTCACTGAGACAAAGTGAACTCAGCAGTATAATGGTGTTAGGATAATGATGTAATGTAATGCTTTTTGAATTGTGTGAACATAATGCTTAGAGGAATTAGTTCGTGTATGTAATGTAATTGCAGTAGTTTAAACGTGCACCATATTAAAGTTGCACATGTAATTCATTGGTTGCATAAAAAATCGTAATGAATATGCTTATAGGGAAAAGTAAGATGTGTGTTTAAAAGTTATATGTAAGGGCCTGACTACATATATGCTTAAGGAAGGCCTGGTATATTCTTATGTTAGCTTATAATGTAGGCCGAAAAGGGTTTCTCTTGGAAAGGCTCTCTGGGCACAAACGGTAGATTTAATTAGCACAGTAGAAGGTTTCTGTTGACCGTATCTTTTGTTGCAGGTGCAAGGACACATGTCTCGTTAGTAAAGACTAACTCTTTGTTTTCAAAAGTTAGAAAGATGGGAGGCATGGTACGGGAAGTGCAATGGAATTTAGGGATGATACTTTCAGCGGAGAAGGCGCCTGGGACTCAAGGTCAACGAAACCGTCCAGGATGAAGTCACCGTTTCAATGGAAAAGCACAAGAAAGAAGACCTGGCCAAGAGGGCGTAAACAAGGCGTGTACCTTTGTAGTATGGTTTTGTATTAGGGATAGTGCCCTGAGGGAGGAGGCCAGAGAAGCGGTAGGGGAGACCAGAGAGAAGGACAGAGCTGAGCTTAGGTATATGGTGATTGCACTTCTTAGGAAGTCTTCACAGCTGACACCTTTTATTCTTTCTTGCCTGGGAAAATCGTTATGCAGGGATGTCACTTAGCGTTAGTGTAGGGACAGCAATTGATTTTAAGCTTGTTTAGGCCCATGAAGAGCAACTTAGAAATAGGAGCAATCATATTCTGGTTGGTCCTTCTAGAACTGTGTATTCTTCTTATCCTGAGTCGGATGAGACTCCTGCGTAGATTATTATTTGTATTAGTGCCCATCTATTTCTTTAACCTCGTGTTGAGGTGCCTGCACGTTCAGTTATTTTTGGCGATAATAAATTCTCAAACTTGAATTCGGAGTCAGTGGTCCTTTCAGACAAAATGAATGCTGATATCTAACCTGATGAGATTCTCTCCTTTACACTATTCAACAGGTAAAAAGATCTTGGCGGCCAGAAGGTTCTTATAGATAATTAGATAAGAATCGGCGTTATCAGATTTGTTTGTTCACGATGCAGTGATAGCTCCGGACAGAGCAATTGACTTCAAGGAATTATTTTTAACATCTATTTTTGCTTTCTGCGTATTGTAAGTAACTGTATGTTGGATTTTTATTGTTTCGGTCTTGTTTTACACAGATAAATTTCGGCTATTTTTGTAAAACTCGTGTGGTGTCCTTTTGTAGTGTTTTCACTGTATTACTGCTGGTTATGTGCACATACTTTACACACTGCCTCTGAGATAAGCCTGACAGCTCGTGCCAAGCTACCAAGGGTGTGAGCAGGGGTTATTTTAGAAGTGTAACTCCCTTATCCTGACTAGGAATAAGGGTCCCTACTTGGACAGGGTAACAACCTGCCAACTAGAGACCCTCCATTTCGAACAGTTACCATGTTTTAGGGAGTGAGCACATGCACTTTAGCACTGGTTAGCAGCGGTAAAGTGCACAGAGTCCTAAGGCCAACAAAAATAAATTCAGCAAAAATAGGAGGAAGGAGGCAAAATGTTTGGGGGTGACCATGATGGGGGAGGGCCAGGTCCAACACAATTGCTCTGAAGTAACCTAAGGGTGACAAATTAATGCATTACAAAAAGAAATAATATAATTTTTTTGAACCGCCTTTGATGGCATGTGTGGGTATATTAAGCAATCGGTCAAAAATACGTTAATTCTATCATAAACCAATGAGCTCTACCAATCAGTCAATGACTCAGGCAATCAATCAACCAATCAATCCATGGGTGATTAAAGTTGGTGTGCATGCAATTAAATACCTGAAGAGGGTTTAGTAGCACAAATAAGTAGTTCAACACAAGAGAGCTTCCATCGATGAGTAATGGCATTCCAATTGCCCAAGTCAATCCGAACTGTGGTGTGCAAAAGACAACAGCTCTGACCAGCTTCTTCACCATCTCCTCATCCTCCAATGGACCATCTGAAACTGATGGCCTCATAAGTGTTCGAATCACAACTACAAGTCCAAGAAAGTTACCTAGAAGAATTATTATTGTTGGGACAGTAAAGGCATAAGCGGCACCAAAGGAACTTTCCAACCAACACACGTCCTTCTTCCGGTAACGGTTATGAGGGTAGAAATGGAAGAAGGTGATGCATGCAATGATGATAGGGCAAGCGTAGCCCAGTATCACTGCAAGAGCGATAAACTTTCGCTTTGTGACATGATGAAATACAAAAACCAGGCGGCTCACCAAGAAGAAGATTTGGACCAGAGTCCAGAAGAGGAAGGCAAGGAGAAAAACATGGTTGCAAAAGGTTAGCACAAAGCAGACTTCCTCATGGTCTCTGATCTGGATAATACCACCTGCAAGGAAGGAGATATTACTCAGGAGCAGGCAAAGAGAAATGTTCAGGATAATCACGTGTCTCTAGCAAGCCATGACGTGAGTAACATCGTGAATGAGAGCTGTCTGCAGCGTAATGCACAACGATAGGGAAGCCATAGAGATTCCAAGACCAACATTAGTTATATAACTCAGAATGGCGTCATTCTTACTGTCAATCTGTGACTTTGATCCTGACATTAGAACCGCGTAAGAGGTGAGGTGGCTGCAAATGCAGGTTGTGACCCCATTGGTCACCTCTGTCCAGCATCCTTCTGAAGACCACTTCTCCAGGGTAGTGTTCCAGAAGACGCAGCGGGCACTTTCATCGCACGATCTGTTCTTGCAGATAAATGTCATATTAACATTAGCTACGTGGTTCCTTATATCATTCACAAGCATTATATTAGTCATAATCTCACTGGAAATGTCATATCCATTCACTGGTGCGCTAGCGTCCTCTATATTATTTGGAAAACCAGTTCCCGAAGTTTTGAAAATCACTGATGTGAAACGAATTGTGCAGTTGAAAGAGGAAAGATTCCCTTCCGCTTGACTTGGATAGGATACATTGACCCATGACGTGAACTCCACAATGCTGCTGTTAGTATATTGGCTGCAGGGGCTGGGCAAGCTGTAAAGTTCAATGTTTCCATATGTTTTGTTGATGATCTCATCGCTGCCTCCCAATCCCGTCAACAGATATTCCATGGAAGTCAGAAGCTGACTGCCCAACTGGCTTTGTCCTGCCGTTGCTGCTATCCATGTGTTTTCATTCAGAAGCTTGTCCGCAATCGCGATGACATCCTGCAAGTGAAAGAAAGCAGATATCAGCCGCACTTCCTAGACGTTTTTAAGATTTTATGCACCCAACATTTTAATTTGTCGATACCATTTGGTTCTTTGCTTTATTCTTGAGAATTGGTGTAAACCCGATGGTCACAGGCTCTGCTCTGAAATCATATTAGTCCTTCATAATCTTGAATACTCTAGTGTGTTGAGTCAGACATATTGCCACTGCCCTTACAGAAATTGATGCACCTACTTTTTTTGGACCTTCTGGATCTTGTGATTGTGGCAGTGATGCAGGAATTGGTAGGGTGTACCCTACTTCTAGATGGGACACTCCCCTAGATGCTCTTCTATCTTAAACCTCACGTAGTCAAAGAGACTAAAGGATGGGTCTAGAACTGGATGATAATGAAAAATCATATGATTCTAGAAGAAGTGCTAAACTCGAAGTAAAACCCACAGTAGAATTTACTCCACTACACTATCTTTACGGTGGAGGAAAATTCCTACCTTCTGGCAACTGCCTCATTTCTCTGCTAACCCCCTTCTTAGGGGTTCTTTTGTCACCAGATTATGGCTTGACTTTTTTTACTTTTCAATAGTACAACATCTTTCTCTCTCTCTCCTCATGAATAGGTACTTTGCTAAATAGAAACACAAGTCCAGAACCTGACATGTGGCAACCAAGCAAAGAGCCAGATTAGTCAATGTTAGGTACTCTCAAAACCCAACAAAGTTGCTGTGCTTATGGCACAATGCCACATCTGCAACGGCACCAATAAGAATACATGGCCAAACAGCACACGCATTCATATAGCATCATAAAAGCGCGATTGCACAACACCATGAGCACCTCTATGTAGTCAGATGAATATTGTTCATGACCTTGTGTTCAAAAGTCCCACGAGATACCAGCAGGAACCGGTTTATGGAGAATAAGTCTCCTGTAAGACATTTTCTGCTCAAACCAGTTGACCACGAGGGAATAATTATGGGAAATTGAACACCCACACAATCTTGCAAAATTCCAGTAATGCTAAATTTGTTTTGTGAGTTCCACAAATTCTGCGGAAGTTAAAAAAAATATCACCAATGCCTATCCTTAACACTGTGGGCAGACCAGAATGCCTGCTATAACCACCAGCCTCCCCTGTAATTCATTGCAGTAGCTTTATCTGTAGGTCAGAACAGATCTTTGACCACTGAATCTATTGCTGGCCTACCTTCCATGGATGCACAGGGCTGTGGTAATCATTGTCATTGCTTATTGTTAGTACAGTTATAAAGCATGCCATACCTTAAAAGGGGCATCTTGGTTCTAAAAACCATCATAAATAACTACACCAAAACTATGGAGAAGATGTGAGCCAGTAATGTCATGGGTGTCAAGGGGTACTTGTTGTCACTTTTGCAAATCATGGCTTTGACACACACACACTTAATAGCAGGGGTGCAACTAGACCCAAACTTCGGGGGTGGGGGTCTGGCTAACACTTCGAACTGCGGGCAGAGCCATCTTCATAACCAGAGTGAACATTACTTATGGGGACTCCTTTCAATCTTGTGGAGCACTTCATAATAAGGGAGGTCCTTTTCTGGGTAATATTTGGTCAGCGATGCCCCAGGGCAACTGGGGTGAGCTATACATTCTTTACAGAGGTTGGGGGTTTTCCTGAATGAGTTGTAAAAGAATGAGTGGAAAATGCTGCATTTTATACAAATTGGGCCAGCTGACGTTTCACCATGAGAGCATGGATCCTGGAGGAGGCACTAAAGAATTAGCTGCAAAATGTGGAACAGGCGGTGCCACCAGTATAGATGCATGGCCCCACAGTTAGGCTGAGATTTGGCAGATGTATGTTGAGGCGTCACCTGTGGATCGCATGATACCTCCACCAAGCACTGATTCTGAGCACCAATATGCCTCTAGCAAGAGTTCTGCAACCTTACAGTGGGACAGTCTAGAATGGAGGTCTCCAGCCTTTTCTATAGTCAGAGCTACTTCTGATCAATGAAGAGCATCCTGACCTGCATCCTAATATGGATTAGATAAGAGTGCATGAAGGACAATCAACTTAACCTCTTCCTTTCTAGGGCACTCAGTCCTGATGCAGTGGACACAGAGCACCAATGCAACAAGAGCTGCATCCAAAACGTTTACCTGCGAAGTCCCCAAAACAGTTTTTTGCCTTTTGTTCCTACTTGTGAGCCACCTCTGAGTGGTGAGTGTTTCACTGGGGTTTGTGGTCTTTCTCATGCAATACTTTGGATGACACTCCACTGATTATGTAAGCTAGGACCCAAAATATACCACTCATCTAGCTAATTGTGCTGCAGTCTATTGGTTGTTGATCAGAATCAGGCCGCAACTTAATGAGTCAAGATCAAGAATTACTGATGGCATGAACCGTATAGGTTCTATAGGCAAGGGTTTTATATGCACTAGAGTAAAATGCCCACGTACCTCTCTGGACACTCACAATGAAAAGACACAGATTTTTTTAACATATACATTACATTTTTAACTAGGACCTTGAACTAAGTAAACATCTACATATCTATGTCTGCATGCCCATGGAAATACCTAAGGAAAGACAAATCAATTAATGAGAAGCTTAACTTAGGAAGTTTAGTACTTTGAAAGACAGAGGATGAGAGAAAGAAAGAAAGAGGAAGAAGAGAAGGGATAAAGAAAGACGACGAGAAGTAAAGAAAAAAACAGGGAATGTTATAAAGGAGCAAAGTACAAAAAGAAAACACCAGGAATGGAACATAGAAGAAAAACAGACGTGAGGACGGAAGGGAAAGAGGGAGGAAAGAAAGATTGATGGTGAGAATGGAAACAGGAAAGGAGATAAAGAAAGAATGGATGGAGGGAAAGGGTGCAGTGAGAGGAAAGAATGAGAGAAAGAAAAGAAAGAATCAGGGGTAAAAAGAAATAAAAAATGAAAGAAGCGAAAATGCAAAGTGAAAGAGCAAAACAAGGTACAAAGGTGAAAAGCAAAGGAAAGAAGGGATGAAATAAAGAAGCAATGAACTAGAGAAAGTGAGAATGAAGCAAAAAGGAACAAAAGAGAGAAAGACAAGAGAAGAGATGGGGTGAAGGAGAGAGAGAAAAAAGAAACACAGAAACAAATAAGAAAAGGATAGGAAGAGACAAGAGGAGACCCAGAAAGGAGGAGAGAGAGAAAGAAACAAACAAAGGAAAAGAATGAGAATGAAAACAGAAACAAAGAAGAAAGAAAAACAGAAAGGAGGGAAGAGAGAAGGGCAAAAATGAAGAAAGAATGAAATAAAGAAGCCAAAGAAATAATAGAAAAACAGATCAGAGAATGTTCATGGAGCCATTTATTGGTAGTCAGGCTACAAAGAAGAAAGAACGAGACAGAAAGGATGGAAGAGAGAAGGGCAAAAATGAAGAAAGAATGAAATAAAGAAGCCAAAGAAATAATAGAAAAACAGATCAAAGAATTTTCATGGAGCCATTCATTTGTAGTCAGGCTTCTTACTAGGGCAGCAGCTCAACATTGTTTACTTAACAGGAGGGTGGATGCATGCTACTCCTGCACTGTACCTTTTGGATGCCTCACATAGTGTTTTAATGTGCATCATTAGAAGAAGGGCTGCTGCATACTCCTGAACTCCCCTGACAAGCAAGCTACACCAGGATAGCCTGCAAGCTACTGGTAACCTGTGATCAACCTGTTGGGGACCCCTTGTCTTGAGGTAGCAAAACTAGTCCCATTCTTTCTTTGTGTGCCCGAAAAGAAAAAATCATTCATAACACTGAAACTCTGCAGGGTGAGAGGACAGAGGAGCAGCAAGGATAATGACTGCAGCCAGCAAACTCCTCTTTCTGTCTTTCTGCCAACACTCCTCCTTTATGCTACAGGATTACATAGCCCAAACTCTATAGTAACATTACCTCATTTATTTTGGGAAACATGTTACATGTATTCAAGACTTACCTATGTTGTGGGTGTAAATTGAAAAACTTATGTTTGGTCATTATCCAAAAACATGCATCGCGCAATTCTTCAGAAAGCCATTACCACTGCAAGTCCTCGAAGTCAGGTTAAAGTAATGTATGCAAATACAGTATCCACTCAACAACACATTTAAAGAAGACAGCTAAACATGTACAAATCATCCATCATACAAAAAAGCTATTTATTTAGACAAACACAGCGGATCCTGTTAAAAAATATAAATGTGGTTGTAAATGTAAGTTTACAACCAAATTCACCTTACTTATGCCTGTCTGGATATCACAAAGGGATTTCTGGCAGTCGTAAACCCTTTTACAGGTGTAGAGATCTAGGCCACGAGTGTGTAGATCTGCGCATCCATAAATCACACTAAAGCGTGGATTTAGGGCATTTCAAGGCATGGTTAGCTTTGTTTGTGAGCATTCACAATCTTCACACATTTCCTTGTACAGCCTGGAAAGGGTCAGATTTTTACCTCAGCCAAAGGCTGAAGTAATCTCGTTCTAGGGTGGAAAGGGAAATGGGTCGCTACATTCCTGCACTACCTGCTCCGCCGGTTTGCCGGTTGCTGCTTTGGGGACATTTTGGCCATCTTGCTGCGCCCTGGTGGGACTGGAGTCCCAGGGTTCTTCTAATCCCGCACCGACAGCTGCGAGGTACACCATAGAGACTACGAGTCCCAGCATTCCTGACTCCCGCCACAGGTGCCGCAAGCCAGGGGGAGTGGCTAGCCATCGCGCTTATAGCGCTGCCTCTCCCCCGCGGCGCGGGTCGCTACATTCCTGCACTACCTGCTCCGCCGGTTTGCCGGTTGCTGCTTTGGGGACATTTTGGCCATCTTGCTGCGCCCTGGTGGGACTGGAGTCCCAGGGTTCTTCTAATCCCGCACCGACAGCCTGCGAGGTACACCATAGAGACTACGAGTCCCAGCATTCCTGACTCCCGCCACAGGTGCCGCAAGCCAGGGGGAGGCGCTAGCCATCGCGCTTATAGCGCTGCCTCTCCACCCGCGGCGCGGGACGCGCCCGGGCGAAGCCCGGGCCAAGGGCGGGCCCGTCTTTGCCAGGAAGAGGCAGGGCAGGGCCATTCCCCTAACATCAACCATAGGACCTGGACAGTTGCAAGGTACTGTTGTATGTGCCAGGGGGGTGTTGCAAATTAGGGTATTTGATTGTGTCCTTCACCGGTTAGGGGGCAACGGTGATAAAGTGTGTAATAGATCCTAGCACAGAAGTCACGACCATCTGAGTAGATTGTAAGTCTGTATTCTCAAGACTGACATGGGGAAAAGAAAGGCAATGGAAGCCACAGGGGGGGGTGTTGTAGGGAAGGTCAAAAAGATAAGAAAATCATTTAAAAATCCCCCACATAGTAAAAATGGTTGTCATGACGCGCATTGATAACATCATTTCTGATTGCGAGCAAATTCTGACCAGCCCCATGGGTATAGAAAATGGAACTTTTGATGATTATCCAACTACAAGCCTTAACCCACCTCAGGCTCAAAAATCCATTCCAGACATGTTCAAAAGAAACAAACACAAAGAGCCTCCCACATTGATTACACCATTGAGAGAAGTAACTGATTCCTCATCCGCACAGGTAACCCCAGCACCGACGATTAAAACACTGCAACCTAATCTGGTGATTGAAGTAGAGTGCAGTAATAGGTTCGAACCATTGATAAACCTAGCAGAGAATTGCATGCCAACACAGACAGGGAATTCAACTCACCATCAAGGGTTGCCGGGGACACCAAATTTAGAACCAGTGAATACGTCAAGTACATGTGCTTGTAGTAGTGACTCTATGGGGAACGTTGGGGCTCTTTCTAAAATCCTTGTTGACCTTGTTAGTACCCTGAAAGGGTTGGTAGATAAGCTATTAGATACCATGCTAAAAACAACACAAGTGATCGACCCTGATAAGCGCAGGCAGGCCCAAGAGCTGCCAATATGTCAAAAAAATTGTGCCGCCAGTATGATCCTCAATGGCACCACGAGTGGCAATTGTACCGTACAGGGGGGCACACAAATTCATCGAGGGGAAAGGTCCCGATTAGAAAATGTCAATTTAAATCGAGGTCCCATCCTACCTGTGGCTATGCAGAGTAGACAGCAGCAGCAAAACAGCAAGAGGGAAGGTTACTTAGCAAACCCTGCTCAAAATAGGCTATGGGATTCTAATCCCTCCCTATATATAGGGATAAGGGTGTTTTAAACTCCCCTATGATAGACAAGCGCAAGGCCCAAATTTACCTTATTAATATTCCCAAACTTGGACTTAATTCACCTAAGGAAGACGAACACTCACTGATTAATAAAGTCACTCACTGGCTTCGGCACACAAGGAAGTGCAGATCGGTGATAAGGGAAGATATACTTTCAGCACATAGATGTGATATACACAATGCAAAAACAGATTATATATGTCTGCAGTTAAAATCCATGGATCTAGTAGATAATATGGTATCATTCGATCTACGAACACTGAACCTAACTACATCTAACATTAGGATAAAATATAATCCTCCCTCTATAAATACTAACAAAGATCCCCGTTTGGGTTTCCGGGGAGGTGTCGAGGGATCGATCCTGGATAAGGTTGACTGATGCCAAATGATAGCTCCTCCACACCCGATGTTGATGATGGATGGTTTAATGGGAAGAGAACAAAGTATCTCGCCAAATCCACAGGGACCTGGGATACATCTGGCTAAATATACTGCAAACAGTGCCCTGTCAAAGCCAAGTTTAACCATAGCATCTTGGAATATAGCAGGGCTTCAATCTAAGCTGGCATCTGCCGACTGGTCATCGTTTGTGGAGGGGCCTGATATTTGGGCCTTTCAGGAAACCTGGACCCAGAGACCTATCTTCCGCCCAGGTTATTTAACTTTTGTAAAACCAGCTATTGCTGGGCAAAAAGGGAGACCATCGGGGGGCTTATAACATGGGTCAGGCAAAATACAGTATTTAGGACTGAATAGTTACCAATGGATAGTCCTGATATTCAGGCAATCCTAGTACGCTCCGATTATGATTTAGATCTAATAGTGGTTAATGTCTATGCGAGAGGGATGGTTGGTGGGAAATGCTCAAACACAATTTCCTTACTAGATTCTTTTATTGGAACCCATAAGGGAAATAACAATATGATAATTGTGGGGGACTTCAATTGTACATTCGAGCCCTTAGACTATGAAGATGGTGCGCTTAGCTGTGATGAAGATTCCCTTTGGGGTATCCCATCACTAACATTACCCCCGGTAACCAAGTGGACGGAAGTTGTCCTGCAGCTAAAAAGCCTCTGCCTGGAGCGGGGTTTTAGGGCTGCAAATGGAAGGACTATGTCCGATAGGGAGGGAGCACACACTTTTAATAACGGGGCAAGAAGTAGCCGTATAGACTACACTCTTATTAATCTGGAGCTGTGGCCCCGACTTCTTGACATGATGGTTTATCAGAGAGTTGAAAGTGATCACAATCCCCTATAACTAACGTTAAAAATGAAGGGACCAGCAATAATGGAAGAGCAATCTGAGATAGTAACAGCAGATGTAGTTATGACAAACGACATGCGTATGGTAAAATGGGCAACGTTATTGGAGAAAGAAGGCACCTTAAATCGAATAAAGACAACGGTGGAAGAGACACTAACCGCTATTAACACCCTAGACACCCAGGCTGATAATACAGCAGTGATAATGCAGGCTCATGATGAGCTTTTTACTAAGCTCAAATGTTTCTTTATTAAAACAAGCAAAGCGGGTAGTAAAAACGTTCCAAAATCTGCCAAGTGGTACAATAAGTCCTGTAGTGATGCCTATAAATGCTTGGCCCACGCTATACGAAATAAACCATCTAGCGAGGTTAAAAGTGCACGGACTGCCTATAAAAGGCCCAACAAACAGCCAAAAAAGAGTTTGACGAAAATAGGTGGGCAGAACTCCTTGAAGCTAGTAATGGAAAAAACATGCGTTCATTCTGGCAGGCCGTAAAGTGGGGTAGCGGTGAAATTAGGCAAATCCCGAATAACAATGTAGCACCCGAACAGTGGGTCTCTTATTTTCAGGCACAATTTGCATCCAACTCAGATAGTTCTAACAACTATCCCCCAATAACTACAAATACCACTCTGACTTTCGAGATTGGGGAGGTTGAAATTGCACTGAATATGATTCCAACGGGCAGAGCCCCAGGACCAGACTGCATTCCCGGTGATTTATTCAGGTTTGATAAAGACAATTGGCTCAAGTACATTCACATAATAGCCAATGCCGTAGCGAGAGGGGCTCCCATCCCCGAGTCCTGGCGTGGGGCTGAAATAATTCCTATATACAAGAAAGGGGATCGTAGCAGCCCAAGTAATTATAGGCCGATAAGCCTAATAGACATGTTGCAGAAGATTATGGCTAGGCTAGTGTTGAATCGAATTAATACTTGGGTAGAAAATCACGAGATATTGTCGACTTTACAAGCCGGTTTCCGCCCCCATGTTAGCACTATTGACCAAGTTTTTAGGTTTGTGATGATTTATTGGAGCACAGTAATTATAGCAGGCGGAACTTTGTACGCTGCATTTGTAGATTTAAAATCTGCATTTGACCTTGTACCCCGGAGAAAGCTGTGGGAATCACTAAAGGATTTAGGGATGCCACTGGACCTACTTGCCCTAATTGTGAAACTACATGAGTCAAACTATGCCCAGGTTCGCTGGGGATCTCAGGGGAAAGTAACGGATAGGTTCCCAGTAACCAAAGGGGTCCGACAAGGGTGCGTCATGGCTCCAACTCTTTTCTCTTTATTTATCGATAGAGTTGTCAACTATTTTTTAACTTACCCAACGGATGCACCAATGCTTGCTGGGCAGAAGGTGCCCCTATTAATGTTTGCAGACGATACCCTAATTTTATCCAAGACACAATCAGGACTTCAAAGAGCACTAGATAGATTTATGACCTTCTGTAGCGACCATGAACTGGTAGTCAACGTTGACAAAACAAAATTTATGGTCCTACATAAACACAAGAATGTGAAAGGGAGAGTAGTGATGAACAATACTCCATTGGAACAAACCGACACCTTCACATATCTGGGGGTCACTTTGGGCAAGAGGTTAAACTGGAAGCCCCAGATAGATTTATTAACCATTCGGCATGCCCAACTCGCAGGAGCACTGACAAAAGAGTTTTGTCTTTCACAAACAAAACCAGTTGGCCCTGCAATAACGATTTACAATGCGAAGATTAGGGCTTCAATTTTATATGGTAGTGAACTATGGGGCTTTAGGAAAATATAACTCCCCTGACACTAGCCCAGAATAAATTTTTGAGAACCATAACAGGCCTTCCACAGTCCACTCCACTCATACCCCTCCTTCTAGATTTGGGATGTACAGCGCTAGAAGAGATAGCTCAATTTAGGCCATTATCGTATTGGAGAAGGCTATGGACCACTCCGGAGTTGTCACACTATGCACAGGCACTCAAATATGTAAGATCAGCTGATTTGTCGTGTAAAATTAAATGTCTACAAAAAATTAAACATACTTTAGGTGATATGGGCCTTAGTCACTTATGGGAGGATCCAGCAGGAAGTCAATTTCCATCAAAAAAAGAATATAAGGATGCTTATTGGAAGATGGTAAATTATAAACTTTTAACAGTCACACAAAACACATCTTTAACTAGCATTTTCCTGGAACACAAGTGTGATAATAGGTTTGAGGCCTACTGGAATTATGTCCTAAAACCATAAGATAGGAAATTGTTTCATCAATTTAGGGTAGGCTCCCTCCCGATTAAAACATTTACAACAAATTGGGTGAATACATCTGATACGAAATGCCCTTCTTGCTTGATGATGGAGGAGTCTATCATGCATATTTTGTTTGTATGCCCAGTGTTAGACCTGTCAGCCCTAGGGTGGTCTTACCCTGTTTTTTTCCCTTTCTGCGCCTCATTTTTGCCACCATATTTTTACTGGACCTAGGTCTCCGGGCGCCTTGCCACTGCTGGTCAGTGCTGAGGTGCAGGTGCTCTCTCACCAAAGATGGCTGCCACAGGCCCCTGCTACTGCAGAGGGCCTTCCACACATACACACTAGTCGCCAGAGTCAGGCTGGGACAAGGGATACAGTAGCCATCCCGTCCCCGCCTCTGGGCCCCATAGCTAGGTAGGTGGAAGGTTCCAGAACCTTCCGGGCTGTGGGAGGAGTTACACTTTGCCGCCTTTGGGAGGGTCACCTGACCTAGGGGTATAAGAGGCTTGGAGGGAAAACCTGGAGTTAGTTAGGTTGAGGCACCGCTGAACCTGGGAGAACCTGCGCTGGAGTACAGACTTTAGGGCCTAGGGGGAGACCTACACTACTGCCGCTGACAGGGTCAAGGCCCTGCTGCCGTAAGATAGATGAGGAACGCCCACCACCCACTGATCTTGCCCAGTGTGAGGGGACCCAGGGAACCATCTCCAGCGTGCCAGGAGGAACATACAACCCTCCAGGAATCACCAACTCACAACCCCCCCCTGTTCATAAAGAGACTTTGCTGCATCCAAGACCTTCAGGACTAGAAAGTGAAACCCAGTAAGAGGGGATCAGGAGGCGAAGCGCTGCGTCCTAAGCGCTAGGCCTCCACCCCCTATCCACCTATACAGACAGCTGGACTGTCCCCCAAGAACCACCCTTACACAGCCTGTGAATAAGGCTGTCAGCGCGCCTGCGCTGCAACCCCCAAGTGTGGAGAGAACTTGACCCCCCTTTTGGTCACTGACCTGGTGACCGGATCACCGCCGCGGCCGCCGCCGCTTGAAGAAGGGAACTGAGGCCGGGAGATCTCGCCCCTATTCATAGCTGTGGTGAGGGCGCCGTCCGCGCCCTCACCGAAATCCCCAAAAGTCACCGCCGGGCCCGAGACCCCTGCCGCTGCCAGCGCGGCCAAGAATATCGCCGCCGCAGCCCCGTGGGCCGCGTGAAGTGAACTGAGGCCTGCTGCGGCCTCCCGGCCCGTGGACGCTGTCGCCGAGGGCCGGGGACGCTGACCGCGTCACAGGTCGCGCCCCGAAAAGGCCGCGACGGGATTGGCCCGCCAAAGCCAATCGCCGGAGAAGAGGGCGTCGCCTGGCAACCACCAGAAGCCGCGACGTGATTGGCCCAGCAGAGCCGAACATCGACGTCAGAGGGGCTCCACTGTCATCGGGAGCCCCCGGAGGAAGAGAAGGCCGCGACGCGATTGGCTCAGCCGGAGCCAATCGGGAGGACGTCCCCGGGGCTCCACTGCCAACGGGAGCCCCGCGAAGAATCGCCGCCGCGCCCGGATTGGGCGCCGTGAAGAGCCCGCCTCCGCCCAGCACGCCGGGAGGTAAGGAAGGACCTCCTCACCTCTCGGGACGCCGGAGCCGACTGGCAGGACCGCCGGCTCCCGCACCAAGTCCCCACTCACTCCCTGGACTCCACGGGGGCCGGAGGAGGGGCATACCGGCCCCCCAACAAAGGGAACCACCACGCGAGAGGCACAAGAGCCTCGAGAAATAAATCAGCACCGGCCGGAGGGCCGCGAGACTCGCGCCGGGCCCCGCCCCCACCACAGAGGGCCGGGCCAGAGAAGAAGCGCCGTAAGGCCCCACAGCCAGCCACAACACCGCAGGTGAGCCCAGGAGGCCCCTAGGGCTCTAGGTTAAGCCCCTGGGGGCCGGGGGCCACCCTTGAAGAGGGATTACAGAGGGAGGGGGCCTATATTGCCATAATACCCAAGGCCAAGCACCTACTATAGAGTAGCCTCCCCGGGGAGATAAAGGAGTCCCCCCTTTTGGTAGCCCCCAGCTGCTGGACATGTTGAGGGGTTCCCTGTAGGATTCCCTCCTGCCTAGGGTACCATAGGCTGTACAGAGTACCGAGGCCTGATGCATAGTTGTTAACACCTGAAAAGTGTTGTGCATGTTATAGGCCCTCATTTGTAGTGCACCTGAATCATTAGGGGTGCTGTGTTTTTAAAAGGAACTGTTGAGTGTCTTTTTAAAAGAGTGTGGAATAGTTAAGAGCATGTAATGTATAATTTGCATAATTGAATGCCATCTTGGTCAAGATAAAGGACCCTGATTTTTACTTATACAAGCCTGGTGTGGTGTCCGGTTATTGCGTCGCATTTCTGAGTTAATGTGAGAGTGTGCTGCACAACTGCCTTACACATTGCCTTCGCGTGCCTTTCCCCGCTTTGCGCCATGCTACCATAACGGTCTCGGTAACCCCGTTTCCAACATTGGTGTTCAGCGGTGGGATAAGGACTGGTATTTGTGCAGCACCCTACAGTGACTCAGTGTGCGCCGCAATTGGACACCTAGGAAAATAATAAGTAGGAGGAATTCTATTGTAAATTGCCAGTTGTATTAGTCCTGTGTTAAGACCTGCTGCCTTCCATTTAGGACCCCTTCCTTAAGTTGTCTGGGACCCCACCTAGGAGGATGGAGTTTGAGCTAGCCGACCTAGAGAGGTACACGGTGAACCAGCTCAAGGAGTTCTGCCTAGAGAGGGGGTGGCCGTCAAGCGAGGTGCCAGGAAGGAGGTACTTCAGAAGGCTTTGAGGGCATGGGTCATGGCCCACCCGGAGGGAAGAGGGGAGGAGGAGGAGCAGAGGGAGACAGACGACCCAGGAGAACTGAGCCTACTGAACATTGACGTCAGCGAGAATGTGTTGCCAGGAAGACGTTCCAGGGCAGGCAGTAGTGCGTCAGGGGGAGTGTGTCACCAGAGGAATTCGAGGACAGAAGGCAGCAAAGGCAATTGACATTAGAATTGGCTAAGATGGAAAGGGAGCGAGAACAGGGAAGGCTAGCCATGGAGGAAAGAAGGCTTGTACATGAGCTTAGCCTGAAAGAACTGGAGCTCCGAGCCTTGCAAATGGAAATGGAAGGCAAAGGAAATGGTGGCAGCGTACCTACTGGGGTTCCACAGGAGCCCAAATTTTACCTACCCAGGGAGGTGATGGCCAGCTTTAGTGTGGGTGATGACATAGATAAGTGGTTGACGGCGTACGAGGTAGCTTTGGTGGCCCATAGAGTTCCTGAGAGCTACTGGGGAGGAGGACTTTATAGATACATACCTCCACTAGTCAGGGACACACTGCTAACCTTAGAAAAGGGGGATCGAACCAACTACCCTATCATGAGGGAGGCCCTGCTCAGGAAGTTTGGCCTCACCCCTGAGAAGTACCGCCAAAAGTTTCGCAACAGCCACAAGCTCACCACACAAAACTGGGTAGATTTTTATGATTATGCCCGGAAGGCATTAGAGGGTTGGGTGCGTGGCAGCGAGGTTGACAATTACACTGGGCTGTACGACCTATTTTTGAGAGAGCACCTCCTCGAGAAATGTTTTCCGGAGCTGCGCCAGTACTTGGTGGACCGCAAGCTGACCAACCCAAGGGAGCTTGCAGAGGAGGCAGACACGTGGGTCAGCACTAGGGTGTCCCACAAGGGAGCCGGGGCGGATCCCCCGAAGGGTGGACAGGTGTTCCCCCAGAAGAAAGAGGGGGAGATAAAAGAGGGAGTTCTTTAAAGGTCCCCAAAATAGACCGCCTGGGAGAGGGGTAGGTTTCCCATCCCAATCTGGATACCAGAAACCCACTTACCCTGACAGGAGTCAGCAGCCCAGAACTGTCCGGTGCTACGAGTGCGGGGAGGTTGGACACTACAAGGGGGATGCCCAGTGTCGCAAGAGAGCCCCAGCCCCCACAGGAGGTAAGACCCCCGGGGTGGCCAGTGTAGCGCTTGGGGAGGAGTTGTCCCTAGGTAGGGGAGGTGAGTGGACAGGCTTGACCTTAGTTTCCCTGGGGGATAGGGAGATCATCCCAAGGGTGCAGGTACCCGAGAACACTGCCAAGTATCGGCAGAGGGTCCTGGTGAACGGGGAGGAGGTGGAGGCTCTGAGGGACACAGGTGCCAGTATGACAATGGTGAAACGTCAGCTGGTGTCCCCAGAGCAGGTGATTCCTGAGGAGTTCCACCCAGTAGTGATGGCTGATAATAGCCTGGGTCATTACCCCGTGGCCCAAGTTCCCTTTGAGTGGGGAGGAGTGTCAGGTCTGATGAAGGTTGCGGTGAGCCCTGCCATGCCAGTTGACTGTCTGCTGGGCAACGATTTAGAACATACTGCCTGGAGAGAGGTAGAGTTCAATGCCCATGCTGAGATGTTGGGGTTACCAGGATGGACTTGCGTTATCACGCGGTCCATGGCTGCCCGACAAGGAACTCAGCCCGGGTTGGAGCCTGAAAGAAGGGCCCAGCCCACTGCTGGACGAGGAGATGTCCGGGAGGAAACACCCGGTGAGATGGATGGGGAGCCCGCGGAGGTGACCCCGGAGTCCGCTGAGGTGGTTGGTTTTCCCGTGGGGGACCTGCCGACCCCTGCAGAGTGGCAGGTGGAAGGAGGGCCTACCCGGGAAGAATTTTGCCGGGCACAGAGGGAGTGCCCTACGCTTGTTGGCATACGGCAACAGGCCGACGCCCAAGCAGCTGGAACAGAGACTGGTAATTACCATGTCTACTGGGAGGATGGTCTCCTCTACAGTGAGCCTAAGGCTCCGGTGCATGGGTCCTCAAGGGCCGTGGTGGTCCCCCAATGCCACCGAGCCTTTCTGCTAGAGTTGGCGCATGAGATACCACTAGCAGGACACCTGGGCCAGGACAAGACGTTTGCGCGCTTGGTCCCACATTTTTACTGGCCCAGGATGCGCGTCACTTCTGACACTTATTGCAAGACCTGCACCACTTGCCAAGCAAGCGGCAAGACAGGGACTAAGGTGAAGGTCCCTCTAGAACCTCTCCCAGTGGTCGATACCCCTTTTGAGCGAGTGGGGATTGACATTGTCGGGCCGTTGGATCCGCCGACTTCAGCTGGGCATAGGTTCATTTTGGTGCTAGTAGACCACGCCACCCGGTACCCAGAGGCAATCCCTCTGAGGACCATCACAGCACCGGTGGTGGCGCGGGCCCTCATGGGGATTTTTACCCGAGTGGGATTCCCCAAGGTCGTGGTGTCAGATAGGGGCACGAATTTCATGTCGGCCTACATGCAGGCCATGTGGAAGGAGTGTGGAGTGACCTACCGGTTCTCCACTCCTTACCACCCCCAGACGAACGGGCTCGTGGAGCGCTTCAACAAAACCTTGAAGGGGATGATCAGGAGCCTACCCGAGGACTTGAGAAGAAAGTGGGACGTCCTCTTACCCTGTCTGCTCTTCTCCTACCGAGAGGTGCCGCAGAAGGGGTCGGTTTCAGCCCCTTTGAGCTGCTCTATGGCCACCCCGTTCGGGGGCCCCTCAGTCTTGTCAAAGAGGGGTGGGAGAAGTCTTCCTCGAAGCTTCCCCGTGATGTGGTCAGCTATATGCTGGCGTTCCGCAGCCAAGTGGCCAAGCTGTGGAAGGAGGCCTCGGACAACTTAGAGGCAAGTCAGGCCGTCATGAAGCAATGGTATGACCGGAACGCGCGGACGGTAGAGTTAGACGCTGGACAGAAGGTGTGGGTCATGGAGCCAGGAGAGCTTAGCGCCCTCCAGGACCGATGGACTGGGCCGTTTGAGATCTTAGAACGAAAAGGCCAGACCACGTATGTCGTCGACATGAAGACCCCCGTCAACCCCACAGGGTGCTCCACGTCAACCGCCTGAAGCCACACCAGGAGCGTTCCGAGCTCACTCTCTTGATGATAACGGATGGGAGTGAGGAGGAAGAGAGTGAGCCTCTGCCAGACCTTCTGGCGGTCCACGAGAAGGATGGTTCGGTAGAGGGAGTAGTCCTCGCCCCATCCTTGACCCCAGAGCAACAGAGGGACTGCCGCCAGGTCTTGGGGCAGTACGCCTCGTTGTTTTCCCTCACGCCTGGAATCACGCACCTGTGTACCCATGATGTGGACACAGGGGACAGTCCGCCAGTGAAGAACAAGTCTTACCGGCTGTCCGATAAGGTCAAGGCTAGTATCCAGAGTGAGGTGGTAAAGATGCTAGAACTGGGGGTGATTGAGCCTTCCAGTAGCCCTTGGGCTAGTCCGGTAGTGTTGGTGCCGAAAGCGGCCCCCCGGGCACCACACCAGAACTTCGGTTCTGTGTGGATTATCGTGGACTCAATTCGGTCACCAAGACCGACGCTCACCCGATCCCTCGGGCGGATGAGCTCATTGACCGGCTGGGAGCAGCCCGGTATTTGAGTACCATTGATTTAACATCAGGATATTGGCAGATCGCCATGGCGGAAGGAGCAAGGGAGAAGACTGCGTTCTCCACCCCCGAGGGCCACTTTCAATTCCAGGTGATGCCCTTCGGGTTGAAAAATGCTCCCGCCACTTTCCAGCGGTTGGTGAACCAGGTGCTGTCTGGCCTAGAGGCCTTCTCTGCTGCCTACCTGGATGACATAGCTGTCTTCAGTAGCAGCTGGGAAGACCATCTGCAGCATCTCCAGGAGGTGCTGCAGGCTTTGCAAAGGGCTGGTCTAACCATCAAGGCCAGCAAGTGCCAGATTGGACAGGGATCTGTCGTGTACCTGGGACATCTGGTGGGCGGAGGTAAGGTGCAACCCCTCCAAGCCAAGATTGAGACCATCATGGCCTGGGAGCCCCCCAAGACCCAAACAGAGGTCCGAGCTTTTCTCGGCCTCACGGGATACTACCGCCGGTTCGTCAAGGGATATGGAACCATCGTGGGCCCATTGACGGAATTGACTTCCAAGAAACAGCCACGCAGAGTAATCTGGACGGCTGCCTGCCAAGATGCCTTTGAGACTCTTAAACGTGCCATGTGCACCGCACCGGTGCTCCGGACCCCCGACTTCGGCCGGGAATTCATCGTGCAGACAGACGCTTCTGAGCATGGCATAGGAGCTGTGCTCTCGCAGCTGAATGACGATGGCCAAGACCAGCCAGTGGCCTTTATCTCCCGACGACTACTCCCCGGGAACAGCGGTGGAGTACCATCGAGCGGGAAGCCTTTGCTGTGGTTTGGGCGGTGAAGAAGTTGAGGCCATACCTTTTTGGTTGTCACTTCTTGGTCCAGACCGACCACAGACCCCTTCGCTGGCTCATGCAGATGAGAGGCGAAAATCCCAAATTGTTGAGATGGTCCATTTCCCTCCAGGGGATGGACTTTCGGGTGGAACATCGACCCGGTGTAGACCACGCCAACGCTGACGGTCTCTCCCGGTTTTTCCGCCTTAGTGAAGAGAACTCCCTAGAGGTTGGGAAGCTCTCCCCTCTTTCGGCTGGGGGGACGTGTGTTAGACCTGTCAGCCCTAGGGTGGTCTTACCCTGTTTTTTTCCCTTTCTGCGCCTCATTTTTGCCACCATATTTTTACTGGACCTAGGTCTCCGGGCGCCTTGCCACTGCTGGTCAGTGCTGAGGTGCAGGTGCTCTCTCACCAAAGATGGCTGCCACAGGCCCCTGCTACTGCAGAGGGCCTTCCACACATACACACTAGTCGCCAGAGTCAGGCTGGGACAAGGGATACAGTAGCCATCCCGTCCCCGCCTCTGGGCCCCATAGCTAGGTAGGTGGAAGGTTCCAGAACCTTCCGGGCTGTGGGAGGAGTTACACTTTGCCGCCTTTGGGAGGGTCACCTGACCTAGGGGTATAAGAGGCTTGGAGGGAAAACCTGGAGTTAGTTAGGTTGAGGCACCGCTGAACCTGGGAGAACCTGCGCTGGAGTACAGACTTTAGGGCCTAGGGGGAGACCTACACTACTGCCGCTGACAGGGTCAAGGCCCTGCTGCCGTAAGATAGATGAGGAACGCCCACCACCCACTGATCTTGCCCAGTGTGAGGGGACCCAGGGAACCATCTCCAGCGTGCCAGGAGGAACATACAACCCTCCAGGAATCACCAACTCACAACCCCCCCCTTGTTCATAAAGAGACTTTGCTGCATCCAAGACCTTCAGGACTAGAAAGTGAAACCCAGTAAGAGGGGATCAGGAGGCGAAGCGCTGCGTCCTAAGCGCTAGGCCTCCACCCCTATCCACCTATACAGACAGCTGGACTGTCCCCCAAGAACCACCCTTACACAGCCTGTGAATAAGGCTGTCAGCGCGCCTGCGCTGCAACCCCCAAGTGTGGAGAGAACTTGACCCCCCCCTTTTGGTCACTGACCTGGTGACCGGATCACCGCCGCGGCCGCCGCCGCTTGAAGAAGGGAACTGAGGCCGGGAGATCTCGCCCCTATTCATAGCTGTGGTGAGGGCGCCGTCCGCGCCCTCACCGAAATCCCCAAAAGTCACCGCCGGGCCCGAGACCCCTGCCGCTGCCAGCGCGGCCAAGAATATCGCCGCCGCAGCCCCGTGGGCCGCGTGAAGTGAACTGAGGCCTGCTGCGGCCTCCCGGCCCGTGGACGCTGTCGCCGAGGGGCCGGGGACGCTGACCGCGTCACAGGTCGCGCCCCCGAAAAGGCCGCGACGGGATTGGCCCGCCAAAGCCAATCGCCGGAGAAGAGGGCGTCGCCTGGCAACCACCAGAAGCCGCGACGTGATTGGCCCAGCAGAGCCGAACATCGACGTCAGAGGGGCTCCACTGTCATCGGGAGCCCCCGGAGGAAGAGAAGGCCGCGACGCGATTGGCTCAGCCGGAGCCAATCGGGAGGACGTCCCCGGGGCTCCACTGCCAACGGGAGCCCCGCGAAGAATCGCCGCCGCGCCCGGATTGGGCGCCGTGAAGAGCCCGCCTCCGCCCAGCACGCCGGGAGGTAAGGAAGGACCTCCTCACCTCTCGGGACGCCGGAGCCGACTGGCAGGACCGCCGGCTCCCGCACCAAGTCCCCACTCACTCCCTGGACTCCACGGGGGCCGGAGGAGGGGCATACCGGCCCCCCAACAAAGGGAACCACCACGCGAGAGGCACAAGAGCCTCGAGAAATAAATCAGCACCGGCCGGAGGGCCGCGAGACTCGCGCCGGGCCCCGCCCCCACCACAGAGGGCCGGGCCAGAGAAGAAGCGCCGTAAGGCCCCACAGCCAGCCACAACACCGCAGGTGAGCCCAGGAGGCCCCTAGGGCTCTAGGTTAAGCCCCTGGGGGCCGGGGGCCACCCTTGAAGAGGGATTACAGAGGGAGGGGGCCTATATTGCCATAATACCCAAGGCCAAGCACCTACTATAGAGTAGCCTCCCCGGGAGATAAAGGAGTCCCCCCTTTTGGTAGCCCCCAGCTGCTGGACATGTTGAGGGGTTCCCTGTAGGATTCCCTCCTGCCTAGGGTACCATAGGCTGTACAGAGTACCGAGGCCTGATGCATAGTTGTTAACACCTGAAAAGTGTTGTGCATGTTATAGGCCCTCATTTGTAGTGCACCTGAATCATTAGGGGTGCTGTGTTTTTAAAAGGAACTGTTGAGTGTCTTTTTAAAAGAGTGTGGAATAGTTAAGAGCATGTAATGTATAATTTGCATAATTGAATGCCATCTTGGTCAAGATAAAGGACCCTGATTTTTACTTATACAAGCCTGGTGTGGTGTCCGGTTATTGCGTCGCATTTCTGAGTTAATGTGAGAGTGTGCTGCACAACTGCCTTACACATTGCCTTCGCGTGCCTTTCCCCGCTTTGCGCCATGCTACCATAACGGTCTCGGTAACCCCGTTTCCAACACCCAGCATATAAGAGCCCTAGAGACAAATGGCTAAAACCGATATGCTGTAACCTTGGTACAAGACTTAGCAAAACGGCTCTATGCATTCTAAAGACAAACTTGAATGAAGATGTGGTAATTGCACTTGCAAAGTACTTAAGTTGGATGTGGAATATACGTAGGAATAACCTGAAGAATCAACCTGCTGATAATGATGGCTTTGTTGTTTTATAAACTGTTTAATTGCTTAGTTAAGAACACAAGGATATATGAGTTGCCTTGTCTTGAGTCTATTAATATATTATAAAGTAACCGAAGTTGAACAGCTGTTATCAGAGTGGAAATATGAATTCTTCTTTTTTATATGAAAAAGTGTATATATCTTATTAATTTTATGAATTATTTTATACAGGCATTTTAATGTATATAGGGTTATAATGTTCTGCATGTATGTTAATGTGTCTTTTATGATTGAAAAATATCGAAATAAAGACTCATTGGATTGGATCACCCCCAAATTTGGTGGGGGTGTAAAGGAAGCTGCCCATAGAGAAAATATATTCCCAGTGGAGAAATGACAAATGCATTTACATAGGGGATTCTATTCCCCTTGTTCGTGTTCTCCACCACGGAATTTGTGAATTTCAAAAAGTAATATATCTACACTTGAACGCAGATGTATAGCTCTATATGTATACTTTCTTCTGTTGGACATGGCCCTTCTTAGGGGATTTCCCTAAAACGTTTTGCTTTTTTCCTCCTGGTTTTTGCTGATTCTCTTTTCGTGGCCTGGAATGCAGTGTGAAAGCGCGCACATGCCCTTCCTACACATGCTAGGAAGTGGTGCTTACCTGATTGATTTAAGTGTTGTACCTGTGAGCACCCTGTAAAGAGGTATACCACATACCCAGGGCTGGTACTGCACTGCCTACTAGTGGGACGCAGCACTGATTGTGCCACCTACAAGAATAGCCTTTCAAACATGTCTCAAGCCTGCCATTGCAGGCCTTTGTGCGCTCAGTTGCACGTATGCTCAGGTTGGCATTTCTAAATCATTAGCCAATGCTGACTGGGCTATTCCCTACCACTAGGACAGCCCTAGGGTAAGTCTTTAGGGGTAGGGCAAGGGGTAGGGGAAAGGCAGGGCTCCCTGCCCAGGTAGTGAATAATCCCCATGAGGGTTTTCCCTACTTAGGAGGTCTGCTCTTCCCATGGGTCAACATGGGGGAATTGCTGAATGACCTTTAAACTACAGTTTTATCTTACAGCAGGGAGTAGCCTCATGGTGTTTTCAAACATGTCTTAAGCCTGCCATTGTAGGTCTGTGTGTGCACATTGGCCTTTTTAAATCATTGGCCAATGCTGAGGGTGCCTTTCACTAACACTAGAACACCCGGAGGGTAAGCCCTGGGGGGTGGAGCAAGTGATGGGTGAAAGGCAGGGCAGGTACACATGCGTTCCCTGCCCAGGTAGTGAAGAACCGCTATGTGTATTTGCTCTACCTATGAGGTCTGCTCTCCCCATTGGTTAACAGGGGGAATGGCTGAGATTACTTTAAGTTGCAGTGGTGGCTTACAGTGGAGCAGCCTCATGTTGTTTACTATTATTATTAAACCGTTTATTTCGGGCACAGCCCATAAAACACGTTCAATCAGTACAACATGAGTGCTCTTAGGTACATTGTGAAATTGCGCAATATAAAACATAAAAAGATCAAGGTTCAATTATCCTACTATAAAAACAGATTACAAATCAATATGTCAACAGTAAAAAGGGAAGAAAGGGCATCATATGAGCGGATCAGTTGAGAGTCTGGGAATGCAACAGATTGTACAATTTGTACACTACTATCAGCATTACTCAAGAAGAATTCATATATTGACAGCAAGGGGAGTGTGCAAAGTGGCAATCATTGGGGGCTAGACAGAGAAAGAGGAAAAAGAGGAGATACGATATATATATATATATATATATATATATATATATATATATATATATATATATATATATATATATATAAATATGTGCATTATTTCATTGTCGTATTTTTTAAATAGATGGAAAAATAGATACAATCAGTAAGGAATATGGGGCAATACCAATGAACGAAGAAGGTGTCCTGCCCAGGCAAATACTTATCAACTCTGTCAAGCTTCGAGATTGAGAATGGCCTTCCTTCTTAATGCCCAGGCAATGTGCAAGTACCGTGAGACCGCAAGAGCTAAAAGTTCTCTAGTGTCACTCTTAAATAGTCTCTCCGCTTCCCAGTAATGTCTCACACCCATGAGATTACAAGCGGCCAACAGCCATTTTTTACGGGCCTTCCTATAGAGGGGACAGAATAATATAAAGCGGGACTCCGTTTCCTCTACATTTGGACAGTTTGGGCAGGAATTGGTCTTGGTTGTTTACTATAGTTGGATTCACAATGACAAATCCCCCCTTATGGGAAAAGTGATTTGTCATTAATTGTTTAAATGCCACTTCTAGAAAGTGAAAGACACACAAGTGATGGACGGAATGCAGAACAAATCAAAACATTCGCCTCCAGTCAAGAGATCTGGGTTAAATCCATTATTCTTTTGCTCACCATGCCACCCCAGTTTAGACCTGGCCATATGCAAATCAGTCTTGACCCTGTGCCTCATGGGAACAGTCCAGCCCGAACTGCCAAGCCAGGTTCTCCCTGGACCGGAAACAAGCATCCTATGACCGGTTTCGGAGTTTCACCCCTCATCAGCCAGGATAGCTTGAATCCAGTGGAACAGTGAGCCTGGGATCCACGTCTGGGCATACCCGGCGCACTTAGGGCGAGAAAGCAAAAGACACACAAGTGATGGACGGAATGCAGAACAAATCAAAACGTTCGTCCCCAGTCAAGAGATCTGGGTTAAATCCATCATCCACCGCTCTGTACCGGGCCGCAACTGCACTGAGCACTTTAGAGACTGCCCCTGCCACCGGACTGCACAGCGCACTTTCTTCTGGCCCCTGGAGGTGGGCGAAGTCTATTTCAACCCTGAGCCGGTCCTGCAGCGTGGGAGACCGCTCTGTACCGGGCCGCAACTGCACTGAGCACTTTAGAGACTGCCCCTGCCACCGGACGGCACGGCGCACTTTCTTCTGGCCCCTGGAGGTGGGCGAAGCCTATTTCAACCCTGAGCCGGTCCCGCAGCGTGGGAGACCGCTCTGTACCGGGCCGCAACTGTACTGAGCACTTTAGAGACTGCCCCTGCCAACGGACTGCACGGCGCACTTTCTTCTGGCCCCTGGAGGTGGGCGAAGCCTATTTCAACCCTGAGCCAGTCCCAGAGCGCAGGAGACCGCTCTGTACTGGGCCGCAACTGCACTGAGCACTTTAGAGACTGCCCCTGCCACCGGACTGCACGGCGCAGTTTCTTCTGGCCCCTGGAGGTGGGCAAAGCCTATTTCAACCCTGAGCCGGTCCCGCAGCGCGGGGCGTGCCCGGCCCGGGCGAAGACCGGGCGACGACGGGCCCGTCTTAGCCCGTCAGAGACCGGAGGAGGCTGGGCTGGGCCTCCTCTCTTGGTCGTGGGCTCGGGCTTGTCTGAGTTCTGCTATACTGGAGTGTTTTTTGGTCAAAGGGAGCCTCGGCTGGTCCAGGATCAAGTAAGGACTGATCTAGTAAGCCCATTTTTAGGTCTCGCGTGCGTTGCAGGGCAGAGCCCTGCTCTGCCTCTGCAAGAGATTTTGTTGGAGAGGATTTTCAGAAGAGGGCTTTAAGCCCCGCCCCTCATTTCCATTGGCTGGCGTCACCGTTTATGCTAAATGGTGGCCAACCATTGGAAATGAGCTATCTATGTTGCCTCCCTTTGGCTTTTTGTGCCGGCCCACTTGGACTGGCTCGCCTGCTTTCCTTCTGTCGTAAGCGATTTCTTATCTTTATGGGGCCATGTGTTTAAACACATGGCCCCATAAAGATAAGAGATCGGCTGCAGCGCGGTCCTCTTTCACTTTCGGAACCACGCTTGTTATGCAAAGCAGCTGAGGCTTGCAAGAGTGGGCTCTGCTGGAACGAGCCCCTTGATGCGTGTTTATCTTAAAGACAAGGGCTGCCTCTCAGATGATGCGTGAGGTAAGCTTAACCTTCTACTGCTCGTCTGTGTGTGACTATAAGCCTGTGCGTATGTCCGTGCGTGTGCTCATGTGTATGTGTACATATGTGTATGTGTGTGCCTGTGTCTATGTGTTTGGATGTGTGTCCATGTCTGTACGTGTGTGCATATGTATGTGTGCGGGCACGTGTGTTTGTGCGCGTCTGTTCATCTGAGTGTGTGTTGCGCATTTGTGTGTGCGTGCCTGTCTGTGTGTGACGTATGTTTGCATGTGTCTGCATGTGCCTACTTGTGCACGTGTGTGCATCTGTGTGCGTCTGTGCCTCTGGTTCTGGGGTATGCCCATCTGTCTCACTCCATGGGTGAGTGCCGCCCCCACCCCCAGGCTGGCATTATGCAGTGCTCGATGCTCTGCAGATAACTCACACCGCGCGCCGCTGGGTGCGCTATTTCCGTGTCTGTGATATGCTCCGTTTTCATTATTCAAGAGCCCCTCCCCCCCCCCCTCTACTTTGCAGGTTCTTGAGTGCAATCCTTGACCGCAGTGGTGTGAGCGCTGTGCTGAATGAAGTGCTTGTCTGTGATGAATGAGGTCCGGATTAATGCTCTCGTTCTCGCACCTCCCGTCTCTCTTCCACTGCTCCCTCTCGTTTTCCATTTCAGTTCTTTTTTTCTTTTTGTCCACTCTCCCGCTTTCTTTTCCTTTAATTCCTCTTGTTCGATTTCTTTCAGCCTTTGCTTCCTCCACCTCGATTTCCCTCCTCTTCACCATTCCCCTCTTTCATCCCACTTCTCTCATCCCCTCCTCTCATTGCCTGCCCTCTTTATCCTAAGCATTTCCTTGCCTCATTCTCCGTACCTCTCGCCTAGCCTCTTCCTTTTCTCTTTCTCCTCCTTTTTCTTTGTTTGCGTATCCATCCTTCTCATTCTTCCTTACATTATCCCTCTTCGTTTCCCTTTCTCTTTCCTGATTTCACACCTCCCCCTCCTTCATTCTTTCTCTTGCTTTCTTTCTTTTTCCGATTAGTCCTTCTTTCTTCTTTTCTTGTCCCGCCTTCCTTCCTTGTTCCTCTTGCTCACTTTGTTCACTCTTTCTTCCGTGCCTTCTCTTGCCCACTATTCTCCTCCATCGTCTTCCGCTACTCCTTCTTCCTCTCTTTCTCCATATCATTGTCTAAACTCCTTCCCTCGTTCTGTGTCCCAATCCATCTCTCTGCCCCATCCCTTTTTTCTCCCGTCCACTCGCAAGAACACACACTCTTGATTTACACTCTCTCGTTTTCTTCGTGTCTTTATCATCCGCTTTTTCTCCTTTTACTGACTTCTTCCCCACATTTACCCTGTACTCTATCGTCTCTCTATTTCTGTTCCTTCTCCTTTCCGTTTTAATTCATGTGCTCCACTACTCTTATTCTTCACAACTCCCTCTTCTGGCCACTTTCCTCTATCTCACAAACACACACCTCCCATCTGGCGCCCCTCTTAACTTCTATCCTTTGTCATTCTTTAACGCTCGTGCAGCTCTTTAAACACCCACCCAGGGCACAAGTCCTATAAAAAGAAGTGGGGGGACTGACGATATGCAAATGACCTCATGACGTCACGTGCTGAACGTGTCCCGGTGTCTGAAAATTACACCGGGACACGTTCAGCATATTTCTGTGGGACCCAGCTTCTTGGCAGGGGGGACGGCGTCCACCCTGTGAAAAGAGTGGGGGACGCCGTGTACCCCCGACTCGAGCTATATCGCACTATAAGTCTATATGTATTTCAGTGGCGGCTGGTGAGATTTGAAAGTGGTGTGGCGTAAAATAATTATTGTACTGCAGCGAGCGAGCGAGCCTGAACAACCTACGGAGGGTTCAAGGGGCTTTCCCCGAGAACATTTTGAAAAAAGAGTGGACAAATGGTGCATTTTCAAGCAAATTACTAGTGTCTACGTAGCACACACTAGACTTCAAATTGTCTGTAGATGCTCGACTGAAACGTATTCAACCTCAAAAGTCAAAGGGCCAAATATGGTTATCATAATTAATGGATGCCCACAACAGAATTGCAAACTGCAAATGTAGTACAGTTGTGTGAAAAATATATTCCGAATTTAAAAAAGGAAACTGAAACAACGATACTTGGGAGACAAAGCTTGGTGTGCAGTCGCCAGCGGTATTTAGAGGAGGATGACATTGGAAGATAGTTTTTATATGATATTTTGACAAGACTGGGTCAGAAGAATTTCATTTCAGGAGATTGTTTCACTATTTTTCTGTTCAGCGCTTGGGTGACTATTTCTAGGTGCATAGCACTTCAAAAGTAAATCGAACTGGAAACAGAGAACGCGAGATTATAAAAGTGGAAACTAAAAAGAAAAAAATGTGTCTATACAGAAAGACAAAACTTAATAAAATGTTAGCCTTACAAGTATTAGGTGGTATAACTTGTGCACGTGCTTCACACAAGACCAACCTGAAGTGTAACTCAGAGTGATCCTAATTTTCACAATATTTTTCTATCGATTCCTTAAATGTTTTGGTGTAGGCAATTTCCATGAACTTCTACCCGTAATTCCAGTGCCTTCCTCTTACATAAACATTTATTTTAGCAGTGTGAAGCAGACCCCTTTCTCCTCTCGGGTCTGCGCCGCCAGTTCTCCGTGCAGAGCGCCAGAGAAGGCTAAAGGCGCTAGATGTTCGGCCCAATTTTATGTCCCCCTTTGTCCGAGGCCACCGCCTGCCAATTTTACATAGTTTTTACCCCTTGAGTGTTCCGCACATTTTTCTCTTTCTGCTATGTAAATACCATAAACTCATGAATAAAAATATACTTCGAAAGCAGAGCCTGAAAACACACTTACAGGTCAGCTGGGGCCCCAGGGGTCGCTATCAACACAACCACAGCCTGGAGCTGTGATGCAGATCGCACATGTTCCAAGTGTGTGCAGTCAAAGCGGAATTCACAACTGTTTTGCCAAGTTAGATAAAAATGCCTGCCAACTAAAACCTTTACCATTTCCACGGACTGTGAAAATTACAGCACAATTGGCTTTCTAGTACAGACGCGCTCATTGTTGAAACTGGACTCCAAACGTGTCTGCTGACGCTGCACACCGCTCACAGCCTGGTTTTGAAATGCATATTTTTATTGGTACCAGGCATATAAAACCTGCACAAATGTTTCTTTCTCTCAGCACACATATGCACATATCAGCGCATTCTCATTTCTCTTTTACACACACAAACATATATCTGGGTACACACGCACATACACACTCATTCAGACAAACATTTGTCTTGCTCAGACACACATATGAACACACAAATATATACAATAGAAGCAGTATATATGAATGTCTCCACACGCATGGACACTACTGTCTCTCTTTCATACGCACACGTGAAAACACATGCGCACACTCAGCGAGCAAACACTTGTCTTACACAGACAAGTAGTACCCATTCCCGGCTCTCCAGTCCATACACATACGTGTACACACGTGTGCACGCTCAAACAAACACACACTTGTCTTACACATCGGACGGACACCGGACCACCAGGGACACATCCTCACAGAAATAGTTGAACCTTGTAAGACCTGAGCTAGGCAGATGCCTCGACAGGGACGCACCCTCAGTGCTGACATGGCAACGAGACAACATAACGACACACAAAGCACCGAAATCAATACATAACTATCACGATTCAAATGGAATGAATCTACCAAACCATGATGAAATTGATAAATACACATTATACTAAACCTCAGTAGACACAGTTCTCTGTGAAAATAAAAAGCTAGTTTATAAGGAACAAACTTAATTTCACTGCAAGAATGGAAGGGATTTCTCAGCACACAGCACAATTTACATGAAAATAATGTAGTGGCATGAATGACTAGACTCAGAAAATAAATACATTCGCTGATGTGATGTTAAAGTTGCCCAACTAGAAGCAGTCACGGCTCTCAATACTCGCGGGAGGGGGTGTCTCTCGCGGGGGGGTCTCGCCCGGGGTTTGAAAATAAAGTACAAAGAAGGCGAAGCTTAAACTTACCTGACCGGGTCCGCCGCCTCTGCTGTCTGCTTCTGGGCCGGGATCCGCGTTTGGCGCCTTCACCATCTTCTGTGCGAGTGGCTACTGGCTGGCAAACCCTCTCAGGCTCTCAGCCAATCCATGCGCTGCTCCAGAGTCCAGCAGCGCCAGGATTGGCCTGGAGCAGGGTCACTCCCTGCCCATTAGGAGACCGGGGGCTGCGAATGAAGCAAACCTCGCTCTCCTAAGGGGAAGGCTTAGTGCGCATGTTCGGGCTGGTCTTAAAAATGACCAGCCCAAAAACGAACATGCGCACTATTGCGCTGTCACTCACCCTGAGTGCTGCCGCAGCCCCACCCCTTCAGAGACCTCGTTCTACTTCTGACGCTAATTCCATTCCAATCAGGAGTCCTGATTGCTGGAATTAGCGTCAGAAGTAGAACGATTTCTAAATGGGGCCGTGGGCCCGTGGCATTGGTGGGGCAACGCCCGAACGCCCCCAATGGACGCACCGCCACTGATTATTTCATATCTCCTATCCCTCTCTTTCTCGATCTTCCTGATGCAGAACAAGTGCGTCTTCAATCAGCAAATAACCCCAGCCTCTGTTAATCACCCGGTCTCTGTCTCTTTCCCATGTAACATGATGTGCGCTAAGAATTGGTCTACGGCTGATGTAAACCTAACTGAGCTATTGACTTCCTTCCCTATGAATCTCTTCCTATCTTCATAGACGCTGGTAGGTGAAAGGCTTTGCTTGGTGGCAGGGATCATGCTTGGAGGGATGGATTTATGTTCAGGGACAGACAGGGAACCAAAAGCAGCCCTGTTAAAAATGTTCAAATCAGCTTAGCTCCCTCTCTCCTCTCCTCTCCCATCCCACTCTCTCTCCGTTTGTCTTTCCTCTCTCTTTTTCTTCTATCTCTCCTAAAGCACCAGCTGCTACAGCTCCAATTAACATGGGGGGGGCGGGGGTCTGGAGAAGATAGCAGAGGTGCCAGCAGCAGCCTCCTGCCTTTAAACACGAGCCTCCAAAGGCTCTGGCCGCCCAGGCGAATGCCCGGTTGAATAAATGGGCAGTCCGATGCTGTTTGTATGGTTCGGGAAGCATCTCCATTCTCTTTAGATCTGTCATTGAATAAAGGATCTTTTATTGGACGCAGATCGTATGTGTTCTACTGGTAGGTACCCGGCAAGGTTACAAAGGGGTGGGGGCAGGTTCACAGAGCAAGAGCTGCGATAGGCCGTAGCGCTAAAAATAGGCGGGCAAGTCAACCTAAAAACTAGGTGCAGGCCAGGGGCGTGGTGACCGGCAGTCCGAGGCAATCACCCGGAAATGCGTGGTTTGGTTGGTGCGCGCTTTATCACGCTTTGGATGAGCAGGGCAGGGTGGACGGCGTTTTGATAAAGCAGGGTGGACGGCGTCCACCCTGGAAAATAAGTGGGGGGACGCCGTCCACCCGCGTGGTACCCCGACTCGTGCCCTATCACAGCTACACCAACACGCCCCCTAAACCGCACTCTCTCTCTCTCTCTCTTGAAACACACGTACAGATCTCCCTTACAAGTGCATGTCAAGTCGTGCCCTAAGAAACACATCCCCTAAAATGCACTTATGGGTCACTCCGCCGTAGGCACCTCTCCCTCACTCGCACACTTCATTTACAAACAGCTTACCCGGCCACATATCTTCTTTACACATTTCTACCATGCATTGTATACCCACACAACATACACACATACATCTGTTTTCGACACAACGTTCTCTTACATAGTCTCCATGAAGACGTGTAGCCCTTAGAGGCTCACATTACACTTAAACACATATCTCACTTGCACAGATCCCCGTTGCACTCAGATCGCTAGTAAACACGCATCTCCTTACCACATAACATCCTTACACAACAGACACACACAAACACACACATGCACGCACATCTCACTCACAAGCACACATTGCTTCAACAGCAAACATTTCCCTTACATGTGCACATCCCTTAGGTATACACCGCTCTTAAACACAAACACAGTTCTCCCTATCTCTTTATCCCGTTTAAAGACACTCACCTCCCTTACACACATACACAACTGCACACATGATCCTTACACATAATTTCTCTTAAACACTCACGCATACACACATATCTCCCTTTCACACAATCCGTTTGCCTTTTGGAAACCATGTTTTTCTCCGTCTTACTTATTTCCATCTGACCTCTCACACTCTAACTAACATCCCTCCTCTTCTACACCACGGTGGAATTCATCAACACTTTTCTCTTTCTCTATTCAGCTGTGTGTTCTCTTGCTCACACACAGCTTTTTCTAATTGTATTGTTCCCGTGTCACCTGAGTTCTTTCTCGAGCATATGTAGGCCATTATATCCCGTCCTCTCTTTACCCTCTCCTTACACTCTTTCTTTCTTTCTGTTCCCCCATTTCACATTTCCACCTCATCGTTTTCAATCTTGTGTTGTCCGATTCTCTCTCTCCCTTCCACCCCTCGCTCACTCTTGTGTACATCTCATCCTTTTCTCCCATCACCCTCTCTCCTCTCGTGGTCCCCACCTCTTTCTCGTGCTCTTTTCCTTCTCTCTCTCTGTCTCCTCCTCCTCTCCTCCCCTCACGCACTGACGGCCCCCGGGGAAAGCAAGACGCAGTCTAGTCTTTCCCCGGGGGATTCGCACCGGACAGGGAAGGCTGGAGGGGAAGGGGAGGGAGCAAGAGAGGCTATAAGGGAGCAGGAAGGGGAAACTACTTCCTCTTCCTGTTTCCTAGCGCCAGCGGGAGGGTCGGAAAAAGTTGAGGTGAGGGAAGTTAGGTAGGGAATTGGTGATTTAGAATACTCTGGTGCCGGTCGGCGCCCGGGAGCAGTGGGGAGCAGGAGGCACAATAATGGCAGGTTCGGACATGGAGGCAGTGCGGGAGGCCCTGCGTGTCCTCAGCCGGGCGGGGCGGGAGGACCTGCTACGCCCGGGTGTATTGGAGGAGGCGTGGATGGGGATGACGCGGACCCCCCGGTCCGCGTCGGCCGGAGTAGCGGCGGCGGTGGCAGCATGCCGTGAGTCCCCAAAACGGACCCCACACGTGGTCGGGAAGGGGGGGGGCCGGGAAGAGCCGGGGGAAGCGAGGGGGTGGGAGGAAGAGCCTGCCTGCTGTACGTGCGGTCGAGGCGGCCGGGAGGGGGGCTCGGGAGATGTGGAAGGACGGCCCGGGGACTGCAGCAGGCTTTGGCCAGAGGCACAGAAGGGCTCGGGGAGGCCCAAGTGGGTCAATTTGAGGCAGCAGGGAGGGAGGGGGTTGGTTCAGGATTTCAGCGGGGGGATACAGGGGGTGGGGTCTCAGGACCTGTTTGGGTCGGGGGCACACACCATGAGGGGGGGGCTCCTGGGGGGGAGTCCCCACTGGACCTTTCGCAGTGGAGGGTTCGTAGGGAGAGGGGGTGCCCCTCCGGGGGGACACCGAGGGCAAGGGGTGGGGGAAGGGCCTGGTTGCGCAGGCGACGACGGCAAAGGCGGGGGGTGTAGACGGGGGGCAGCCCTCGGCAGCCGGAGGGCGGAGGTGGGAGTGCATGACATTGGAGGAAAAAATCCGGGACCAGAGGCGCGTGATCAACGACACGGAGGCGCAGTGGGCGGCTTTGTGCGAGGCCCGGGAGGCCAGGGGGGAGTTGGAACGGGCGGAGGGGCCCCCCACTCCCACATCAGAGGAGGAGGCTTGGGCGGAAAAACTAGGGCAGGAGGCCCCAAAAGGGGGCAAGTGGGTGTGGGCGGAGGAAGATAGCTCCCCCCGGACGGGGGTAGGGGCGGCCGGGACGGCTTTGAGGCCCGCTGGCGCTGGGACCCTCTCAGGTTGGAGCAGCCTGGGGGGGGACCAGCTGGCGGCGGCCAGCAGACGGGGTGGGCCGGTGGGGCGCAAAACGGCCCCAAGACACCGGGCAGAAGCAGCAGGGGGGTCCGCGGCGGCCTTCCCTCCACCGAAGGAGCGGGCATCAGCAAAGGGGGCAGGGGAACGGGAGTGGTGCATGCCAAGACTGAGAAAGGTGTGAAAAGAGCGGTGCAAGAGTTGACTTGGATGCCTGAGGATACGGAAGCGGAGTTGATGTTGGATTACGGGGAGGACAGTGATGAGCTTGAGGAAGGCGAGTTGCGTGAGGAGGTTGAAAGGCCGGCCGGGAGGTCGGTGGGGGGGCGGCAACGACGAAATGTGTTGATATTTTCCAGGCACCGGCGGTGACCAGGACACAGGCCAAGACGGCCTCTGCGAAGAAGAGCGGCAACAGCAAGTCGGAGGAAGGAGCACAGACCACCTTGTCAGGTGAGGGCAAGTGGTGGGAGGCTTGGGACGATGGGGCGGGACGGGGTAGGAAGAAGTCCTGCCGGTCGGTGGGCGTGGGGGAGAGGTCAGTGCGGGAGCCAAAGGGTGCGGCACCCGGGGCGGGGGGGCAGTCGGCAGAGTTGGGCAAAGAGGGGGGGAAGAAGGCGGTGGCCAGTGTCCAGACGGACAAAGAAGAGGGGAAGGACGGCAAAGGGGACGAACAACAGCATAAAAAATTGCCGTACATGGGGTTGGCTATGCCGTTGGGGTCACATCTGTCGGAGAAAATACGGGCAAGAATATGGCGACACGAATATGTGGACGTTTTTAAACTGCTCCATAGGGAGATACAGGCCAAGGAGGGTTCCAAGGAGGAGGAATGGGAGCTGACTCGTAGACCTCGGGTGCCGGTGACCATGGAAAATTGGACGTCGGCCTTTCTGATTTATGCTAGCATATATTGCGAAAAGCATCAAGAAAGGGCGATAGCGATGTTAAAATATATGGACATCATTAGGAAGGCGCAGATGCATTTTGGGGGTTTGCGTGGCTCAGCTATGATGAGGAGTTTCGGGCCAGACTTGGAGCGAATCCCGACAAACCCTGGGGGGAGGTGGACCAGGAACTGTGGATGCAATGGATGTCGTCCACGCAGTCATCGGCAGCAACGCACACGGCGAGCGGGCTGCCAGTGACGTATCGGACATTTCCGACGCGTCCCGCTCAGTCTGGGGCGGGTAGTGGACAGGCCAGTGCAGGAACTGCGGGGGGCGGATAGCAGAAGCCGGGTGGGAGCAACACAGGAGCGTGTTGGAACTACAACAAAGGATACTGCTCCAGGTATCCGTGTAAGTTCAAACATGAGTGCTCAAAATGTGGTGGGAAACACGCACTCACCCAATGTTTTACGTTGGCGACACCATCAGAACAGTGGCGGGCCACGAAGGGACGGGGACAGCCTGGACCAAAGGGCGCCTACTCCGGTCCGAATTGAGGCCATGGGCCCGTGGCTCTCGGTATATCCAGACAGAGAGGCAGCTTTGAAGTTGCAGTGGGGATTTACGGAGGGCTTCAGGGTGGGGTATCAGGGTCCAAGGGAAAGAAGATGGGCAGACAATTTGAGATCGGCTAAGGAGTTGCCGGAGGTGGTGTCCGCAAAACTAAGAACAGAAATTGAGGAAGGTAGGATAGCGGGCCCGTTTGTCGACTGGCCTTTAGCTGACTTGATTATTTCTCCGCTGGGAGTGGTGCCCAAGAAGGAGCCGGGCGAGTACAGGATGATACACCACCTGTCCTGGCCGGAAGGGAGGTCCGTGAACGACTTCATCGTGGAGGCGGACTCGAGGGTACTGTATGCTTCAGTGGACGACGCGATCCGCCTTGTACAGAGGTGTGGGCAGGGAGCGGAGCTGGCGAAATGTGATGTGAAGTCGGCGTTTCGTTTGCTGCCCATACACCCGGCGGAGTTCGCGTTGCTGGGCATGCAGTTTGAGGGGGCCATCTTTGTGGACAAGGTTCTCCCCATGGGCTGTGCGATTTCATGCGCTCTCTTTGAATTGTTCAGCACCTTCTTGCAATGGGCATTTCAAAGGAGCAGTGGGCATAAGGAGGTGTCACATTACCTGGACGATTTCCTTTTCATCGGACAGCAAAGGTCGGGTGCCTGTGGGCGAGCGTTGGCGCAGTTTCAGGAGATGGCCCGGCACTTTGGGGTCCCATTGGCGCCGGAGAAGACAGCTGGGCCCAGCTGTCAATTGACGTTTTTGGGCATTGAGTTGGACTCAGTGCAGTGGATAGCCCGGTTGCCGGCTGAAAAAGTGGGAGACATACAGGCCTGTGTGTTGGGGGTGATGGGAGAGAAAAAGATTGACCTGAAGACGGTCCAAAGACTTTTGGGGCTGTTAAATTTTGCTTGCAGGGTGGTAAGAGCGGGGAGAACTTTTTGCAGGCGCCTAGGCATGGCCATGTCCGTGGCGGTGCTACCGCATCACAGGGTGCGGATTTCCTTGGGAGTGCGAGCAGACCTGAGAATATGGCAGACTTTCCTGACCGACTTCAATGGGGTTTCGCTGGAGTTCATAGAGGACAGAACAGTGTGGCAAGTGCAGATTTTTTCAGATGCGGCGGGGGCGGCAGGTTTTGGGGTGTTCTGGGACGGGAGATGGTGCGCAGAGCGCTGGCCGGCTCACTGGCTCACACAGGGGAGGAGCATTGCGTTTCTTGAGTTCTTTCCATTGTTGGTGGCTCTAGCGGTGTGGGGCAGTGAATTCAAGAACCGTTCCGTGTTGTTCCATGTGGACAACATGACAGTGGTCGACCTGGTCAACGGGCAGAGAGCAAGGGACTTGAGGGTGTTGAGGTTGTTGAGGTATTTTATGCTACAGTGTCTGCAGTTAAATGTGGTTTTTCGGGCGAAGCATGTGCCAGGAGCGAGTAATGACATCGCGGATGCTTTGTCTCGTTCGCAGTGGAGCAGGTTTCGCCGCATGGCACCTGGAGCGGAAGTCCTCAAAACGCAGTTGCCGGACGGCATCTGGGCCTGGGGGAATGAGAGTCTGCAGCCTAGTGGAGAAGTCGATAGCGGAGATGACGCGGCGCACTTACAGATTGGCTTGGACGGAGTTCGGGGTCTTTATGGGCTGGACCACTGACAGTGGGCACATGTCCGTTCAAGCGATGGAACAGGGAGTGATCCGTTTTGTCTTGCACTGTATTGAGAAGGGGTTGTCCCATACGACGATTGCAGGGAAATTGGCGGGAATCTCCTTCTATTGTAAGTTGTTTTGGGGATTTGATCCGGCGAAAGATGAGATTATCAGCAGAATGCTGAAGGGATGGGGGCAGGGAGAGACAGGAGGGGGCTACGGGGGGCCCCGGGAAGCCGTGACTTTTGAGGTGTTGCAAGGTTTATTGGGCATGTTGCCCATTTGTTGTTACGATGTCACGGAGGTGGCTTTGTTTCGTTTGAGCATGGTGTGGATGTTTTTTGGAGCGTTCCGGGTGTCAGAGTTGTTGGGGACGAAAGGTAAGGCAGGACGACAGTATGAGGATGTGAGATTGGACGGGGGTCGGCTGGGGATATGGTTGGGCCACTCTAAAACGGACCAGGCAGGGAGGGGAAAGTGGATATGGTTGAATGAGAGTGGGTGCCAGGGTGTGTGCCCGGTAAAGGAGTGGGAGGTTTTTTCGCAGGATGGGGCCGGCAAAAACGGGGAGATCTTCCTGCATGGCTCCGGCGATAGGTTGACGGCGGCGCAGTTGCTGGCAGTTATGCGTATGGCGTTGAAGCGGATGGGGCGGGACCCGAAGGGATTTGGGACACACTCTTTTCGGATTGGGGCAGCCACGGCGGCGGCACGTTTGGGGTGGTCTTGGGATCGGATTCGACAGATTGGGAGATGGGGGTCCTGTTGCTGCGAGCGCTACGTGCGGAAGTGACAAGGGGCGCTGCGAAAGAGAGGAGTAGAGGGGTATTAGTGGGGCCAGGATGGTTTTTAACACCTTTTTTCTCATCGTAGGTTGTGTGAGGGGCCTAGGGACCAAGACGGTCACCTGGATAGCCGGGCACTCTATCGTGCATTTGGCGGCACAGTATGCAGATCGTCAGGTTTACGGCCGTAGCCTGGGACTGCGGAGCAGCCATCACGAGGTACAATGGTGGGGAAAACGAGGAATGCGCTGGGGGGCATTCTTGCCCTGGTTAACGAAGATGGTGTCGCAAAAAGGATGTCCTGACTTGCTGGTTTTACACTTGGGGGAAAATGACTTGGTGCGATTGTCAGGCCTGGCAATCATGCAACAGATGCAAAGGGACTTGGACGTGATGAAACAACGGATGGCAGGCACCTGCTTGGTGTGGACTGAGTTTGTGCCACGTAGAGTGTGGAGGGGAGCGGTAAAACCAGCGGCAGTGGAAAAAGCCAGGAGAAAGTTGAACAGGGCGATGAGGGTTTTTTGCGACAACAGAGACATTAAAGTTATTGCTCACAAGGGGCTGCGGCTGGAGGAGCCGCTGCTATTCAGGGACGACGGGGTGCACCTTTCGAGGATGGGTAATGCCTATTACATGATGGAGATGAGGGACACGATCAGTAAGCTCTGGAATGAGTCCATTTGGTGTCGAAGGGTGTGAGGGCGAAAGGTGCATGGCGGCAGGGTGGGGCAGGTAACCGCCCAAAGGGGGTTCCCTGGTTGGCGGAACTTTGGAGGGGTGGGGGAGTCCTGGACGGGCCCAACCACCTCTCGGGGGGGGGAAGAGTGATTGATGGGGCTGCGGGATGCAGGAGTGCGATGACAGGTGATGCAAAAGAGGACGTCAGGAGACAAATGAAGAAGGATTGAGAACGGAAACGGGTTGTTGTGGAACGTGAAGAGAGATGGGGTGCAAGGGGAAAGAATGGAGCAAGTGAGACGAAGAAGCGGGGGGGAAGTTTGTTGAGGTTATTGTTAATATGTATTATGGTTAAAGTTATGTTTACAGCCTGTCCTAATAAATGGCCTTTTACGCTTCACCGACAGCGTGGACTGGTTATTTGGCGCGATGACGGCCCCCGGGGAAAGCAAGACGCAGTCTAGTCTTTCCCCGGGGGATTCGCGCCGGACAGGGAAGGCTGGAGGGGAAGGGGAGGGAGCAAGAGAGGCTATAAGGGAGCAGGAAGGGGAAACTACTTCCTCTTCCTGTTTCCTAGCGCCAGCGGGAGGGTTGGAAAAAGTTGACCACCCACCCACCCTACAGTAAAGAGGGAAGGGTTAACTGAGGTGGATGGAGCATGCCAGTTTAGGGCAGGTTGTAGGGAGGTAGGCGGAACTTTGGAGGGGTGGGGGGAGTCCTGGACGGGCCCACCCACCTCTCGGGGGGAAGAGTGATTGATGGGGCTGCGGGATGCAGGAGTGCGATGACAGGTGATGCAAAAGAGGACGTCAGGAGACAAATGAAGAAGGATTGAGAACGGAAACGGGTTGTTGTGGAACGTGAAGAGAGATGGGGTGCAAGGGGAAAGAATGGAGCAAGTGAGACGAAGAAGCGGGGGGAAGTTTGTTGAGGTTATTGTTAATATGTATTATGGTTAAAGTTATGTTTACAGCCTGTCCTAATAAATGGCCTTTTACGCTTCACCGACAGCGTGGACTGGTTATTTGGCGCGAAGCAAGTCAGAGATACAGCACAGAGAGCCGCTAACTCCTAACTCCCCCACCCCAATCTCCACCACCCTCCTACATCACCCACCCACCGTCTGAGCTGTGGGAGAAACCCCTCCTCGCTGCCAAGGTGCCAGCCGCTTGCCCTTGTACCCTACTGAGGACCTGTGGGGGCAGGATATACAGGTAAGAAGGTGGCTCCCCACCCTGGGCGTGGCTGGGAGGAGAGGAAACAGGTGTCAGAGATCCCGTCCAGCCTGGAAAGGGAGCTTGGTGCATTAGTGTAGGAGCGCGGCAGTAACTGTACTTGATCGGTACAAGCCCATTTCTTCATACATGCGAGGTGTTTTGTCACACGAGGTTGTGAGACGGCACCTCGGAGCGTGGACAGCGCGACGGGGGAGGCGTAAAACGCGGTCCTCCGAAGTTTGTAGCCTCTCAGTCCGAGGCTTCTGTTTGTTATTGTGCTTGTGCGTGTTTCTTGAGGACATGATGTTGTCATTCAAGGCATGTCTTCGAAAATGATTGCATGTTCACACTCAGTGTGTAATTTAATATCTTCCGTCCAGCAGAGTTAAGAAAGTATATTAAAAAGATTTTTTTAAATGTTTTTTCCGATTCACAACCCTACCATAAAAACATCTAGTGTTGGCAAAGCCAATCGGTCTTGGCTGTAAAAGGATGAGCTATTGGCTTTACCAATTGTAGTTTGTACTTGCACAACAGCTTCAATTGACTGCATGGCCAACTCATCCCTTCATCCTTCTGGGGTCGAAAACATGTGTGCCGTACAGTTGTGATCTCTCTTAGACAAAATGATCAATTTAAAGTGCAGACTACTTGCTGCAATTTGCTTATTTTATGGGCATAAAGAACAGTAGTCCTCGCCATCTCAGCACCTTTTTTAAGAGGATTTTCTGGTTCAAGGGGTTGGAGGACCGGTACCAGAAGCCTGTAACACTGAAGAAATATAAAAACAAGCATTAAAATGCAATAGGTCTCGCCTTTCATTAAGTTAAAGCCATTTGCTATGCTATACAATACCATTAGCAAAGCAAATGGCTTTAACTTAATAAAAGGCGAGACCTATTGCATTTTCAATGCTTGTTGTTTGTAACTTGTTGGTAACTTTGGATGAGCATTGATGTGGTCTGACTCCTGCAGCCCGTTAATTATTTGACTTGAATTATATTGATTTTGCCTCTGCACTGTCTCCTCATTGGCTATCTTTGGGACGAAGGAGCTCTTTGTTGAACAGTAATATCTGGTTGATATCTCTCATTAAGGATGACGAAAAGAAAGATTACTGCAAGTCATTCATCACAACTCCCCACTAAGACCAAGGGACCGGGATTGACTCTACTCAACTATCTCACTGGGACCGTAGGTGCCATTGAGAAGCAAATATCTACGGTGGAAGAAACACTGAATTTGGACTCTCTAGGGACACTAATTAAAGAAAAAGGTCATGTCACGGAGGATAAGGGGGCGGGTGCAACCATTATTACTGGGTCTATGAATGAGGAGCTACCTCAAAATGGGTGTATACAGCTCATTTCTGACGATATATCTAGTAGTGATCTGGAGTCGGAAACTCAGCCCCCCCCCAAAAGAGCATGTAACCCTGCTAAAGCAGTGAGCCCCGAGATTGTCATAAGAGAAATACAACCTAACTCTCTTGAATTTAGGGCTCCCAAAACTAATACTAAGAAACAGCAGCCTAAAAAAGCGAAAACTTTGATCCGATCCAGTATGGATCAAACTCCTCGCTCCAAGAAGAATCACCCCACCCCTCTAGTGACATTGGGAATCTAACCACATTATTAACAGATTTAGCAAGCTACGTAAAACAGTCCCTAAGCAGTTTGACAAATAGGCTGAGTAAGATTGAGGTTAGACTAGAGAAAGTGCTCATAGACCAGAGTGCAAGTAATAAGGAGGGTATTATACACAACCATGAATCAATAAGTGTTCATGCTAGGCTCAATAGTATGAGATCTGATTGTCCCTCTAAATCTATGACACTACTCAGTAACGGTCCAAAGGCCCAGTGGATTGGGCCATATTCAAAAACATCAGCTAGTCCTTTAAGTAGCTCACAAAACAGAGGTGATTCAACTGGGAAAACGGGGATAGAAGGGAAGAGAGACGGCACTGGGGAGGGATATTCATCTGACTTACCCACTAGAGCCCCTCCGATCTCTCCTCCTTATGTGGAGACTTCGGAGGGCTCATAACACCATTTAAATCTACCCCCTGCCGCCACCCCGTATACTGTAATCCTGGCAAATGTCCCAAAACTGTGCCAGGGAGAAAACGAAACATGGGTCGCATTACGTAATAAGGCTCTGCACTGGTTGGGGAGCAAGAAGGGGTTGGCTTATGCAATGTTCGACGAATTTAAGATGGCCAGGAGAATTGGGTGGGTAGGAAATAATAAGAAACCTTTTCAGGAGGATTGTGTTGCTCTTACGTTTAGAACTCCACAATTAGTGGGGGAAATTCTTTGTAGAACCCGGGACAAAAATATCTCTCATTCTGGCATCAATGTTCTCCCGTTGGGTTTCTTCTACCAGCCAGTGCATTGTCTGGGGCAAAATGGGAATCGCTCTGCCATGTTGGGTTTTGGACAATTCAACTATAATATAGATGTCTCAAATAGATTTGCGCCCCTACAAACACTGGATGAGATTGATTGACTAACTACTCAAAGATGCAATAGGGGGCCCAAAGGAGGAACAGCTACTTATACTGCTCCAGATCATCTCGTAGTCAAGCAGGATACTGCCCCAGATGGAGCTCTGGGGGTATCTAATGGTAGTGGTTGCCAGGGTATAGGGACAAAAAATACGCATAGTAGTCCAATCCTAGTGACCAGGGAGAACAACCAAGTTAGTAATGTGTTGCCATCACAAAAATCTCTATATTTAACTGAATCACCTCCAGTTAGAGCACAATGCAAAGATGCCCCAAATGACAATTTAAGCGTGCTCTTTTGGAATATTGCAGGCATTTGTAACAAAGTGAATAATCCTGTCTGGATAGAGTTTATCGGGAAATTTAAAATCCTGTGTTTTCAAGAGACATGGACAGCAGGCAAAATCCACATTAATGGCTTTAAGACATAGCACCTCCAGCAGTCCCCTCAGTACATGGGAGAGCCGAAGGGGGAATCTGTTTCTAATTTGATTAGGGCCTCTAAGATTACAATGCTGCTATCCGAAATTTACTATCAAATTGTATTAATACATCTAGATAACAATTGTATATTAGCCCTGATAAATTTCTATAATAATGCCCCAAAAGAACAGTTTAGGGCAATCCTGAAGAAGCTGAATAGTGACCTGTATAAATGACAGGAAGATAGTGAGCACGACGTGATTACCATCTGGGGAAGTGATTTTAACACCGGATTATGCCCTCTAAGTGGGGATGGCAAATGTGGTTTATCATTAGAAGAAAATGATCCCTATCCTCACTTTTTGCATTCTGATTGTGGGGACCTATTAAATGAGATTTTATTTTCACATGATTTGGGGTTTGCTAACAGTTTGTGCTCTCTCCAAGTTGATTTCGAGCATACGTTTATCGGGAGAGGTTTAAAATCAACAATCGACTTTATTATTTTACCTAGTCGATACGCTTCATGCATCCTAAATTATAAAACCCATAAAAACGTAATAAGCGACCATCTTCCATTGAGTAGTAGTCTAGCACTTCCAACAGGTAGGCAGAACCAATATAGTAGTCAAGTAGCTTGGGTTCAGAATCTATCATTGGGGAAGATTAATGGATATACCTTGCGCTGGTCCAGTTGTGAACCTACAGACTTTAACAAACAAATCGTGACCAAGTCTTATAAATCTATTGTAACCTGTTTGGATGAATCTACTCCCCACGACAGGACATTAGAAGCTTTTGCTCAGATTACATCAGAAATACAAAATCTTCTTAGGGTGGAGTGTAAAGGCGCACAAACACGTAGTCAGGGCTGGTTCGACACAAAATGTTCGAAAGCCTATACTAAAATAAAGTTGGCTCTTCATAAACCTATAAGGGACAGTGTGGAAATTCGGGAGTGCAGGAGGGAATATAACCAAGCACTAAAATCACGTAAAAAGGAGTTAAAAGAGAATGCTTGGGCTACCCTTCATGCAGCCTCACTGAACAAAGATAGCGCCGCCTTTTTGGCGGGCGGTGAATGTTCCTTTTTTTACTACCCCTAACAAACCATCGATAGAGGTTGCAATAGATGAAAAGCAATGGGTTGACTTTTCTCTAAGGTCTATAATCCTTATTTAGATGAAGTAAAGGAAATGACCGCGAGTAGCCGGGAGGGATTAATTTTTGATGAATTACCTCCTTTGGGGGCATATTATCAAGAACGGCGTTAAAATTATCGCCGGTTTAGCAGCGATAATGGGCTTGATAATATGCCCTGGAGAATTCCAATAGAAGCCCATGTTCACACCAGAACATGGACTTCTATTGGAATTCTCCAGGGCATATTATCAAGCCCATTATCGCCGCTTTAGCGGCAGTTTTCTGCCGCTAAACCGGCGATAATTTTTAACGCCGTTCTTGATAATATGCCCCCTAGATCTTTATTTTACACACGAGGAGGTCATTGGTGCAATAAATGAAAGCAAGGGCGGCAAGGCTCCTGGCCCAAATGGTGTGCCAATTGACTTGTTTAAATCAAATCTGCCCCTCTGGACTCCTTTATTGACACGGGTACTGCAAGCTTGTTGCTCGGAGGGTTTTATTAAGACCTGGTCCGAGTCAATTATAGTACCCATTTTTAAGAAAGGTGACCGGCAAAATCCAGGCTGCTATCGCCCAATATCTTTATTGGACTCTCTGGTGAAGGTAGCAGGGCGGATTGTTTTAAACCGGCTTCAAGACTGGGCAGAGGAAAAAAAGATTTTATCAGATGTACAATATGGTTTTAGGCATGGGCTGGGAACTATGGAGCAAGCTCTTAATCTCAGTATTATAATAGGGAAATATACCCAGGCTAAAACAGGGAGATTTTATCTAGCATTCGTTGACCTCACAGCCGCTTTTGACTGTGTTATACACAGTAAATTATGGGACATTCTAACTGATATGAGGGTGGATCCCCCGTTGGTCCGGTTTCTGAGACAGTTGTACAGCGGGGCGACTGCTAAGGTACGACATGGAACCAAGGGGGAATGTACTGCATCGTTCAAAGTGGAAAGGGGGGTTATACAGGGCTGTGTCCTGGCACTGTTCTTGTTCACTTTATATACGAATGCCTTGGAACAAGTGATGGCGGAAAAGGGAAAGGACCCACCATATATCAACAAACGCCCGATAGCTACCCTTCTCTATGCGGACGATGTAGTATTGATGGCCCGCACACAGATAGGCCTACAAAAAGCACTTTCAACCTGTACTGCATTTATGGATAATTTAGGCCTAAAATTGAATGCCAAGAAAACCTACATAATGACGTGTGGGAAGGGAAGACAGAAATGTAGGAGTCTGTCCATAGGGGGCAGCAGGGTAGAATCTACCAAGACATTCTCATATCTAGGTATCTTGTTTGATTCTATTGGCTCCTGGCGTCAGGCCGTCACAAGTAGGAGTCTTCTGTTCATGAAATCTACGGCAGCTGTGGCCAATTTTGCAAAAAAATTGGGCAGAAGGCCTCCAGCGATGCTCCTCCAGATATATCAGGCTAAATGCGTGACTATGGCTACTTATGGCGCGGGCGTGTGGGGTTTTCAAGATTCGCAACCCATCCAGACTGTTGAAAATGCCTTTTTAAAGTTTCTTTTAGCGGTCCCAGCTAGCACTTCCGTTTATAATTGCCATAGTGAGCTGGGTGTCCCATATATTGCAGATATTATTAAAGCCCAGCCTGTATTACTATGGCACAGAATTTGGACTTCCACTAGAACTGGTCTTAATCAAGATATTATTAAGGATTCCATGAAGTTGGACCAGGCCACTAAGATCGCCTGGTTGAAATATATAAAAAACTTCATGTATGACCTTGGGCACCCTGATTATTACAATTCCCCTGAATCTATTAACTCTGTCTCCAGGAAGGAGTTTAAAAGAATTTGCATGACCCACCTGGAGGCAAATAGATTCACTCTGGAAGCAAATAAGCCGACAGTACAACAGCATCAATTGATCTTAACAACTTATGATATTCAGCCGTACCTACTGTTTAATCTAAGCGGGTATGATAGATATGTTTTAACCTGACTCAGACTTGGGAACTTTTATCGCTTGATTAGTTTCCCTGAAACAAACAACTGGTCTAAAGAGCTATGCCGTTGTCCATGTGACGATCAGTCTGCGCAATCATCAATGCATGCGGTTTTATTTTGCAAATTTTATAAAAAACAGAGAATGAGGTGGATATTGCCTATTTTAAGGCTAGGTGGGTGGACCCAATGTCGACCGGCATTTTTATTTCTGCAAACTCTAGAACACGAATGTTTTACTGTTGCCATTGCCTGTTTTTTAAAAAGTATATTGAGAATCAGAAATTCTATTATTATTTAAATTTCACTAGGATCTGGGCTTTTGAAATTTTACGATGGATTTAACTGTGTGAGATATATCTTTTAAAAATGGATTTTTCTCCTTTTTATGATACATGCTTACATGTAAGCCCCTCTATAAGATGAATTGTATGCTTATTTGTAAGTTCTTTTATAAGATTAATTGTTTTTTTATCTGCTGTGTCTGATTTTGTGATTTTACATCTATAAAATCGAATAAAGCTTTTTCTGATTCTGAAATCCATCATTCTTTTGCTCACCATGCCACCCCAGTTTAGACCTGGCCATATGCAAATCAGTCTTGACCCTGTGCCTCATGGGAACAGTCCAGCCCGAACTGCCAAGCCAGGTCCTCCCTGGACCGGAAACAAGCATCCTAGGACCGGTTTCGGAGTTTCACCCCTCATCATCCAGGATAGCTTGAATTCAGTGGCACAGTGAGCCCGGGACCCACGTCTGGGCATACCCGGCGCTCTTAGGGCGAGAAAGCAAAAGACACACAAGTGATGAATGGAATGCAGAACAAATCAAAACATTCGCCCCCAGTCAAGAGATCTGGGTTAAATCCATAATTCTTTTGCTCACCATGCAACCCCAGTTTAGACCTGGCCATATGCAAATCAGCCTTGACCCTGTGCCTCATGGGAACAGTCCAGCCCGAACTGCCAAGCCAGGTCCTCCCTGGACAGGAAACAAGCATCCTAGGACCGGTTTCGGGGTTTCACCCCTCATCAGCCAGGATAGCTTGAATCCAGTGGCACAGTGAGCCCAGGACCCACGTCTGGGCATACCCAGCGCACTTAGGGCGCGAAAGCAAAAGACACACAAGTAATGGAGGGAATGCAGAACAAATCAAAACATTCGCCCCCAGTCAAGAGATCTGGGTTAAATCCATCATTCTTTTGCTCACTATGCCACCCCAGTTTAGACCTGGCCATATGCAAATCAGTCTTGACCCTGTGCCTCATGGGAACAGTCCAGCCCAAACTGCCAAGCCAGGTCCTCCCTGGACCAGAAACAAGCATCCTAGGACCGGTTTCGGGGTTTCACCCTTCATCAGCCAGGATAGCTTGAATCCAGTGGCACAGTGAGCCCGGAACCCACGTCTGGGCATACCCGGCGCACTTAGGGCGAGAAAGCAAAAGACACACAAGTGAAGGATGGAATGCAGAACAAATCAAAACATTCACCCCCAGTCAAGAGATCTGGCTGAAATCCATCATTCTTTTTCTCACCATGCCACCCCAGTTTAGACCTGGCCATATGCAAATCAGTCTTGACCCTGTGCCTCTTGGGAACAGTGCAGCCCAAACTGCCAAGCCAGGTCCTCCCTGGACCGGTTGTGGGACTCAGCGTGGCCCACTTCGTCGTCCGTGCTGCATCTCTCTCATGTGACATGCCAACTGCATGCTCATTGCATGCGGTTTCTGAATCATAAGTTGCCAACCTCAGAGGGAGGGCGCATCCGTAGTAGTGCCTCATTCTACCTCGTGCGGTACTACTGAACTTGCAACTGTGTGTGTGGGACTGGATTATTTGGTACGACTCGTATCATCGCTCACCAGATGTTGTGCCTCATTCCAGGGAGGTACGGCGAACCCGACTGTGGATTGATTGTAACCAGATTGTCTGGTGCGACTCGAATCATTGCGGACCAGACGTTTTGCCTCATTCCAGGGAGGTACAGCGAACCCGACCCGTGGTTCATTGTTATATTATTGTATGGTGCGATTCGGATCAACGTGCAACAGACTTTGTGCCTCATTTCCAGGGAGGTATGATGAACCCGACACTGAATTGATTGGGACTGGATTGCCTGGTGCGGCTCAGATCATTGCGCATCAGGATTTGTGCCTCATTTCTAGGGTGATGCAGTGAACCTAACTTCTGGTTCATTGTGACCGGGTTGTCTGTTGTGACTCGTATGATCGCGTACCAGATGTTGTGCCTCATTTCCAGGGAGGTACGGAGAACCAGACTCGTGGTTCATTGTGACATTATTGTCTGGTGCGACTCGGATTAACGTGCAACAGACGTTGTGTATCACTTCCTTGGGGCGCGGGGACAGCTGCACCTCCCATTCACTGAGTGCTGGGGTAAAATAGGATTTTTCCCAAGTGTGCATATTACTGATGTCATTTTAACACTGTTGGGCCTAGTACTGCTAATAATATTTCCAAGTGTGATTTATGCCCAGAAATACATGATGTTCATGTTGTGTTAATCAATGTGTGTGTTGAATACAAACTTTATTTACATACACCACATGTGAAGTATCTTTTGTGACCCTCAGCCTATTTATTGTGTGAGAGTGCTTCTTCAATGCTTTACACACTGTCTTCATGATAATCCTGACTGCTCAGTGCAAAGCTACCCAAGGGCGAGCACAGGTTATTCAGTGAGTACAATCACCCACTCTTGACGGGAGTGGTAGGTTCTGGCTGGCTAGGGCATTGCCTCAACCAACCAGAAAGTACCAGTATCGTTGTGAATCGCCCCCAATATTGCATGCACATCCGCTTTACTAAAAAAACATAGAAAGGATACATATGCAGACATGACATAACTGTACTGCCAATATATACTTGGTCACTGTCATTCAGGTAACACACGTTTTTCAAGCGGTGCCAAACGACACAATGGGTATGGATTTCAACACTTTAAAAATATATTGCAAGTGTACTGCAATAAATCAGTACTCTTTAGTGAAAAAAACACAGCTACATAAAACGTTGATAGATTCTGAATGCCCGCCATTACCCCACAACACAACTGTGCATCATTCTTGTCTAGTCCTGTGATTATATTTTTTCCAATAAAAGCTCCTTAATTGATGCGTTTTGGTATTTGAAAGATATTTTGTAGGTGTTTAGTCTATACCTGTTGGAGCCTTACCTTTCATGAAACCTTTCTTTTTTCTTTAATGACTATATAATTTTGAGCCCAGGACTGCTTGCCAAAGCAGAATATGCTGATTTTTAAGAACAGTTAATGGCAAGTGTTCTGACGTGAGTTTTGTGATAGCCCTTCTGAGACTGATAAAATGGATGTGATAACCCTGCTGGGATTAAAAAATGCTGCAGCTACACATTAGTGTCTGCAGTGTCTGCAGGGTGCTCGATACTGGCATGTATGGCCACCTACATAAAGCTGCAAATCACTGCATGACATATCATCATTTTCATTTATAACTTTTACCAGATGTAAGAATGCAATCTTTTTTTTGTTCAGTTATTTATTTATTGGGTTTGTATAGCGCCTGAATCACCCCCGAAGGGGTATCTCTGCGCTTGCGGACATACAGGAGAAGGCTGGCGTAGCCGTGATTCTAAAACAGAGCAGTTTTCAGAGACTTTCTGAACTGACGGTGGTCCGGGCATTGCCTCAGCGAGGTGGGAAGCTGATTCCAATAGCGGGGAGCAAGATGCGAGAAAGCTTTCCCGCCAGTCCTTGACTTCTTGACCCGAGGAACCACCAGAAGAGATTTGGAGCCAGAGCGGAGATCCCTAGACGGAGTGTAGCTATTAAATTTCTCCGTGAGGTAAACTGGACCGTTACCATATACCGCCTTATGGATGATGCAGCAAACCTTAAACCTTATACGTTTCCGCACCGGTAGCCAATGGAGCTGTTGAAGAAGCGGAAGGGAGGCCGTTCTGTAAGGGGCATTTAGTACCAGTCGCGCCGCAGTATTCTGGACTACCTGTAGACGGTCCAGCGATGACTCGTTAGCTGAGACCAGCAAGGCATTACAGTAGTCCAGTCTGCTCAATACCAGAGCCTGAATAAGAGTTTTACGTGTGGAATCTGGAAGGAAAGGGAAGACTCGTCTCAGCAGACTAAGCACATGGAAGCAGGATCCGACAGTTTGGGTTACGTGTTCTTTCATGTTCAAGGCCTGCTCGATGCGAACCCCTAGATTTTTTGCTACTGTCTTAGGCGCGGGGGAGCTACCCAGCTCTCCTGGCCACCATTCTGGTGACCACAGCATTGCAGCCTCTCCGAAGAGCATAATTTCGGTCTTCCCGGCGTTTAGTTGTAAAAAATTATTACGCATCCATTGGGAGATTGCTAACATGCCGGAGGAGAAGGTAGACTGAGCGGAGAGGGTGGTTTTGTTAAATGAGAAGGTAAGCTGGGTGTCATCCGCGTATGATATTGGTGTGAACCCATAAGTCCTCAGGAGATCAGCCAAGGGAGCGACATAGATATTAAACAGCTATTGTTTAAATAGGGACGCACTCTCTGTTTGGTCGTACAGGTCAAAGAAAATAAAACCACTATTCAAATGTATGTTTAAGGGCCTCTGCCAAAAAGTATATAGTTATCGATTGGAAAGCACCATCTTTCTGTCAGGTCCCTGAGGACATTTTAATCACCATATAATGGAAACTTATTCTCTCTTTTGGTTTTGTAGGTTGTTGCTGTGTACCCCTATTGTTTATTTGTCAATGTGGAAGAATGTGATAGCAGCAGATTCATCTCTTCTGTGACTTCTCACCTCTCGCCCAGTCACATTATACAACGCACTTTCCTGTTAGTCAAGTTTGAGCTGAAAAGATTAGGTTTACAGACGTGAGCAAGGGCATTCACAGCATAAAAACAAGCATTTGCAATGCAATAGTTCTTGCATTTGCGAGAGTTAGAGGTATTGGGGTTGTAAGTTACAATGTCTTTTACTAATGTATTTTGGTTTGGAGTGGACGCATAAAAAACAAGAAACATAAAAGCGGGCGCTGTTCTAAAACATGAAGCGCGGCACCCGTGTAGATAAAAGGTTATGCCTGTGGCAGCCCGTGAAGCGGAAACTGTGATGATTAAATAAGAGGCGCACAATACTAGGACAGGCACCCACAGTGAAACATGAGCAGGAAATAAAAGAAGTAGTCCTGAAAGGAACATATAAACACCTACAGCGTAAGGAAACTGTAGTTGGCCGGTGTTACGAGGGCATACGACGAGTAATGCAAGCCAAGCTAATTCCAACACTGAGCTATGGCCATCTTGCCTTCCCAGGCCTGTTGACTGATAAATTGGAGCATCTGCACATTATGGCCTTCAGAAAGGTTTTTAGGTTGCCACACTCAACAAGGCGCACAATGATTCGACTAGAGTTTAATTTAACAGCAATGGATATAGAATGCAAAAAAGATATAGTGAAATTACATCATCATGTGACTAAGGCAAGCCCTGGCACTTTAAGGGAAGCACTTCGAATAGTATTCACTGACAATACTAGTCGTTGGGCAAGGTATCTTGTGTCAGCCAATAATACACTGTGCCTGCCAGCTGATTTGCCAACGGACACCCAACTGACAACGGCCAGCTTAAAAAACCTGCTAAAAAAGCAGGGAAAGATCATTCCATGACACCAGGACATCGAAAGGATCAGACCCATTTGTGGTGCAGATGGCCTTGTCCACTCACACGAAGCTACTCTATGCCAACCATACCTGAAAGCAGGTCTGAGCAGACAAGCTCTTCAGAATGTTTTGAGGACCAGGCTACTAACTTTACCAATACAGGACTACAGGGGACACTGGAAAACTACACCAACAGGAAGCAGTGGATGTCGCTTGTGCCAATATCACACAGAATCCGCAGAGCAGGTCATCTGCTGTTGTCCAGTTTTGTTAAGCCCGAGGCGCCTATATCTAAGAACTATGTTCATCCAAAACAATGTAAGAACATGCAAGGAGGCTCTAATGTTTATCTATACTACCACAGTGCCAATGGAGCTCGCACGAGTTGGGAAGTTCTTTGCAGTAGCTGGAAAGACTCTATGCCAAACGCAAGAACAAAAGACAATAGCAAAATAACACACTAGCCACACATCTCCTGCTGGTGTGCATTACAACTCGACTATCATTTCTGTTTCATTTGCTTTTAGATGTACTAATAACATTGCACAGATTCATGACGTAAAAGCCATCAGCTGTTTTCATAATCCTTTTGATTGCTTTATCACTTTGCACTATGACTTATCTTTTAGATGTATTAATAACATTGCACTGTTTTACGATGTAAAAGCCATCGGCTGTTTTCATAATCCTTTTGATTGCTTTATCACTTTGCACTATGACTTATCTTTTAGATGTATTAATAACATTGCACTGTTTTACGATGTAAAAGCCATCGGCTGTTTTTACAACCCTTTTAGATTTTCTGTTTTTAACCCAACCAAACGTTTTTTTAAAATTATGAACGTAATATGTATCGCATTTGTAAATGATTTTAGGTAATCATACAATAAAGAATTCTGACATAGTTGGCCGGTGTTCCAGAGCGAAAAACAGAAGTGATGTATCGGGAGCGCTAACCAATGAGAAGCCAACAAAGAAGAGCGACGCAGGAGTGACCCAATGGCAAGCTGCAGGCAGGATTACACTCCGTATAGTGATTACAGCCGGTCTTGCAGACAGCGCATGCGTGAGGCCTAGGCTCGACCTAACAAACTGAGGTTTGCGGAGTTTGTAAACATACTTACGGGGACTATAGCAGTAGCTTTGGTTGTGTCTGCCCTCAAGACCCACAGCTCCAGCCCTGCCAGCCCAGCCCACGGACCCTAATGGGGGGGTAGGAGGGTGGGAGGCCTTTCTGCCCAATGGGTGTTGCGTCCCTGCTTAATAGTACATTATGTACTTCTGTGCCTGTTCCTGGAAATGAAGTAAATTAGAGAAAAGGGGCGAAACGAAGGATGCCTCTGAATCAACATGAATTCCTTGCACTTCCATGATCTGTGCCATTGTCTTACCAGTGATGCGTTGACAGTGAGGGGTTGGTTCGACTGGACCACACCAAGGGAAATGGTCCCAAGGATATTCAGTATCGCCTGGACTTTGATCGGAGAGATATTGACTGAACTGTTGGCTGTGTATCCTGCCATACTCTGCAGCACTCCGGGCATTCTGTCAGGGGAGATGGGCTTCACCACAGAAGAAAAACAAACATTAAATCATGCTATGTGTGTGCACCACACACCACACTCCTAATCAGTCTCAGGCCTTTAACAGTGAAACAGTGTAGTAACCTTAATGTTGCACTTTTCTTTCCAAAACCACCAGTTAATACAGTTTACTAAAAACTCTGATATTTTGTCTTGAGAAATAAAACAACGCTGAATTGGGCTGGAGTTGCTTATGTTTTTGTTTGCACAGCAATGTGCCTTCATTCCCTGTTTGCACAAAAAGTTCTATAGCAAGCCTGTTCATATATGGAGTGGGCTGGGCATATTGAGTCCCAAATATCAACGGGACAGAAGATCATCACAACAATATTGAGTGACAGAATATTGAAAGGAACGGTTCTGTACATTTTCTTTACCGAATTCCACGTACAAGTACTCTGGTGATGCATATATCTTCAAGGTACGTAGATGTGGAGTTAAGAACAGTACATGCTTATCCACCTCTGTGCACTTACCTTTTGATATGCTGTCCCTCCACATTGTTGTAATGGTAATCTGTCCCATCGATATCTGGCATTCAATAGTCCCTCTGTGTATATTATGCCATGGGTCTAGATACAGAACTACAGCAATATTCAGCCTCATGTGGCTTTCTGACCAACCCTCAACCTTCCCCAGAAGTACCTGGGTGGAGTTCTGCAGCAAAGCCTCCAGCACTGTGCCATTGACTGAAGAGTTGGATCCACTTAGAGTAGATACTGTAAGAGCAAACACACATACATAAGGCATCACATAAAACCATAGACAAGTGTCGGCAATTCATACTGTGTCTAATGGCATCGAAGACAATTGTGGTAACTTGCAAACTTGATAAAACTCGACTTGTGGATTTCATGACGCCAGAGAGTTCTGGATTACAATAATTTGAGACGACTTTTGTAGCCCTTCTTAGATTCATGTTCTGTATAACACACCGTCATTCTCTGTAAATTACCCACTATTGCTATTTCCTTTGCATATACTTAATATCCATTCATATACATGCATATATATATATATATTACTGTTCATCAGTTTTGTCCCCCTCATAAACAGCATTTTAGTATTCCAACCAGCCAAAATCCTACTGTTTTTTGCACTCCTAAAAGTACTCAAAACATCATAAGAGATGCAAAACATCATCCTCACTCTAGAGTGGTTATCTATGAGGCTTTGTGCAATTTTATTGAAATAATGCTCTCTCTCTAATAATAAACACTATCTGGCACATGCATCAAGCTAGGATTTTGCGAGTCCTTAATAGCGAATATTAAGGATTCGCAATTAAGGATTCGCAAAATCCTATTCATGTAGGAATCGCTATAATAATAGCGATTCCTTCACATTCCTTATTTGCGACTCGCAAATTGCGACTCGCAAATAAGGAATGGCTTCCCATCCATTCCTATGGGCCTAAAGGCCCATAGGAATGAATGGGAAATTGCGAAGCGCTATTTGCGTAGTACCAATAGGTACTCGCAAATTGCGCATGCAATTCAAGGGTGCAGGGTGTCAAAAGGACACCCTGTTGCACCCCTGAAATTGATCCGTGCACATATAGTTGCGCACACACATGTCCCAAGGACATGTGTGTGTGTAACCTTCAACTTTGAAAAATGCACTTTAGTGCATTTCTCAAAGTTTTTGCAAATTACCATGAAGTTCAACTTCATGGTAAATTGCGCCTAGTAGCGAAATCGCTAATTTTTTTACTTTGTTGCATTGCATTTAAGGAATCTCAATTTGCGATTCCTTAAATGCAATCGCAATTTAAGTAATCGCAATTTAGAGATTACTTAAATTGCGATTTTTGCATTTGGGATGATGCATCCCAAATGCAAAAATACCGGTCGCAAAGGGGCAGATTCTGAGAATCTGCCCGTTTGCGACCGGTTTTTCTTTTGATGCATGTGCCTGCCAATCGCAAGTATTATAGTTGTTCATCATTCGTCTTTTATAATAGTAACTGATAATTATAGTGTACAAAAACTAGCAATTGTCCCCAGGTCTTTTTTTGTTGCTGGTTTATATAGTGCATACTCGACCTGAAGGTATTGGAGCGCTTTACATGAGCACCAGTTACATTACACAAGGACACATTAATGTTTTTGGTAGGCACGGGAGATTACGTGATTTGCCTAGAATCACAGGATGTTGAGCCGACGCAGAGACTGGAACCTGGTTCCCCAAAGTCGGCAGCTCTGGCCGTTACCACACAAACTCTCCCAAGTCAGTGCAGCTCCCAAGAATGTGTTCTTCCTCCTGCAGCAGATGCAACGGGTACTACCCCGACTGCTGCTGTCTCACGGAATCCGGCAGTGGCGATCTGCAGACACCAGAGAAGACTATTGCAACACCATCAACCTATGGCTTCTGAAATAGAACTGCATCACCTGGCCTCACTGGTCCAAAATGTCACATTCACATAAACCTAGGGGCCTAGTCACAAAGCAGTTTTATGGTACGTAAAGTAGTACTCCTCTGGTATTCTTGCAGTACTCAATGGGAAAATACTGATTGAGTTGTCCGGGAGGCAATTAAGTGCAGGGAAGGATATGAAATAGTATATTTTTAAACTGAGTGTTTCGCGAGACGATATGTGGGAACTCTAGTGCCTGTGTCCATTCGGGGTCATTTAATACCCTCCCTATATCTTCTTCACACTTGACCCAGAGGGGTCCTAAGGAAATGCCGGTGTGGCTATCGCATCGCCCTATAGAGCCAGGTGATTAAATGACCCCAGGCTGTCTCCAATGGTGAGGAGTACCTTCAGTACTGCGTGGGTAGGGGGCTCTTCGTCTCTAGTCAACTATAGTACAATTTGTATTAGGGAGTTGGCAGCAGGTGAGAAATTGCCCAGCCAGAAGACCAACATCTGTTTGGAGCTGTTTAAAATGAATAAGGTGACGGTCAGAAAATAGGTCACCGACTGTGGTCAGAGAGCAATCCCGCCAGCTACGTAAAGCTCAGGTCTAATATACGCCCAGGTCACTATGGAGGCCCTGAAGAGGAAACCCCAGGGCATATGGGAGAAAGTGACGCGTTAGAGTGTGAGTCCTAATCAAGAATTTATAGGCTAACTGTACCTGTAGCGAGGGTGGTACGGAGACTGGTGGTACCTGCAGGAGCAAGACAAGACTAACAGCAACGGACGAGAGTGGCAAGGAGTGACTGCGGTTTTTTCCGAGAATCCGGTTGGCTATCCACCGAGACACCCACTTCACCTGGGCCGCTACAAATTAGGCCTCAAAGGAAGGGGCGCCTAGTCTGCCCCCTCCAGTGGGTAGTTGTAACTTCCTCAGGGCAATCCGGCCACGGCAATAGCGCCAAGTAAGTTGAGCTAGCGGGGTGTTGAGGTCTCGAAAAAAGCTACGAGGAGGTCTCACTGGGAGATTGGAAAAACAGTACAGAAGTCGTGGGAGAATGACCACCTTTGACAGTGCGATCCTCCCAGTTGTTGCCAATGGGAGTCTGTTCCAAAAAGACACCAGGGATTTCAACGATGACAGAACCGAGGTTGGCACTTATTGCTTTTTGCCATTATTTCTATTGTTAAACTTTTCCCTTATTGGACTTTTGTTGTTTTGGCTTCATATTATTTATTAAAAGGTACTTTGTTTTTCTAAATTGGTTTGGGAAGCCCATTTGCCGCCAGTACCTGCTGAGGCTGCCAGCTTCACACAGGGACCTCCAGTCCCAGATTCCCGCACGGCCGTTGCCGTGAGACGTCACCACAAGCGCCCAGAGGCGCCAACAAAACATCCCGCGGACTCCGGCAGCGCGGGATGAGCGCGGGTGTGCCCGGGCCAAGGGCGGGTCCGTCCGAGCCTGTCAGAGGCCGAAGGAGGCCGGGCTGGGCCAGGAAACGTACATCCACGGATTCGGGGTGGCGTGGAGCTGTTTGGTTGATTTCGACTGGATTTGAACCGTTCTTCAAAGGTACAGGGACTATCATTTATTGCGGCCACCTATACCTAACATATTAGTTTGGAAAACGTCGCTGCCATTGTCGATTGTGATGGACTACAACAGGCGGACACTACATTGATTGCATTGTCTAAACATTGTTTGAGTATTGTTTGGGGGCACTAAAGAGGGCATTATGAGTAAGCGCACAGGGCAGGGAATGATGGGGACACTAGATGCCTTCCTTCTAAGGGCAGAGTCAGCTTTAATCCATGAAATCGCACTCACGGAAAGGAGGCTTTCTTTGGATTCCAGTCGTCCCCACTGTTCCCTCCGCCATGCGAATGCTAGTCCCCCCCAGGACAGTACTAATATTACGGATAAACCCCCTCCATCTCCACCAGTAGATCACCATTCCTTGACATCTGGGGTTCTTGTGGTGGAGACATTGGATAGCATGGAAGTAATGGATGTTGCCACAAGACCGAATGTAGTTACCAGGGGTCAGAAGGTAAAAATCAACCAAGGGTCAAATTTAGCACCACCATCAAAGAAAAGAAAAGCCCAAGGACCCATTAAGAAAAATCTTCCATCATTAAGGGGGCGTAAACGTGATATGGTGGCGACAGAGGTTTGTACAGAGCAGCCGCCCTTACCTAAGGTCTTAGCACAACCACCCTCGATTTTAAATAAAGAAAATAAGGATATGGAGTTTTGGAATAAGTTGGAATCGGTGGTATCAGCTCTCCTAAACCCACTGATCCTTAAATTATCGGCTCTGGAGGCTAGCATAACAAAAATGGAAAAGTGGGCAGATAGTTCTCATACGGCCCCCCGAGCTATCTGTCAGGTCTGTGCAGGGGCCGCTATACCAGCCATTCCAGACAGTATGAATAATGTTGGTAAAATAAAAGTGGGGAATGGGGGGGTGTTGAGGGACCATCTATTAGATCTCCGTAGCAAACCTAGTGCCCCAGAGGGGTTAGGGGTAGTGCAACAAAGAGATTGTTGTATTCCTCTTAGGGTGTCCATAAATGGGCTTTCCAGTATCATGTCCTTATATAGGCACAATTCGCCCTGCCCTTATATAGGCATAAAATCCCAGCCCTTATTTAGGCATTAAACCGTGCACTCCAAATACAGGCATGGTCTCTGACATCCGTCCACCCTAACGTCACAACGAGTTCATGAAGAACAGACCCTTAGGCTGCGGGAGTTTCCCTAGTCCAGGACTATTGATTTCTTCAAGGACTCATATATTATGCATGAACCATTATTCCTTAGGGGTTCATTCATGACGTCTTTCGCTGTCCAATTCACGTCAATGCTAACATTGTGAGGTACTTCTAAGGTACAAATATACCTTCCTTAGCCCCTGTAAAATAGACGAGACCTCGACTTCAGAGGAGCCCGTTTCCCGGCCTGACGCACTGAGAAGACGCTGTCATCCCTGCATGCAGAGAGTCCAGCTTCCAGTGATCTGACTTCCCTTGCGGGGTGTTGGAGTTTGAGTCTGGCAAAGAGATTCCTACCTCTCTCATTCTTCAGGTATGGAGCTGACAAGAACCTAGATGGACTCTTGGCATACTAGGCATACTAGACTTAACATACTCTTAGTATACCATAGTAAGGAATACTTCACCTACTTCATACCTCTCCCTACACTTAGGTTAGGTACATTGGGGTAGAACTAGATTAGAAACGCATTGTATGAGTACTCGCATTTTTAGTCTGTGTTATTTATGTAACAGCATATGTACTAAAGGATAATGCTAATGCAGTATTATTTATTTCTACTGCTCACACTGTACATTATTTATCTCGCATACTGTCTTGTGATCGTAACAGCACATTTTACTTACACCAGAAACAAGACTGTTCAATAAACCTTTTATTGAAACGCCTGTCTATTCTTTCTGTGTAACTTTGAAGAAAACTAAGCATGCACGATTGAGCTGAGTGAAATAGTTATCTATTGTTTCCACGACTCTGGGACACGTTCTGATTCTAAAGGGAAACACAGTGGTCATGTTTTGCGGCTGCCAGAAACTACTCCCTTGTTGTTGTCAAGGAGTTTCTAGTGGCCTCTGAGCTAGCTGGCACAAGTAATTAAGTTTAATATACTCAATAGGGACATACTGACCTTAGTCCTATATCAAACCTATAGGATATATTATTCCAATGCGCAGAGCCTATTAGGGAAATAGGAGCTACACTACATGGCGCCCAACGGTTTGGTAAGGCGGTAATTCAACGTTAGATACTGAGTAACTCAGACGTGCTTTTTCTCTCAGAGACCCCTACCCATATACTCCAAAAGACGTCTGGAGTGGGCAGGGTTAAGTATCCACCAAGGCTACATAGGGAAGCACCCTATATATTAGCTGTTTGGTTTGCTCAACGTTGAAGGATACAGTGTTACAAAATATTGTGCACCTTATCTTTGTTTCCTTGAAACTTGTTCTACATTTTTCAAAAAACAAAATGACTGGAGCCGGAAACGGTGAAGCTGCGGCTGATCCAGCCCAAGCAGCAGTTTTTAACATTACAGGTTTAAATGAAAGCGAGGAGGGTGTTATAGACATCGCTCCAAACGTAAGAAGAGCCATCACTCTAAAACTTATAAAACATGGCCTACCACCAAGAGGCGGTAGAGCAGTTTTCGTGATAGAGGCACATGAATCCTTTCAGACAGAGGTATTCTATTCATGGGTAATATTTCCTGAATCCAATCCAGTAACACACATGTTTCACTTCTACAAAGAAGATGATCCACCAGAGGAATACATTCCTTTCGAGGATATAGAAATTCCATTAACATACCAGGAGCATCAGCTCTGGTTTAAAGGCGCCCTAAAACATCACAAAAACATTACTAGGCTCGGTCCACTAGGTAGACCAGGAGCAACATGGCCGATTCTAGCCGGCTACACACCTCATCCTGACATTGAAGAGATGTCAGACGAGGATTTACTTACTCAACTCACAGAGTTAATAAAAATCTACAGACAATTGGTTCAATATGTCATGCGGACTTTCACAGTCCAACAACCATTGACAATTCCAAATCCAACTCCCCAACAGGGGAATACACTAAAAATTACACCACAGACTCTCTACGCAGTCATGGGTAAAATGCCCACAAAACGTGAGCAAATTCCATTTTGGATAGCTCAAAAAATTACTCAAATCGAAGCAGTATTTCCAAATACTAGCCCGTATGAGAAACACAGAATCCTAACCATCAGTTTACCAATGGGGATCACACCACAACTGGAAGACTGCACCACTTGGGGCTCAGTCTTTGCTGCCATCTATACAAAAACACATGGCATTCCGTCAATTGCGGTAATACCTGATGTCCTGAAACAAATTCAAAACGAATACGGGGCAGAGCCTGCTCTAAATTTAGGTATGAAATTACTGAAAAATTTCGACCAGGTCTCAACAATATTATCTAATATTAAAGGGGAGGCAGCAGCAGTGGCGATCCGCCAAAAATTAAGGGAATTCGATGTTACAGAACATCAAACTGAGCTACCCAGAATAATTGAACAATCTTATGCAGAATTAGGCAGAGATAGTTTGGGTGGAAGACCAGTGAAGCCGAAACTATCTGAAAGTCCTGAGAAGGACTCAATTAAACAAACTCCTACACCTTCAAAAAAGAAGTGGGAGAATAATAAACAAAATTCAAATGAGAAACGTTCTCAATCCCGAGGTAGGTCTCCTCAAAAGGAGCCCTCTGAAAGGAGGTATAACCTCAGGAATAGGGATCATTTGAGAAAACCTGACAGGTATCAAGATACTGATACACGTTCCTCTCGTCCCTTTCAGATCTCATCACAGACTTCGGAAAGAAGAGGACGATCGGAACATAGAGAAGAACGCGTGAAATCGAAAGACGACAAACACGCTCCAAAAACCAAAACAAAACCTCAATTCTCCAAAAAGAAAGTAGCAGGTCTAAAGATCAGACATGCCGAGAATACTGAGATCACAACTCAAGAACGGAGAATGGGCTCAGACAATGCTGGACAGTGCAGCAGAAGTCACAATAGCTCGCCAGAACCTGAAGGAACTTCTGGAGATAGTGGACTTGAATGAGTACATCACAGTTGAGACTGTAGACACCAGGGTTAGTACTCCACAAAAGTTATATGAAATAACACTCCGGATAGAGGGAGACAAACCTAGACAGGTTAAAGCACTTTTTTGGGAAAGACTATCAAGGGGCTATGATATACTTCTAGCGGAAAAGGACTGGCCACCACAATTTGTCAGGGAGTGCCCACACGGCGAGGACATTATTATGCCTGCCTTCTCCAACCATATTCCAATTCACCTAAAATATACATATGCCAGGAAATGGGCAGTGGCCCAGGCCCCAGCATTATATAAAAATCATGTAGGATGGGATGAGGACTCACCTCGCCATAAAATACTTCTGAAACATGAACCAACTGCACAAAGGCAGTACCCAATAAAGCAAGAAGCTAAAAAACAGGTCAGGGAGATCTTAGATCAACTTGAATATCAAGGGGTGATTGAAACATGCACCTCCTCAATGAACAATCCTTTGTTTCCTGTCTCCAAACCAGACAATACATATCGTCTAGTTTTGGATTACAGACACCTAAACACTTGTTCTAAAACTTTTGCAGTGCAAATGCACATAGCACAGCATTAATGAATAACATTGTGCGTAAAAAATATAAAACGACATTAGACATCTCAAATGGTTTCTTTTGTCAAAACATAGCACCTGAAAGCAGGTACTTAACAGCATTCTCCATAATGGGGACCCAGCGTCACTTTTGTCGACTCCCACAAGGGTTCAAGAACAGCCCAGGTTTATTCTCAGCGAGGGTAACGGAGTTACTACAAATTTATGACAATGAGGCATTGTCCTATGTCGATGACATATATCTGACAGACGATGACCTGGACAAACACTTGAACAGGGTGAGCACCATTATACTGGGTTTCGCCTCTGAGGGCTATAAGTTCAACTTTAAAAAGTCTAGAATTGCCCATCTCAATGTCTTATTTCTAGGATATGAGCTTTCAAGTGAAGGCAAGAGCTTGGCAGCTAACTTTTTAGAAAATGTGCGCTGCTCCAACCTCCAAAAACGCTAAAAACTTACAATCCATACTGGGTTTCCTAAATTTTGGAAGAACATACATTCTAAATTAAGCAGAAAGGGTTAAACCTCTCTACGCATTAATCAAACCTGATTTTTCGATCAGAAACTGGACACAGGAACACACAGAAATCTTGCGTTCACTCCAGGCTAACATGTTAGCAACAAATCACTTACAAACACGCGTAAGTCAACGCAATTTGGTGATCCGAATAATTTCGGGTCAATGTGGATTCACATACTTAACCTTCAATGAGGGTGAGAAAATACCAATCGCATACAAATCCCATTTGTACACACAAGCGGAAATGCGCTTCAGTTCAACTGAAAAAATTCTGACAGCAGTTCAAATCGCTGTAGCAAAAGAAAGAGCCTTAGCCGAAGGGAAACGCATTATTGTCGTAACCCCAGTACCGGCTTTAGAAGCGGTCACAAAAGCGAGCATTCCAAATGCTAAAGCATTACATCCTAGATGGATACAATGGGTTAATTCTCTTGCTGCAACAGATGTTGAATATGTTTTTGATCCAGATTTAAAAACACAAGCATTCCTACAATATGAACAAGAATGTCCTCTGCCTACAGAAATTCTGCCTCTTGATCAGTACGAATTTATAATTTACACTGACGGATCCGCACAACCCGCAATAGGGAGTAAGCAAGCTTACAGTGCAGCGTGCGCAATCGTTAAAGGTCGCATGCGAGATGGCATCTTCAGACCTATGGTCACAAAAACACAATCTCTAGGGGATTGTACAGCTCAGCGAGCTGAACTACAAGCATTCAAACTGGCACTTGAAAGTACAGATCGAGAATTCCCCACACTAATAGTGTGCGATTCCTTTTACTGTGTTCAGTCGTATAATGAATATATACAAAACGGGCTTGAAAATGGTTTCAAAGATGCGAAAGGTGGCACAATAAAGCACAAATTGCTTCGGGAACAAGTAGTTCAGTTGAAAAACGAACTACCAAAGGCTCACGTGATTCACACACTGAGTCATCAACGTGATGGCATTCACGTTGCAGGGAATTCATTGGCTGATGAAGCCGCAAAGGGGGCTGTTCAGACGACTTCCGTAGCTGCGATCACTCGTTCAAAAACAAAAATAGACGGTGAGATAATGTTGGCTGTCAATGCTTCAAGCAAAGGCAGCAGTGCAGCGTTACCGAAAAAGTTTCCACTCAAGTACTCTTATGTAATTGATGCGAACAACGTTCCTTTTGCTCGAATCCCTGGAGTGGGGGATTGGGTAATTCCAAACAAGGAACGCAGATTAGGACTAATCCTAGCAGCACACGAAGGGATAGCTTCTGCCCATGCAGGTGTTTCAGCGACAGTATCTTTACTCAAGCAAAGATATTGGTGGCCTGGCATTCGAAACAAACTAAAAACTATGTTTTAGAATGTGATATTTGCCAACAGATGAAAGTCTCAACAGTGAAACGTCCTGCGCAGACACCCCTGTTAATTTCAGACAAACCATTAGCTTGTGTTTGCCTGGACCACTGCGGTCCCTTGCAAAGGGACGGTAACTATAAATATATCATGGTTGCAGTGGATTCATGCTCTAGGTTCCTATGGATATGGCCTCAGCGCTCGGCTGACGCTCGAACTGTTATAAAAGATTTGCGAGTCTTTATCGGCACATACGCAATAGGCACGCTACATTCTGACCAGGGTTCTGCGTTTAGCTCTCGGGCTTACAAAGAAGCCATGGCCAGTCTGGGCGTTGCATTGCGGTACTCCTCTCCATTCCATCCTGAGGGAAATTCGGTTGTGGAAAGGAAAAACCGGGACATAAAGCAGTCTATAACAGCTAGGGTATTAGGTTCGGGTGATGGGTGGGTCAAACACCTTAACGCTCATTGAACAATCTGCCAAGAAGTTCTCTAGGGGGGGTCACTCCAAATGAGGTCCTATTTGGGACGAGAATGTGGGTACCAGACCTTGAACACGTAGGCACAGTGGTGGAAAATAAACCCTTTGATATCAAAGATCGTTTGACTGTTTTACAGGACTTAAACAAATTAAGAACGAAACAAAGCAATGTATTCCTACAGTCAACCACCACTGGGGATCAACCGGCTGTCCCAGCAAGGCCTGTCTGGATTCCAAAAGTTGGGGATCTAGTCAGAGAAAAGATTGCGGACAAGAAGGAATTTGGCCCTTCTTACAGACAACCAGTACCTGTCCTAGCAGTTCAAGGAACAAGAACAGTACTTCTGCCGCCCCTTGCTGGAAGAAAGGAGAAAAGATTTGTGTCCATCGACCTCATCAAACCACAGTATGTGGCCAATACTAAATAGTAGGCCTCGTGGACTCCGACCTAGTAGCAGACACACTCCTCTCGCTACTATCCAAGAGGTTCAGACTGAAAGACTGATAACTATCGAGAATTCAGCTGTAACAGATGGAGGACTAAGCAACAATGCAATGGAACTCATCCCTCTTGAACACCAACTAACAGTTCGTCCAAATACACCTGTCTACACCAACGTGGCAAGTGATGAACTGGTTCCAGTGATTTCTACAAATCCTGATGCAATTCCAACAATTGACAGAACTGCTTCTGGCTATTTCATTAACTTTGATACGTTCTCAGAAGATCCGAGTGAACCTGAAACGACGCCAGCAACATTCAAATTCAAGCAGCAAGTACAAGACTTTCTTCAATTTCTGAAAAAGACTTATTTGGTTTCTCCATGGATTGAACTCTGGATTACATCTGAACTTTTTGTTTTCCTGCTCTGGCTAGCTTTGGTAACAACTATAAGCATGCTTATAAATGGCAGATACATCCATGTGAACAGTGAAGGAAAGGACGTGAACGTAATTTTGAAACCTCATAAATCTTCTCATCGTGAAGCAAGAGTCTTGTCATCAGTGAACATCACAGCTGTTCCTATACAGGATGGTATAGTGTGGGACAAAACAGATTTTGATATCTTCGGCCCGACGGAAGAATTGAACATTCCACATTTGTTTAAAATCACTAAGTGATCTAATTACGTATTCGGATGATTGGGACTTTGAGACTGTAAATGACATTATGTTTGACCTAGAAAATCTGCTGCATTTTCTAAAAATGAATATTTAGAGGGTTCATCAGACTATGAACAACTGTATTGTTATAACCACTATGGTCATCATTATTTGCATAAATCTGCATATCCAAGAAATGTGTTTATGTTTAACCAATGGGAGCATTGTCCTACACCACCATACGGTAGTTCAAAAACATTTGCTAACAAGTTTCCATATTTTTCAGGTTACAACACATCTGATCCAGAAATGTTTTACTATAAAAATGTAAACAAGACAGGACTGAAAATTATGTTAACAAATACAAAACAGATTTATTCTGCATTTTTTAATGCCCAACTGTCTAGACAGGGTTTTGACTTTTGGAAGGATACTATAGACACAAAGACTGTCTGGGGTACTAAAAATTGGCAAGTGCAGGGGATAGAAGCATTATTTAGAGCCTGCATCATCCCTGAACAAATAATGTTTTTGAATGAAACTGTCCAACAAACATCTTGTCTTGGACTAGCCAAGATTAAAGAAATGAACAAACCTTCTGTACCAACACCTGCAAGTGATAATAATACACAGGCAGTGGTGACAGTTGACAATATACTACAACTCAACAGATCTAATCCTGATTGGGAAAAATGGTTGATCTGGCCCACAGACACGAATAACTGTCAGGAAAGATTCCTGAATAAAACTCAGGGCTTTACTATTAATAGGCCAGACCAAAGATACGTCCAAAGACAACATCCGGGGGTAGTAACAACATACAGTGTAGGAAAATTATGCCTCGATTGGCTGCATAAGTCTACACTACAGGATGTGAAACAACACTTAACCTTACTTAAAGAGGACGCAGACCTTAGGGAATTCTTGCTTGGACCAAGAAAACCGCGTCAAAAACGTTTCATATATGCCGGCATTTATGCTGCCTATAATGAAGCATGGAAAGTATCTCAGATGGAGGCTGCAGAACGAATACGTGAACTTGATCGTATTAATTTAGAGAAAACACTCTCTGTGGTCGACAATGGGTTAACAACTTTGTCCTCCAGAATATATTCATTGGATGGCATTGTATCCTCTGCTATCGACATACTAGAACAAGATTTGGCGATGTTACAACAAGGCCAGTCTCAATTACGTTCTATTGTGTTATTAAGCTGGACGCTGCAATCTTTGCGAGCGGGCTATGTGCCTTGGCGTTTTATCAACACGTCAACACTGTTTGCAGAATACAATCTAACTGATAAACAGGTCGAAATGGCACAAAGAGGAGCAAAGTATACAGTGCTGAGCATTGAAAAACTGGAAAAGTTACCATTCACAGTGGCAGAAAAACCAGCTACAGAATGGCTTATTCATGGCAAAATAACACTACCTGTGACTACTTTTCAGTTTCAGTATTGCCTCAGACAAATGCAAGCAGGCAAATATGAAAGGTTGGGTAAGGAATACATTAAGACATCTTGGGATTTACCGTATACATATAGATGTTGGAGTGGGGATCGTGAAGTGTTTTTGAGCGGTACACACTGTAAACGTGCACTGAGCGGTTCACTTATATGTCAGGACATTTCCTTGCACGGGGCTTGTAATGGTTCTGTGGCAAATTTGTCTTGCCATCAGCAGGGTACACCAGCTGCTGTGATTAATCGAACGTTTGGACAACTTTCTAACGGGAGTTACCTCATGTTGAATGATCAGAGTTGCTGTGGCATGCTGCCAGGCATCCCATATCTAGTAACTGTCAACTCCAGGGTCACTTGCTGTGTGCAAGTATTGTTTGCCCCAATAGACACAGTCAGGGAGTCGCCTCTATGGCCTTCGCTGAACGTCTCTTTTATAAGATTTGATACTTTGAGCAGAATGAAAGCCATGCTTTTACAGCAAACAGTGCCTTTGACCTCGGCCAAAGAAACCTATGATCTACAAATAGCAAGGACTTCGGCTGAGATACAGACTTTAATACATACAAACTGCCCTATACATTTCGTAGAAATGATATCACGTATCTTCAACATGTCTGATACAACAGGAATTGTACATATATTTAAGAGCATCTGCTCCGGTCTGTTAGCACCTTTCCAAGCAATACTCGGAATCATCCCGAACTTTGCACATTCGGTGTTTGGTGGCATACCATTAATTCTAGCACTTGTTGCCGGAATTCTATTTCTCTTCCTGCTATTGCGCTATGGCCATCCTATTCGTAGATATCACTCCGAGCGAAATGGAGACAGCTCTCCTTGAACGAAAGTGCCGTGAGTAAATAGTACGGCTTTTGGGCATGACTCGTCTACGGGACCTTAATACAACTTGGTTCCTGTCATTCAGGCCAATCTGACAAGATTGCATCTTACCTGTTCTACGATGCCTGCTATGCGGTGAAGAATGCGTGTTGGACACCTGTCTAACATTTCCATCAGCAACGCCAACGGATGTCGATACTCTGCTGGTCCCGATAACGGCCCATGCTCTGTGTTGTCCCCAGAGGCTTCCTATCCTGATGTCAGCATTCATTGAGATCTCACAGACGCTTCCGGCTGCTGCTGAGGTACGAGAAAGATCTACAGGCACACAGGTAACAATGGACGCGAACATTGCTGAGGCAACATATGCTGGAAGCAATGCTTCTCATCTCTGTGCAATTGATCTACTACACGAGGTGTTCCAACTGACGCCGACTACAGTGGATGATGTTTTGTCTATAGAAATAGATGATCTCATGTTTACACCAGACCCGTAAACTGACTCTGATTCAGCATACAGTGTTCCAGAGATGCAGTAACAATTTGGCCTTCATTTTTAAAAACAACTTGGAACTCTACCAAAATTGAACTTTTTCCCATTTTTTACGAAGGAAAATGGCACTTCAATCTGCTTAAAGTAGAACCAGCCTTATAGTACAGACTTTGCGGTACTTCCATGGACCCTTAGTCATCTTGTGTGTCTCTAACAGTTCATTAATTTTCATGAGATGAAATGACTTTGATTTTTAAGAAACTTATCGATCATTTTCTGTCACATGTAAATATTACTGCTTATTTTATTCCAATTGCATTTATTTTCGAACTTTATGCCTGAAATGAAAAGCAATGCTTCTAATGTACAGTACCTTTTGCATTCTAATAGGTTTTTTAAATGCCCTTTTTTAAATGGTTTTATGAAATATTTTAGAAATATGCGGTATTCCATTTTAATGTTTAGCATTTTAAATGTTTAGCATTTTAGTATTATCGTACACACGAAAGTGGAGTGGGTGTTGTATTCCTCTTAGGGTGTCCATAAACGGGCTTTCCAGTATCATGTCCTTATATAGGCACAATTCGCCCTGCCCTTATATAGGCATAAAATCCCAGCCCTTATTTAGGCATTAAACCATGCCCTCCAAATACAGGCATGGTCTCTGACATCCGTCCACCCTAACGTCCACAACGAGTTCATGAAGAACAGACCCTTAGGCTGCGGGAGTTTCCCTAGTCCAGGACTATTGATTTCTTCAAGGACTCATATATTATGCATGAACCATTATTCCTTAAGGGTTCATTCATGACGTCTTTCGCTGTCCAATTCACGTCAATGCTAACATTGTGAGGTACTTCTAAGGTATAAATATACCTTCCCTAGCCCCTGTAAAATAGAAGAGACCTCGACTTCAGAGGAGCCCGTTTCCCGGCCTGACGCACTGAGAAGACGCTGTCATCCCTGCACGCAGAGAGTCCAGCTTCCAGTGATCTGACTTCCCTTGCGGGGTGTTGGAGTTCGAGTCTGGAAAAGAGATTCCTACCTCTCTCAATCTTCAGGTATGGAGCTGACAAGAACCTAGATGGACTCTTGGCATACTAGGCATACTAGACTTAACATACTCTTAGTATACCATAGTAAGGAATACTTCACCTACTTCATACCTCTCCCTACACTTAGGTTAGGTACATTGGGGTAGAACTAGATTAGAAACGCATCGTATGAGTACTCGCATTTTTAGTCTGTGTTATTTATGTAACAGCATATGTACTAAAGGATAATGCTAACGCAGTATTATTTATTTCTACTGCTCACACTGTACATTATTTATCTCGCATACTGTCTTGTGATCGTAACAACACATTTTACTTACACCAGAAACAAGACTGTTCAATAAACCTTTTATTGAAACGCCCGTCTATTCTTTCTGTGTAACTTTGAAGAAAACTAAGCATGCACGATTGAGCTGAGTGAAATAGTTATCTATTGTTTCCACAACTCTGGGACACGTTCTGATTCTAAAGGGAAACACAGTGGTCATGTTTTGCGGCTGCCAGAAACTACTCCCTTCTTGTTGTCAAGGAGTTTCTAGTGGCCTCTGAGCTAGCTGGCACAAGTAATTAAATTTAATATACTCGATAGGGACATACTGACCTTAGTCCTATGTCAAACCTATAGGATATATTATTCCAATGCGCAGAGCCTATTAGGGAAATAGGAGCTACACTACAAGATCAACTACGCACTCCACTCCAAACACAGTTTCCACTTTGCCAGACTGCAGGTAGCGAGCAGGCCCGAATCAGGCAAATAGAGAATGTCTCCATTAGAGATAATAATAGACAAGGAGCTCAGACTCCAACGGATCTAAATTACCAAACCTTAAACAGGAGACGTATGGCTGATCAAAGCAACCTGCACCTTCCCCCCGAAGCCACACCATTCACGGTCGTCTTGGCCAATGTCCCTCCTCTGCCACTAGGGGAGGTGGAGCACTGGTCGTCATTAAGAAACAAGTCCTTACATTTCTTAAGAGCCAGAACAGGTATTGCCAATCCCCTATTCACTGAATTTAAGATGGTCCGGCGGATTGGCTGGGTAGGCAACTCGGTAAAGACTGCAGAGGGAGACTGTGTAGTCTTAACTTTTAGGTCACGGGCGCTGGTGAGAACTATACTGGGAAGGGGAAACCAAGAGTGTAATATAGGGGGGTAAATATTCTACCCCTAGGTTTTTCTATCGACCTCCCGGATTACCCCAGCATTTGTCAAAGGAGGACCAACCAACTGGTGTAAGGCAAAATAGGTTTGCGGTCCCGGTAAGCAATCGATATGACATCTTTAATACCGTAGAGGATATCGATTGACTCCCATTCAGAAATAGCTCCCCGAATAAGGCTGAGGATCTTGGTATTCTTTGTGCGGATGTACTCCCTTCCAAGGGTAATATCATAGAGTCAGAGGAATTAGAAATTAGTTTACCGTCCATAGCATTCGAGTTGGAATCACGCGTTAGAGGGAAAAGTGCTAGTGTCACTGCTTTAACACCTGATACATGTGAGATCCATACACAAATAAGCCCAAGCATGATAAAATTAAGTGTAAATCTCAATCCTTCAGAACACATTGAACGTCAATCCAAGAGTGTAGGTACTTTATGTAAGATCATATCTTGGAATATTGCGGGCTTATGTAATAAGATGAATAATCAGATATGGTGCAAACTAATTTTAAATTATGATATACTTTGCCTACAAGAGACGTGGACAGTAGACCCGATCTCTATAAATGGTTATAAAACGTTTCATATGCCCGCAGTGAAGGAGTCAATGGGTAGAGCAAAGGGAGGGCTTTGTGTATATGTGTCGAATAAAGTTATGATAGACAAAATAGAGTCAAAGTGGGGGAACAGATACTACCAGCTGATTAAACTAGGGGTAAGCAGGACTTATTCTATTATCTTGATACATTTTTATAATAATATCCCCTAGACGAGTTTGGAAAAGTATTAAAAGAAATTTCCACTGACCTCACTCTGACAAGCCGGGTTACCTCAAAGGAAACCATGATTCTTATAATGGGGATTTTAATTGTTCGTTGTGTACTCATGAAGACATCAGAATCTGTGGGTTAGACGATGAAGAAGGTATATGTGGCATCCACTTTTCCCACAATAGGGCAGGGGAATTATTGAATGACCTGATGGCTAGTAATGACCTGGGTTTTGTAAATGACCTAGTGGATAACACAAATATCATGCCGCCAACATTTAACGGGAGGGGCCTATCATCAACCATTGATTTTATACTTACATCTCGTAATGATGCAGCAAGAATATATTCTTTTAAAGTTGGGGATAGCCCCCTGAGTGATCATTTCCCCCTCTGCCTAACGATTATATTGCCATCGCTCAGGTCACAGAGGGTAGATAGCAGCATAGAAGAAGTAGGGACGCTAAAATTGGATAAATTAAACGGTTTTACAATAAAGTGGTCTAAGGTTGACCCAGAAGTAATTTTGAAACAACTACTCATGAGGCATAAAACTGATTTTGTTACCTGCTTGAGTGAGACGGTACCACCAACGGGCATACTAGCCGCATTTCAGATAATAACAGCGGGGATAAGGGAATTATTACTTGTCCAAAATAGGACTAAAGTTAGGAGCCAAGGCTGGTTCGACAAGCAGTGCACGCCAGCATACAATGATCTTAAAATAGAGCTGCATAGGCACCCGAGAATTGGTGATAATGTCAAGAAGGCGAGGTCAGATTACAGGTTGGCACTCAAAGGCAGGAAAGATGCTTTGAAGAATGAAGCTTGTGAATCGCTCCATCAGGCGGCACTGCATAAAGAAAGTGCAGCCTTTTGGCGTGCAGTCAAAACCCCATATTTACAACCAGTGGGGGGTCCCTCTATAGAAATTTCTGTATCAGAAGAAGCCTGGGTTAGGCATTATGCAAGGATCTATGCCGGAGAGGAACTTGCTAATGTGCCCCAGTTAGCAATTTCACGAGAGGAGGGGGATAGCATAGACCTGAAATTCAACCTGGGGGAAGTGGAAAGAGCAATCGCAGCAAGTAAGGGAGGTAAAGCACCTGGCCCCGACGGAATACCGGTGGACATGTTTAAATCAAATATCCCCCTATGGGGGCCAATACTGACCCAGGTTTTTAACGCCAGTTGTGAGGACGCGTTGCCAAAGACCTGGGGGGAGTCGATCATAGTCCCTATATTTAAAAAAGGGAATCGTAATGACACGGGATGTTATCGCCCTATCTCGCTCCTGGACTCCCTGGTAAAAGTAGCAGGTAGAGTCATACTGGAACGTCTTCAGACCTGGGCAGAAGAAAATCAAATCCTATCGGATATACAGTATGGCTTCCGAGAGGGTCTTGGGACAACTGAGCAGAGTGTTAACCTTGCGTTATTGATGGGTAAATATATTAAAGTCAAGAGGGGAACCCTGTTTTTGGCATTCGTGGATCTCACGGCGGCGTTTGATTCTGTAATACATGATAGACTGTGGGATACCCTTAATTTGGCGGGTGTGGATCCCCATATTATTTGTTTTTTGCGTTCCTTGTATACTGGTGCCTCAGCTACAGTGCGCTTTAGTATAAGGGGTGAGCGTACTGCTTTGTTTTCTATCAAAAGGGGGGTCAGGCCAGGTTGCGTACTGGCCCCTTTTCTTTTTAACTTGTATACAAATGGTTTGGAACATGCACTACTTAGGAATAACCAGGATTTCCCCTCAGTAGGTGGCCGACCCATACCGGCCCTTCTTTACGCGGATGACGCGGTATTAATGTCTAGAACTCAAAATGGTTTGCAAAGGGCCCTAGACAGCTACACAAATTTTATGAGGGATTTTGGGCTATCAATTAATAAGTCTAAGACATATATTATGAACTGCGGTGGGAGAAGCATAAAACCAAAGGCTATGTTTGTGGATGGACAGAAGTTGGCAACCAGCAAGAGTTTTGCGTACCTTGGTATTTTATTTAATCAAAGTGATAACTGGTCAGAGGCAGTATTAACGAGAAAGCTAGTATTGATAAAGACTATAGCCGCCCTTACCTCCTTTTCGAAGAATTTAGGTAGGAAACCCCTGTAGGAAAGTGGCTCTGTATATACTGTACCCAAGTAAGGTTCAGGGTGTACAGAGTCCACAGTCCCCAGAGGGTTGACAGAGGCTAAAGTTAGATATAACCTTACTCTCCAAAGTGGTAGCTTGGTCGAGCAGTAAGGCAGTATCAGAGGACAGTGTAAAGCATTTGTTGTACACACTCAGTCAGCAAATGAAACCACACACTCAAGAACTGAACTCTAGGCCAATGGTTTGTATATAAAAAAATATATGCTTGTTTTATTTTAGAACCAACAATAGGATCAAAATATACTTTCTCAGTATGAGATGCTTTGGTTATTCACCTTACAGATAGGCAGTAGACTTTTTTGATAGTGGTTATCACAGTTGGTGCAAGAGGCAACACAGGGTCAAATTCAATGCAACATTGAGCTCAATGGAAAATTATGCTTAATTACAATTGATTACTTTGCAGAGCACTTTTCTAACCACAGGACTGGATCCTGGATTCAGTCCTGGGACACTTCCTGTAAACAGGTAAGAAAAAGCGTTTTGGTTATTGTAGTGATTTTTGAAGAATATTACTATATTTCAAAAGCTGACACTTAGAAACTTTTCTGGGTAAAATTACCAATGTTATCCTATGAAAGGAAATACAGTGTGCAAGCAAAGTATGTTTACGTTACTTTTGTAATCCAGTGCTGGACTCCTAGGTTCAGCACTGGGACATTACTTAAAACAGGTAAGTAATTACGTTTTTGTAGTTTGTTCGATTTTTAAAGAATATTTGTAAAATACAGAAATCGACACTTAGAAGAAATTTCACAGAAAACCAGTCAATGGATCCCTATGAAAGAAAAGTGAGTTAACGGTAAGTAACGTTGCGATTACTTTTTAGGGCCAGTGTTGGGCACTCGGGTCCAGCACTGAGGCCCCTCCTAATACTAGGTGAGTATTTTCGTTTTCGTGACTCGGTTGATTTTTGGTGAATATTCTAAAGTTTCAGAACTCCACACTTAGAAGAAATTTCGCAGAAAACCAGTCAATGGAACCCTATGGAAGAAAAGTGAGTTATCGGATTTCGGGTAAGTACTTGACTGGCAGGGTTAAGGTTCTGGGTAAGACTCAGGGGTCCCCCAGGATCAGGTAAGTACAGTTTTACACCCTCAGCGGCACAGGGGCGGCCGGGTGCAGAGTGAGAAGGCCCAATGTTATCCTATGGCAGGCGGGGGGCCCGGGTTGGTGGCTGCAGGCAAGCAGGCCACGCGACTGTGGGAGCTGGGCTCCTGGTCACTTGCTCAGGGCAAGTAGGGAAGTAGGTTAGGATAGAGGTTGCACTTCCAGGGGCACTCGGGCGGCTGGGTGCAGGGTGCTTTTGAGCCGTCGGGCGCTCAATGTTAAACAATAGAGGTCGTGAAAGGTGAAGAAAGGCTGCAGGCTCGGGGACGGTGATTCTTCAGGGACGACCAACACTTCAGGAGGTAAGTTGGGGTCTTGGAGGATAGGTAGACACCCAGGAGTTGGGCACAGGGGGCCGTGGGGCGCCGGGTGCAGGGGTGTCTTTTGAGGTCGGGAAATCTTACCCCCTGCTGGTCGCGGTTGGAGGGGTCCCTTGTCCTGAGGCTGCAGGCGTCGTCTGGGTCGTCGAGGAGGGTCCTTGGCCACTGGATTCCAGGTCAGAATCGCCGGGGGACGTCCTCGAGGTCTTTGGTCACTCAGGCACAGGCTGGACTCGGCGGGTGCAGAGTGTGCAGGTTTCGCGGCTCCGTGCCAGGGCCGGGTCTTTGGTAGGTTTTCTTTTGAGCAGTACCACTGCTCGTGGGAGTCCCTGGGTCGAAGGCTGTAGCACAGAAGTCAGGTCCTCCGGGGTTTGTGAGGTTGCTGAGGCCGGGATTCCGCAGGAGCAGGTTCGGAGGTCGACAGGCCGGTAGGGCTGGGGCCAAGTCAGTTGTTGTCGCCTCCTTTTTAGCAGCTGCACGGCTGGTCTTCTTGCTTCGTCTTCTCTTCTTGTTTTCGGATTTGGGAACTCCGGAAGGAAGGTTCAGGGAGCCCCTAAATACTAAATTTAGGGGTGGTTACAGGTAGGTAAGGGCAGGGACCAATGGGTCCCTTCCTGGGGTGGAGTACACCCCTATTCTGTTCCTCTCCAGTGGGAGGGGGCAGGAGCCTGTCCCTGGTTGGCCAGGTCCCCCATCCTCAAGATGGCGGGGACTCGAGTTTGTGCTTCACCTCGCCTCCCCCACCTTAGGGGTGGAGTTGGCAGAGGTGGGCACAACCCATTTCCTGCTTCTGGTTTTCCCGCCGGTTCTCCCGCCAGGAGTGGGGGTAGAACCAGTGGGGACCAGTTTGCTGGAAGCAGCAAATGGTCTGGGGAAACTCCAAGGCGGCAGGCCTTTGAAGCTCCCCCTGCCCATCCTGGGGGAGGAGGCTTTGGCACCTCGTCCCGGGATGTGCATTGTTTCAGGCCCCTGAGAGCAGAGGCTCTCGACCCAGGGGTCCAGAAACATGTCTGGTGGTGGCAGCCTGGGCAGCCACTCAGTCCGGACACTGGAGGTCGGGTTGGTTTCAGGGGGCATCTCTAAGATGCCCTCTGGAGTGCGTTTTACATTAAATCCCACACTGGCATCAGTGGGGGTTTAATGTGCTGAGAAGTTTGATACCAAACTTCTTAGTCTTCAGTGGGGCCATTATGGTGCTGTGGAGTTCGTAATGACAGACTCCCAGCACCATATACTCTTAATGGCAGCACTGCACTTACAATGCCCAAGAATGGACTTGGGCACTGTAGGAGCACAGGGCTCATGCCTCTATGCCCTCACCACTGGCATAGTGCACCCAGCTAGAGGGGTGGCTGACCTAGGCCAGGGCAGTGGCTTGTAGGCATGGCACACAGGGATGTGAGCCATGTCGACTCTTCACTTTTGTTCTGCACCAAGACACGCAGCCTGCAAAGGCAGTGTGTGTGTGTAAGGTGCAGGGTCCCTAAGGGTGGCACAACAAGTGCTGCAGCCCTTAGGGGCCTTCCCTGGTCACAGTGCCCTGGGTACCCATGGTACCATTTACCAGGGGCTGACCTGTGGCCAGGGATGTCAATTGAGTGTAGGTATCAATGCAATTTTAGGGAAGGAACACAGGCCCTGGGTACCTGGTTGGCAGGAGCCCAGGGCACACTCAGTCAAAGTACATCAGCCATTCAGCAAAAAGTGGGGGCATACCATGTAAGAAAGATGGCACTTTCTCACACAACTCCCCCAAACGAAAGATGATGAGACTAACCTTGCCCTATGGAGTCTTCATTGTCTAAGTGGAAGAACCTGGAAAGGCCATCTGCATTGGCATGGGCAGTGCCAGGTCTGTGTTCCACTTCAAAGTCCATTCCCTGTAGGGAGATGGACCACCTCAACAGTTTTGGGTTTTCTCCTTTCATTTGCATTAGCCACCTGAGAGGTCTGTGGTCAGTTTGAACTAGGAAGTGAGTTCCAAACAGGTAGGGCCTCAGCTTCTTCAGGGACCAGACCACAGCAAAGGCCTCCCTCTCAATGGCACTCCAACGCTGCTCCCTGGGGAGAAGCCTTCTGCTTATAAAAGCAACAGGTTGGTCTTGGCCTTCATCATTGGTCTGGGATAGGACCGCTCCTATCCCTAGCTCAGAGGCATCAGTCTGCACAATGAACTGCTTGGCATAATCTGGTGCTTTTAGAATTGGTGCTGAGCACATTGCTTCTTTCAGAGTGTCAAAAGCCTTTTGGCAACAGACTGTCCAGTTTACTTTCTTTGGCATCTTCTTGGAGGTGAGTTCTGTGAGGGGAGTCACAATGGACCCATATCCCTTCACAAACCTCCTGTAGTACCCAGTCAAGCCAAGGAATGCCCTGACTTGGGTCTGAGTTGTTGGAGCTACCCAGTCCAGGATAGCCTGGATCTTGGGCTGTAAGGGTTGTACCTGGCCTCCACCAACCAGGTGGCCCAAGTACACCACAGTGCCCTGCCCTATCTGGCATTTGGATGCCTTGATAGTTAGGCCTGCAGTTTGCAGGGCCTTTAAAACCTTCCCAAGGTGGACCAGGTGATCCTGCCAGGTGGAACTGAAGACAGCAATATCATCAAGATAAGCTGGACTAAAGGACTCCAACCCAGCAAGGACTTGATTCACCAACCTCTGGAAGGTGGCAGGGGCATTCTTTAAACCAAAGGGCATAACAGTGAACTGAAAATGCCCATCAGGTGTGGAGAATGCTGTTTTCTGTTTGGCTCCTGGGGCCATGCCAATCTGCCAGTACCCTGCAGTTAAGTCAAAGGTACTCAGGTATTTGGCTGCACCCAATCTGTCTATCAGTTCATCAGCTCTTGGGATAGGGTGTGCATCTGTCTTGGTGACAGAGTTGAGACCCCTATAGTCCACACAAAACCTCATCTCTCTCTTTTCACCCTTTTGATGAGGTTTGGGGACCAGAACCACTGGGCTAGCCCAGGGGCTCTCAGAGGGCTCAATAACCCCTAGCTCCAGCATCTTGCTGACTTCAGCTCTGATGCTTTCCTTAACTTGGTCTGACTGACGATAGATCTTGTTTTTGACAGGTGCACTGTCACCAGTGTCCACATCATGGGTACACCAGTTTGTCAGACCAGGGGTCAAGGAAAAGAGCCCAGCATACTGCTGCAAGACTTGCTTGCAGTCAGTCTGCTGTTGGGCAGTGAGGGTGTCTGAAAAGACAACTCCATCTACTGACCCATCTTTTGGGCTGTGGGAGAGGAGATCAGGGAGAGGTTCACTCTCAGCTTCCTGTTCCTCATCTGTCACCATCAGCATGGTGATGTCAGCCCTGTCATTGTAGAGTTTTAGGCGGTTCACATGGATAACCCTTTTGGGTGTCCTGCTGGTGCCCAGGTCAACCAGGTAGGTGACCTCACTCTTTTCTCTAGGATAGGGTAAGGGCCACTCCATCTGTCCTGGAGGGCCCTTGGTGCCACTGGCTCCAAAACCCATACCTGTTGCCCAGGTTGGAATTCAACCAGTGCAGCTTTTTGGTCATACCAGTGCTTCTGAAGCTCCTGGCTGGCCTCAAGGTTCTTGGATGCCTTTTCCATGTACTCAGCCATTCTGGACCTTAGGCCAAGCACATAGTCCACTATATCTTGTTTGGGTTCTTGGAGAGGTCTCTCCCAGCCCTCCTTTACAAGACAGAGTGGTCCCCTCACAGGATGGCCAAACAGAAGTTCAAAGGGTGAGAAACCTACCCCCTTCTGTGGCACTTCTCTGTAAGCGAAAAGCAGGCATGGTAGTAGGACATCCCATCTCCTTTTGAGTTTTTCAGGGAGCCCCATGATCATGCCTTTCAATGTCTTGTTGAACCTCTCAACAAGGCCATTGGTTTGTGGATGGTAGGGTGTAGTAAACTTGTACTGCACCCCACACTCCTTCCACATGTGGGTCAGGTAAGCAGACATGAAGTTGGAACCTCTGTCTGAAACCACCTCCTTAGGAAACCCTACCCTGGTGAAGACACCAATGAGGGCTTTGGCTACTGCAGGAGCTGTAGTAGTCCTAAGGGGAATAGCCTCAGGATACCTAGTGGCATGATCCACTACCACCAGTATGAATTTGTTCCCTGAGGCTGTGGGAGGTTCCAGTGGACCCACTATGTCCACACCTACCCTTTCAAAGGGAACCCCCACCACAGGTAGTGGTATCAGGGGGCCTTTGGATGGCCACCTGTCTTGCCACTGGCTTGACAGGTAACACAGGAGCTGACAAACTCCTTCACCTTTTGGTGCATCTGGGGCCAGTAAAAGTGGCTAACTAGCCTTTCCCAAGTTTTGGTTTGGCCCAGATGTCCAGCTAGGGGATGTCATGAGCCAAAGTTAGGAGGAACTCCCTGTACTTCTGGGGCACTACCACTCTCCTGGTGGTTCCAGGGTTGGGGTCTTTTGCCTCAGTGTACAGTAATCCCTCTTCCCAATAGACTCTGTGGGTACCACTGACATCTCCCTTGGCTTCTGAAACAGCTTGCTGCCTCAGGCTTTCAAGAGTGGGACAGTCTTGCTGTCCCTGGCACAGCTCTTCCCTAGAGGGTCCCCCTGGGCCCAAGAGTTCAACCTGGTAAGGGTCAAGCTCTAGGGGCTCAGTTCCCTCTGGGGCTTCCAGGTTCTCTCCCTGAGGAGAGGGGTCCTGCTCTTGTGACTGTGTAGAAGCTGGTCCGCCAGTCTTCTTTCCTTTTCTCTTGGTAGGCTGGGCCATCATTTCAGGCTCCAACACTATTTCTTCACCCTGCCTTTTGCTCTGTGCTCTTGTTTTTACACACACCAATTCAGGGATGCCCAGCATGGCTGCATGGGCCTTTAGCTCCACCTCTGCCCAGGCTGAGGTTTCCAGATCATTTCCTAGCAGACATGCAGCTGGTAACTTCGGAGAGACCACTACCTGCTTCAGGCCAGTAACCCCCAGCCTAATGTCACCATGGCCATGGGATGACTAGTGGTGACACTGTCAGCATTGGTGACTGGGTAAGTTTTCCCAATCAAGTATTGCTCAGGGAAACCAGTGTGTCCCTCACCATAGTGACACTGGCACCTGTATCCCTCAGAGCCTCTACTCTAGTTCCATTCACCCAGGGGTATTGCAAATACTTCTTTAAGTTGGGTGGCCACACAGCTACAGTGGCAAATTCCACTTCCCCTAGGGAGACCAGACTTGCCTCAGTGTGTTCCCAGATTTGCTCAGGGTACACTTCTGATCCCATCTGTAAACTTGCTGCCCCAGGAGTAGCTGTACTGGGTGCCTTAGGGGCTTGGTTGTGGGGGCAAGTTTTGTCTACAGTGAGGTGTCCTGACTTCTTACAGTTATTACACCAGGCCTTCAAGGGATCAAAGTTCTTCCCCCTATAGGGTTGAGGCACATAGGGAGTAGTTTGGGACCCACCCCCTGAACAGGTTTTTGGGGCCCTTTGGAAGACTCAGACTTTTTATCTTGGGGATTCTCACCACCTTTCCCCTGGGGGGTTTGGTGACCACCTTCTTTTGGTCACCCCCAGTGGTTGTCCTTGTCACCCTAGTCTTGACCCAGTGGTCTGCCTTCTTTCCCAATTCTTGGGGAGAAATTAGACCTAGGTCTACCAAATGCTGATGCAACTTTTCATTTGTGCAATTACTTAGTATGTGTTCCTTCATAAACAAATTGTAAAGTCCAGAAAAATCATGCACATTATGTCCAGCTAACCAGCCATCCAGTGTCTTTACTGAGTAGTCCACGAAGTCAATCCAGGACTGGGTCTGGGTTTTGTGAGCCCCCTGAATCTAATTCTATACTCCTCAGTAGTGAGCCCAAATCCCTCAATCAGAGTACTCTTCATGAGGTCATAGGACCCTGCATCTGGCCCAGAGAGGGTCAGAAGCCTGTCTCTGCAGTTACCAGAGAACAGTTCCCACAGGAGTGCCCCCACAGAGGTTTCTTTACTCTTCTTATTTCACAAGCCCTCTCAAAGGCTGTGAACCATTTGGTGATGTCATCACCTTCCTCAAACTTAGGGACAATCCCTTTGGGGATTTTAGGTTCAGAAGTTTCCTCCCTATCCTTATTTTTAGTATTGCTGCCACCATTGATGGGTGCTAAACCCATCTCCTGTCTTTCCTTCTCTAGAGCCAGGAGTCTGGTCTCTAGGTCCAGTCGTTTGGCCAACCTTGCTAACAAGTTGTCCTCCTCACTGAGGGTATCCTCAGTGTCCTCTCTGGGACCAGGACCACCTAGGTGGCCCCTAGGTCCCCAGAGGTCTATTCTTGGAGTTAAGGGTGCAGGGACCCTATCTTCCCTAGGAAGTGATGGAGGTGGGTTACCATCCCCATCCTCCTCATTCCTTTCCTCCTCTGTTGGGTCATCACCATGCTCAGAGGGGTGGGCTTTAGCATACTCAGCCAGGAGCTCCTGGAGCCCTTGTTTGGTTGGATGCTGGCCCATTGGTATATCTTTAAGTTTGCATAAGGACCTTATCTCTTTGAAAGACAAATGAAGATAAGGGGTGAGGTCGAGCTCCTCAACCAGTTCCTGTATGTCATTATTATCTTCACTAGTAGCTGGGTTCTTGTCTTGAGACATTTTTTAAAAAAAATTCTAACCCCTCTAACCTTGGCTATAGTGACTTTTTATTTTCTAAGATGCTACAGGGACTTAAGCAAGGCCCTAACAAGACTTTTAGTAATTTGGTAAAAAAAAATGCCAATTAAAAAAATCAGAATTCTAAAGGCAATTTAAGAGTTCTGTCGTGTGATCAGATGGTAACCAAGTAGTCCAACAAATGCAAGTTTGTATCCCACCGCTGATCCACCAATGTAGGAAAGTGGCTCTGTATATACTGTACCCAAGTAAGGTTCAGGGTGTACAGAGTCCACAGTCCCAGAGGGTTGACAGAGGCTAAAGTTAGATATAACCTTACTCTCCAAAGTGGTAGCTTGGTCGAGCAGTAAGGCAGTATCAGAGGACAGTGTAAAGCATTTGTTGTACACACTCAGTCAGCAAATGAAACCACACACTCAAGAACTGAACTCTAGGCCAATGGTTTGTATATAAAAAAATATATGCTTGTTTTATTTTAGAACCAACAATAGGATCAAAATATACTTTCTCAGTATGAGATGCTTTGGTTATTCACCTTACAGATAGGCAGTAGACTTTTTTGATAGTGGTTATCACAGTTGGTGCAAGAGGCAACACAGGGTCAAATTCAATGCAACATTGAGCTCAATGGAAAATTATGCTTAATTACAATTGATTACTTTGCAGAGCACTTTTCTAACCACAGGACTGGATCCTGGATTCAGTCCTGGGACACTTCCTGTAAACAGGTAAGAAAAAGCGTTTTGGTTATTGTAGTGATTTTTGAAGAATATTACTATATTTCAAAAGCTGACACTTAGAAACTTTTCTGGGTAAAATTACCAATGTTATCCTATGAAAGGAAATACAGTGTGCAAGCAAAGTATGTTTACGTTACTTTTGTAATCCAGTGCTGGACTCCTAGGTTCAGCACTGGGACATTACTTAAAACAGGTAAGTAATTACGTTTTTGTAGTTTGTTCGATTTTTAAAGAATATTTGTAAAATACAGAAATCGACACTTAGAAGAAATTTCACAGAAAACCAGTCAATGGATCCCTATGAAAGAAAAGTGAGTTAACGGTAAGTAACGTTGCGATTACTTTTTAGGGCCAGTGTTGGGCACTCGGGTCCAGCACTGAGGCCCCTCCTAATACTAGGTGAGTATTTTCGTTTTCGTGACTCGGTTGATTTTTGGTGAATATTCTAAAGTTTCAGAACTCCACACTTAGAAGAAATTTCGCAGAAAACCAGTCAATGGAACCCTATGGAAGAAAAGTGAGTTATCGGATTTCGGGTAAGTACTTGACTGGCAGGGTTAAGGTTCTGGGTAAGACTCAGGGGTCCCCCAGGATCAGGTAAGTACAGTTTTTACACCCTCAGCGGCACAGGGGCGGCCGGGTGCAGAGTGAGAAGGCCCAATGTTATCCTATGGCAGGCGGGGGCCCCGGGTTGGTGGCTGCTGGCAAGCAGGCCACGCGACTGTGGGAGCTGGGCTCCTGGTCACTTGCTCAGGGCAAGTAGGGAAGTAGGTTAGGATAGAGGTTGCACTTCCAGGGGCACTCGGGCGGCTGGGTGCAGGGTGCTTTGAGCCGTCGGGCGCTCAATGTTAAACAATAGAGGTCGTGAAAGGTGAAGAAAGGCTGCAGGCTCGGGGACGGTGATTCTTCAGGGACGACCAACACTTCAGGAGGTAAGTTGGGGTCTTGGAGGATAGGTAGACACCCAGGAGTTGGGCACAGGGGGCCGTGGGGCGCCGGGTGCAGGGGTGTCTTTTGAGGTCGGGAAATCTTACCCCCTGCTGGTCGCGGTTGGAGGGGTCCCTTGTCCTGAGGCTGCAGGCGTCGTCTGGGTCGTCGAGGAGGGTCCTTGGCCACTGGATTCCAGGTCAGAATCGCCGGGGGACGTCCTCGAGGTCTTTGGTCACTCAGGCACAGGCTGGACTCGGCGGGTGCAGAGTGTGCAGGTTTCGCGGCTCCGTGCCAGGGCCGGGTCTTTGGTAGGTTTTCTTTTGAGCAGTACCACTGCTCGTGGGAGTCCCTGGGTCGAAGGCTGTAGCACAGAAGTCAGGTCCTCCGGGGTTTGTGAGGTTGCTGAGGCCGGGATTCCGCAGGAGCAGGTTCGGAGGTCGACAGGCCGGTAGGGCTGGGGCCAAGTCAGTTGTTGTCGCCTCCTTTTTAGCAGCTGCACGGCTGGTCTTCTTGCTTCGTCTTCTCTTCTTGTTTTCGGATTTGGGAACTCCGGAAGGAAGGTTCAGGGAGCCCCTAAATACTAAATTTAGGGGTGGTTACAGGTAGGTAAGGGCAGGGACCAATGGGTCCCTTCCTGGGAGTGGAGTACACCCCTATTCTGTTCCTCTCCAGTGGGAGGGGGCAGGAGCCTGTCCCTGGTTGGCCAGGTCCCCCATCCTCAAGATGGCGGGGACTCGAGTTTGTGCTTCACCTCGCCTCCCCCACCTTAGGGGTGGAGTTGGCAGAGGTGGGCACAACCCATTTCCTGCTTCTGGTTTTCCCGCCGGTTCTCCCGCCAGGAGTGGGGGTAGAACCAGTGGGGACCAGTTTGCTGGAAGCAGCAAATGGTCTGGGGAAACTCCAAAGGCGGCAGGCCTTTGAAGCTCCCCTGCCCATCCTGGGGAGGAGGCTTTGGCACCTCGTCCCGGGATGTGCATTGTTTCAGGCCCCTGAGAGCAGAGGCTCTCGACCCAGGGGTCCAGAAACATGTCTGGTGGTGGCAGCCTGGGCAGCCACTCAGTCCGGACACTGGAGGTCGGGTTGGTTTCAGGGGGCATCTCTAAGATGCCCTCTGGAGTGCGTTTTACATTAAATCCCACACTGGCATCAGTGGGGGTTTAATGTGCTGAGAAGTTTGATACCAAACTTCTTAGTCTTCAGTGGGGCCATTATGGTGCTGTGGAGTTCGTAATGACAGACTCCCAGCACCATATACTCTTAATGGCAGCACTGCACTTACAATGCCCAAGAATGGACTTGGGCACTGTAGGAGCACAGGGCTCATGCCTCTATGCCCTCACCACTGGCATAGTGCACCCAGCTAGAGGGGTGGCTGACCTAGGCCAGGGCAGTGGCTTGTAGGCATGGCACACAGGGATGTGAGCCATGTCGACTCTTCACTTTTGTTCTGCACCAAGACACGCAGCCTGCAAAGGCAGTGTGTGTGTGTAAGGTGCAGGGTCCCTAAGGGTGGCACAACAAGTGCTGCAGCCCTTAGGGGCCTTCCCTGGTCACAGTGCCCTGGGTACCCATGGTACCATTTACCAGGGGCTGACCTGTGGCCAGGGATGTCAATTGAGTGTAGGTATCAATGCAATTTTAGGGAAGGAACACAGGCCCTGGGTACCTGGTTGGCAGGAGCCCAGGGCACACTCAGTCAAAGTACATCAGCCATTCAGCAAAAAGTGGGGGCATACCATGTAAGAAAGATGGCACTTTCTCACACAACTCCCCCAAACGAAAGATGATGAGACTAACCTTGCCCTATGGAGTCTTCATTGTCTAAGTGGAAGAACCTGGAAAGGCCATCTGCATTGGCATGGGCAGTGCCAGGTCTGTGTTCCACTTCAAAGTCCATTCCCTGTAGGGAGATGGACCACCTCAACAGTTTTGGGTTTTCTCCTTTCATTTGCATTAGCCACCTGAGAGGTCTGTGGTCAGTTTGAACTAGGAAGTGAGTTCCAAACAGGTAGGGCCTCAGCTTCTTCAGGGACCAGACCACAGCAAAGGCCTCCCTCTCAATGGCACTCCAACGCTGCTCCCTGGGGAGAAGCCTTCTGCTTATAAAAGCAACAGGTTGGTCTTGGCCTTCATCATTGGTCTGGGATAGGACCGCTCCTATCCCTAGCTCAGAGGCATCAGTCTGCACAATGAACTGCTTGGCATAATCTGGTGCTTTTAGAATTGGTGCTGAGCACATTGCTTCTTTCAGAGTGTCAAAAGCCTTTTGGCAACAGACTGTCCAGTTTACTTTCTTTGGCATCTTCTTGGAGGTGAGTTCTGTGAGGGAGTCACAATGGACCCATATCCCTTCACAAACCTCCTGTAGTACCCAGTCAAGCCAAGGAATGCCCTGACTTGGGTCTGAGTTGTTGGAGCTACCCAGTCCAGGATAGCCTGGATCTTGGGCTGTAAGGGTTGTACCTGGCCTCCACCAACCAGGTGGCCCAAGTACACCACAGTGCCCTGCTCTATCTGGCATTTGGATGCCTTGATAGTTAGGCCTGCAGTTTGCAGGGCCTTTAAAACCTTCCCAAGGTGGACCAGGTGATCCTGCCAGGTGGAACTGAAGACAGCAATATCATCAAGATAAGCTGGACTAAAGGACTCCAACCCAGCAAGGACTTGATTCACCAACCTCTGGAAGGTGGCAGGGGCATTCTTTAAACCAAAGGGCATAACAGTGAACTGAAAATGCCCATCAGGTGTGGAGAATGCTGTTTTCTGTTTGGCTCCTGGGGCCATGCCAATCTGCCAGTACCCTGCAGTTAAGTCAAAGGTACTCAGGTATTTGGCTGCACCCAATCTGTCTATCAGTTCATCAGCTCTTGGGATAGGGTGTGCATCTGTCTTGGTGACAGAGTTGAGACCCCTATAGTCCACACAAAACCTCATCTCTCTCTTTTCACCCTTTTGATGAGGTTTGGGGACCAGAACCACTGGGCTAGCCCAGGGGCTCTCAGAGGGCTCAATAACCCCTAGCTCCAGCATCTTGCTGACTTCAGCTCTGATGCTTTCCTTAACTTGGTCTGACTGACGATAGATCTTGTTTTTGACAGGTGCACTGTCACCAGTGTCCACATCATGGGTACACCAGTTTGTCAGACCAGGGGTCAAGGAAAAGAGCCCAGCATACTGCTGCAAGACTTGCTTGCAGTCAGTCTGCTGTTGGGCAGTGAGGGTGTCTGAAAAGACAACTCCATCTACTGACCCATCTTTTGGGCTGTGGGAGAGGAGATCAGGGAGAGGTTCACTCTCAGCTTCCTGTTCCTCATCTGTCACCATCAGCATGGTGATGTCAGCCCTGTCATTGTAGAGTTTTAGGCGGTTCACATGGATAACCCTTTTGGGTGTCCTGCTGGTGCCCAGGTCAACCAGGTAGGTGACCTCACTCTTTTTCTCTAGGATAGGGTAAGGGCCACTCCATCTGTCCTGGAGGGCCCTTGGTGCCACTGGCTCCAAAACCCATACCTGTTGCCCAGGTTGGAATTCAACCAGTGCAGCTTTTTGGTCATACCAGTGCTTCTGAAGCTCCTGGCTGGCCTCAAGGTTCTTGGATGCCTTTTCCATGTACTCAGCCATTCTGGACCTTAGGCCAAGCACATAGTCCACTATATCTTGTTTGGGTTCTTGGAGAGGTCTCTCCCAGCCCTCCTTTACAAGACAGAGTGGTCCCCTCACAGGATGGCCAAACAGAAGTTCAAAGGGTGAGAAACCTACCCCCTTCTGTGGCACTTCTCTGTAAGCGAAAAGCAGGCATGGTAGTAGGACATCCCATCTCCTTTTGAGTTTTTCAGGGAGCCCCATGATCATGCCTTTCAATGTCTTGTTGAACCTCTCAACAAGGCCATTGGTTTGTGGATGGTAGGGTGTAGTAAACTTGTACTGCACCCCACACTCCTTCCACATGTGGGTCAGGTAAGCAGACATGAAGTTGGAACCTCTGTCTGAAACCACCTCCTTAGGAAACCCTACCCTGGTGAAGACACCAATGAGGGCTTTGGCTACTGCAGGAGCTGTAGTAGTCCTAAGGGGAATAGCCTCAGGATACCTAGTGGCATGATCCACTACCACCAGTATGAATTTGTTCCCTGAGGCTGTGGGAGGTTCCAGTGGACCCACTATGTCCACACCTACCCTTTCAAAGGGAACCCCCACCACAGGTAGTGGTATCAGGGGGCCTTTGGATGGCCACCTGTCTTGCCACTGGCTTGACAGGTAACACAGGAGCTGACAAACTCCTTCACCTTTTGGTGCATCTGGGGCCAGTAAAAGTGGCTAACTAGCCTTTCCCAAGTTTTGGTTTGGCCCAGATGTCCAGCTAGGGGGATGTCATGAGCCAAAGTTAGGAGGAACTCCCTGTACTTCTGGGGCACTACCACTCTCCTGGTGGTTCCAGGGTTGGGGTCTTTGCCTCAGTGTACAGTAATCCCTCTTCCCAATAGACTCTGTGGGTACCACTGACATCTCCCTTGGCTTCTGAAACAGCTTGCTGCCTCAGGCTTTCAAGAGTGGGACAGTCTTGCTGTCCCTGGCACAGCTCTTCCCTAGAGGGTCCCCCTGGGCCCAAGAGTTCAACCTGGTAAGGGTCAAGCTCTAGGGGCTCAGTTCCCTCTGGGGCTTCCAGGTTCTCTCCCTGAGGAGAGGGGTCCTGCTCTTGTGACTGTGTAGAAGCTGGTCCGCCAGTCTTCTTTCCTTTTCTCTTGGTAGGCTGGGCCATCATTTCAGGCTCCAACACTATTTCTTCACCCTGCCTTTTGCTCTGTGCTCTTGTTTTTACACACACCAATTCAGGGATGCCCAGCATGGCTGCATGGGCCTTTAGCTCCACCTCTGCCCAGGCTGAGGTTTCCAGATCATTTCCTAGCAGACATGCAGCTGGTAACTTCGGAGAGACCACTACCTGCTTCAGGCCAGTAACCCCCCAGCCTAATGTCACCATGGCCATGGGATGACTAGTGGTGACACTGTCAGCATTGGTGACTGGGTAAGTTTTCCCAATCAAGTATTGCTCAGGGGAAACCAGTGTGTCCCTCACCATAGTGACACTGGCACCTGTATCCCTCAGAGCCTCTACTCTAGTTCCATTCACCCAGGGGTATTGCAAATACTTCTTTAAGTTGGGTGGCCACACAGCTACAGTGGCAAATTCCACTTCCCCTAGGGAGACCAGACTTGCCTCAGTGTGTTCCCAGATTTGCTCAGGGTACACTTCTGATCCCATCTGTAAACTTGCTGCCCCAGGAGTAGCTGTACTGGGTGCCTTAGGGGCTTGGTTGTGGGGGCAAGTTTTGTCTACAGTGAGGTGTCCTGACTTCTTACAGTTATTACACCAGGCCTTCAAGGGATCAAAGTTCTTCCCCCTATAGGGTTGAGGCACATAGGGAGTAGTTTGGGACCCACCCCCTGAACAGGTTTTTGGGGCCCTTTGGAAGACTCAGACTTTTTATCTTGGGGATTCTCACCACCTTTCCCCTGGGGGGTTTGGTGACCACCTTCTTTTGGTCACCCCCAGTGGTTGTCCTTGTCACCCTAGTCTTGACCCAGTGGTCTGCCTTCTTTCCCAATTCTTGGGGAGAAATTAGACCTAGGTCTACCAAATGCTGATGCAACTTTTCATTTGTGCAATTACTTAGTATGTGTTCCTTCATAAACAAATTGTAAAGTCCAGAAAAATCATGCACATTATGTCCAGCTAACCAGCCATCCAGTGTCTTTACTGAGTAGTCCACGAAGTCAATCCAGGACTGGGTCTGGGTTTTGTGAGCCCCCTGAATCTAATTCTATACTCCTCAGTAGTGAGCCCAAATCCCTCAATCAGAGTACTCTTCATGAGGTCATAGGACCCTGCATCTGGCCCAGAGAGGGTCAGAAGCCTGTCTCTGCAGTTACCAGAGAACAGTTCCCACAGGAGTGCCCCCACAGAGGTTTCTTTACTCTTCTTATTTCACAAGCCCTCTCAAAGGCTGTGAACCATTTGGTGATGTCATCACCTTCCTCAAACTTAGGGACAATCCCTTTGGGGATTTTAGGTTCAGAAGTTTCCTCCCTATCCTTATTTTTAGTATTGCTGCCACCATTGATGGGTGCTAAACCCATCTCCTGTCTTTCCTTCTCTAGAGCCAGGAGTCTGGTCTCTAGGTCCAGTCGTTTGGCCAACCTTGCTAACAAGTTGTCCTCCTCACTGAGGGTATCCTCAGTGTCCTCTCTGGGACCAGGACCACCTAGGTGGCCCCTAGGTCCCCAGAGGTCTATTCTTGGAGTTAAGGGTGCAGGGACCCTATCTTCCCTAGGAAGTGATGGAGGTGGGTTACCATCCCCATCCTCCTCATTCCTTTCCTCCTCTGTTGGGTCATCACCATGCTCAGAGGGGTGGGCTTTAGCATACTCAGCCAGGAGCTCCTGGAGCCCTTGTTTGGTTGGATGCTGGCCCATTGGTATATCTTTAAGTTTGCATAAGGACCTTATCTCTTTGAAAGACAAATGAAGATAAGGGGTGAGGTCGAGCTCCTCAACCAGTTCCTGTATGTCATTATTATCTTCACTAGTAGCTGGGTTCTTGTCTTGAGACATTTTTTAAAAAAAATTCTAACCCCTCTAACCTTGGCTATAGTGACTTTTTATTTTCTAAGATGCTACAGGGACTTAAGCAAGGCCCTAACAAGACTTTTAGTAATTTGGTAAAAAAAATGCCAATTAAAAAAATCAGAATTCTAAAGGCAATTTAAGAGTTCTGTCGTGTGATCAGATGGTAACCAAGTAGTCCAACAAATGCAAGTTTGTATCCCACCGCTGATCCACCAATGTAGGAAAGTGGCTCTGTATATACTGTACCCAAGTAAGGTTCAGGGTGTACAGAGTCCACAGTCCCCAGAGGGTTGACAGAGGCTAAAGTTAGATATAACCTTACTCTCCAAAGTGGTAGCTTGGTCGAGCAGTAAGGCAGTATCAGAGGACAGTGTAAAGCATTTGTTGTACACACTCAGTCAGCAAATGAAACCACACACTCAAGAACTGAACTCTAGGCCAATGGTTTGTATATAAAAAAATATATGCTTGTTTTATTTTAGAACCAACAATAGGATCAAAATATACTTTCTCAGTATGAGATGCTTTGGTTATTCACCTTACAGATAGGCAGTAGACTTTTTTGATAGTGGTTATCACAGTTGGTGCAAGAGGCAACACAGGGTCAAATTCAATGCAACATTGAGCTCAATGGAAAATTATGCTTAATTACAATTGATTACTTTGCAGAGCACTTTTCTAACCACAGGACTGGATCCTGGATTCAGTCCTGGGACACTTCCTGTAAACAGGTAAGAAAAAGCGTTTTGGTTATTGTAGTGATTTTTGAAGAATATTACTATATTTCAAAAGCTGACACTTAGAAACTTTTCTGGGTAAAATTACCAATGTTATCCTATGAAAGGAAATACAGTGTGCAAGCAAAGTATGTTTACGTTACTTTTGTAATCCAGTGCTGGACTCCTAGGTTCAGCACTGGGACATTACTTAAAACAGGTAAGTAATTACGTTTTTGTAGTTTGTTCGATTTTTAAAGAATATTTGTAAAATACAGAAATCGACACTTAGAAGAAATTTCACAGAAAACCAGTCAATGGATCCCTATGAAAGAAAAGTGAGTTAACGGTAAGTAACGTTGCGATTACTTTTTAGGGCCAGTGTTGGGCACTCGGGTCCAGCACTGAGGCCCCTCCTAATACTAGGTGAGTATTTTCGTTTTCGTGACTCGGTTGATTTTTGGTGAATATTCTAAAGTTTCAGAACTCCACACTTAGAAGAAATTTCGCAGAAAACCAGTCAATGGAACCCTATGGAAGAAAAGTGAGTTATCGGATTTCGGGTAAGTACTTGACTGGCAGGGTTAAGGTTCTGGGTAAGACTCAGGGGTCCCCCAGGATCAGGTAAGTACAGTTTTTACACCCTCAGCGGCACAGGGGCGGCCGGGTGCAGAGTGAGAAGGCCCAATGTTATCCTATGGCAGGCGGGGGGCCCCGGGTTGGTGGCTGCTGGCAAGCAGGCCACGCGACTGTGGGAGCTGGGCTCCTGGTCACTTGCTCAGGGCAAGTAGGGAAGTAGGTTAGGATAGAGGTTGCACTTCCAGGGGCACTCGGGCGGCTGGGTGCAGGGTGCTTTTGAGCCGTCGGGCGCTCAATGTTAAACAATAGAGGTCGTGAAAGGTGAAGAAAGGCTGCAGGCTCGGGGACGGTGATTCTTCAGGGACGACCAACACTTCAGGAGGTAAGTTGGGGTCTTGGAGGATAGGTAGACACCCAGGAGTTGGGCACAGGGGGCCGTGGGCGCCGGGTGCAGGGGTGTCTTTTGAGGTCGGGAAATCTTACCCCCTGCTGGTCGCGGTTGGAGGGGTCCCTTGTCCTGAGGCTGCAGGCGTCGTCTGGGTCGTCGAGGAGGGTCCTTGGCCACTGGATTCCAGGTCAGAATCGCCGGGGGACGTCCTCGAGGTCTTTGGTCACTCAGGCACAGGCTGGACTCGGCGGGTGCAGAGTGTGCAGGTTTCGCGGCTCCGTGCCAGGGCCGGGTCTTTGGTAGGTTTTCTTTTGAGCAGTACCACTGCTCGTGGGAGTCCCTGGGTCGAAGGCTGTAGCACAGAAGTCAGGTCCTCCGGGGTTTGTGAGGTTGCTGAGGCCGGGATTCCGCAGGAGCAGGTTCGGAGGTCGACAGGCCGGTAGGGCTGGGGCCAAGTCAGTTGTTGTCGCCTCCTTTTTAGCAGCTGCACGGCTGGTCTTCTTGCTTCGTCTTCTCTTCTTGTTTTCGGATTTGGGAACTCCGGAAGGAAGGTTCAGGGAGCCCCTAAATACTAAATTTAGGGGTGGTTACAGGTAGGTAAGGGCAGGGACCAATGGGTCCCTTCCTGGGGTGGGTACACCCCTATTCTGTTCCTCTCCAGTGGGAGGGGGCAGGAGCCTGTCCCTGGTTGGCCAGGTCCCCCATCCTCAAGATGGCGGGGACTCGAGTTTGTGCTTCACCTCGCCTCCCCCACCTTAGGGGTGGAGTTGGCAGAGGTGGGCACAACCCATTTCCTGCTTCTGGTTTTCCCGCCGGTTCTCCCGCCAGGAGTGGGGGTAGAACCAGTGGGGACCAGTTTGCTGGAAGCAGCAAATGGTCTGGGGAAACTCCAAAGGCGGCAGGCCTTTGAAGCTCCCCCTGCCCATCCTGGGGGAGGAGGCTTTGGCACCTCGTCCCGGGATGTGCATTGTTTCAGGCCCCTGAGAGCAGAGGCTCTCGACCCAGGGGTCCAGAAACATGTCTGGTGGTGGCAGCCTGGGCAGCCACTCAGTCCGGACACTGGAGGTCGGGTTGGTTTCAGGGGGCATCTCTAAGATGCCCTCTGGAGTGCGTTTTACATTAAATCCCACACTGGCATCAGTGGGGGTTTAATGTGCTGAGAAGTTTGATACCAAACTTCTTAGTCTTCAGTGGGGCCATTATGGTGCTGTGGAGTTCGTAATGACAGACTCCCAGCACCATATACTCTTAATGGCAGCACTGCACTTACAATGCCCAAGAATGGACTTGGGCACTGTAGGAGCACAGGGCTCATGCCTCTATGCCCTCACCACTGGCATAGTGCACCCAGCTAGAGGGTGGCTGACCTAGGCCAGGGCAGTGGCTTGTAGGCATGGCACACAGGGATGTGAGCCATGTCGACTCTTCACTTTTGTTCTGCACCAAGACACGCAGCCTGCAAAGGCAGTGTGTGTGTGTAAAGGTGCAGGGTCCCTAAGGGTGGCACAACAAGTGCTGCAGCCCTTAGGGGCCTTCCCTGGTCACAGTGCCCTGGGTACCCATGGTACCATTTACCAGGGGCTGACCTGTGGCCAGGGATGTCAATTGAGTGTAGGTATCAATGCAATTTTAGGGAAGGAACACAGGCCCTGGGTACCTGGTTGGCAGGAGCCCAGGGCACACTCAGTCAAAGTACATCAGCCATTCAGCAAAAAGTGGGGGCATACCATGTAAGAAAGATGGCACTTTCTCACACAACTCCCCCAAACGAAAGATGATGAGACTAACCTTGCCCTATGGAGTCTTCATTGTCTAAGTGGAAGAACCTGGAAAGGCCATCTGCATTGGCATGGGCAGTGCCAGGTCTGTGTTCCACTTCAAAGTCCATTCCCTGTAGGGAGATGGACCACCTCAACAGTTTTGGGTTTTCTCCTTTCATTTGCATTAGCCACCTGAGAGGTCTGTGGTCAGTTTGAACTAGGAAGTGAGTTCCAAACAGGTAGGGCCTCAGCTTCTTCAGGGACCAGACCACAGCAAAGGCCTCCCTCTCAATGGCACTCCAACGCTGCTCCCTGGGGAGAAGCCTTCTGCTTATAAAAGCAACAGGTTGGTCTTGGCCTTCATCATTGGTCTGGGATAGGACCGCTCCTATCCCTAGCTCAGAGGCATCAGTCTGCACAATGAACTGCTTGGCATAATCTGGTGCTTTTAGAATTGGTGCTGAGCACATTGCTTCTTTCAGAGTGTCAAAAGCCTTTTGGCAACAGACTGTCCAGTTTACTTTCTTTGGCATCTTCTTGGAGGTGAGTTCTGTGAGGGAGTCACAATGGACCCATATCCCTTCACAAACCTCCTGTAGTACCCAGTCAAGCCAAGGAATGCCCTGACTTGGGTCTGAGTTGTTGGAGCTACCCAGTCCAGGATAGCCTGGATCTTGGGCTGTAAGGGTTGTACCTGGCCTCCACCAACCAGGTGGCCCAAGTACACCACAGTGCCCTGCCCTATCTGGCATTTGGATGCCTTGATAGTTAGGCCTGCAGTTTGCAGGGCCTTTAAAACCTTCCCAAGGTGGACCAGGTGATCCTGCCAGGTGGAACTGAAGACAGCAATATCATCAAGATAAGCTGCACTAAAGGACTCCAACCCAGCAAGGACTTGATTCACCAACCTCTGGAAGGTGGCAGGGGCATTCTTTAAACCAAAGGGCATAACAGTGAACTGAAAATGCCCATCAGGTGTGGAGAATGCTGTTTTCTGTTTGGCTCCTGGGGCCATGCCAATCTGCCAGTACCCTGCAGTTAAGTCAAAGGTACTCAGGTATTTGGCTGCACCCAATCTGTCTATCAGTTCATCAGCTCTTGGGATAGGGTGTGCATCTGTCTTGGTGACAGAGTTGAGACCCCTATAGTCCACACAAAACCTCATCTCTCTCTTTTCACCCTTTTGATGAGGTTTGGGGACCAGAACCACTGGGCTAGCCCAGGGGCTCTCAGAGGGCTCAATAACCCCTAGCTCCAGCATCTTGCTGACTTCAGCTCTGATGCTTTCCTTAACTTGGTCTGACTGACGATAGATCTTGTTTTTGACAGGTGCACTGTCACCAGTGTCCACATCATGGGTACACCAGTTTGTCAGACCAGGGGTCAAGGAAAAGAGCCCAGCATACTGCTGCAAGACTTGCTTGCAGTCAGTCTGCTGTTGGGCAGTGAGGGTGTCTGAAAAGACAACTCCATCTACTGACCCATCTTTTGGGCTGTGGGAGAGGAGATCAGGGAGAGGTTCACTCTCAGCTTCCTGTTCCTCATCTGTCACCATCAGCATGGTGATGTCAGCCCTGTCATTGTAGAGTTTTAGGCGGTTCACATGGATAACCCTTTTGGGTGTCCTGCTGGTGCCCAGGTCAACCAGGTAGGTGACCTCACTCTTTTCTCTAGGATAGGGTAAGGGCCACTCCATCTGTCCTGGAGGGCCCTTGGTGCCACTGGCTCCAAAACCCATACCTGTTGCCCAGGTTGGAATTCAACCAGTGCAGCTTTTTGGTCATACCAGTGCTTCTGAAGCTCCTGGCTGGCCTCAAGGTTCTTGGATGCCTTTTCCATGTACTCAGCCATTCTGGACCTTAGGCCAAGCACATAGTCCACTATATCTTGTTTGGGTTCTTGGAGAGGTCTCTCCCAGCCCTCCTTTACAAGACAGAGTGGTCCCCTCACAGGATGGCCAAACAGAAGTTCAAAGGGTGAGAAACCTACCCCCTTCTGTGGCACTTCTCTGTAAGCGAAAAGCAGGCATGGTAGTAGGACATCCCATCTCCTTTTGAGTTTTTCAGGGAGCCCCATGATCATGCCTTTCAATGTCTTGTTGAACCTCTCAACAAGGCCATTGGTTTGTGGATGGTAGGGTGTAGTAAACTTGTACTGCACCCCACACTCCTTCCACATGTGGGTCAGGTAAGCAGACATGAAGTTGGAACCTCTGTCTGAAACCACCTCCTTAGGAAACCCTACCCTGGTGAAGACACCAATGAGGGCTTTGGCTACTGCAGGAGCTGTAGTAGTCCTAAGGGGAATAGCCTCAGGATACCTAGTGGCATGATCCACTACCACCAGTATGAATTTGTTCCCTGAGGCTGTGGGAGGTTCCAGTGGACCCACTATGTCCACACCTACCCTTTCAAAGGGAACCCCCACCACAGGTAGTGGTATCAGGGGGCCTTTGGATGGCCACCTGTCTTGCCACTGGCTTGACAGGTAACACAGGAGCTGACAAACTCCTTCACCTTTTGGTGCATCTGGGGCCAGTAAAAGTGGCTAACTAGCCTTTCCCAAGTTTTGGTTTGGCCCAGATGTCCAGCTAGAGGGATGTCATGAGCCAAAGTTAGGAGGAACTCCCTGTACTTCTGGGGCACTACCACTCTCCTGGTGGTTCCAGGGTTGGGGTCTTTTGCCTCAGTGTACAGTAATCCCTCTTCCCAATAGACTCTGTGGGTACCACTGACATCTCCCTTGGCTTCTGAAACAGCTTGCTGCCTCAGGCTTTCAAGAGTGGGACAGTCTTGCTGTCCCTGGCACAGCTCTTCCCTAGAGGGTCCCCCTGGGCCCAAGAGTTCAACCTGGTAAGGGTCAAGCTCTAGGGGCTCAGTTCCCTCTGGGGCTTCCAGGTTCTCTCCCTGAGGAGAGGGGTCCTGCTCTTGTGACTGTGTAGAAGCTGGTCCGCCAGTCTTCTTTCCTTTTCTCTTGGTAGGCTGGGCCATCATTTCAGGCTCCAACACTATTTCTTCACCCTGCCTTTTGCTCTGTGCTCTTGTTTTTACACACACCAATTCAGGGATGCCCAGCATGGCTGCATGGGCCTTTAGCTCCACCTCTGCCCAGGCTGAGGTTTCCAGATCATTTCCTAGCAGACATGCAGCTGGTAACTTCGGAGAGACCACTACCTGCTTCAGGCCAGTAACCCCCCAGCCTAATGTCACCATGGCCATGGGATGACTAGTGGTGACACTGTCAGCATTGGTGACTGGGTAAGTTTTCCCAATCAAGTATTGCTCAGGGGAAACCAGTGTGTCCCTCACCATAGTGACACTGGCACCTGTATCCCTCAGAGCCTCTACTCTAGTTCCATTCACCCAGGGGTATTGCAAATACTTCTTTAAGTTGGGTGGCCACACAGCTACAGTGGCAAATTCCACTTCCCCTAGGGAGACCAGACTTGCCTCAGTGTGTTCCCAGATTTGCTCAGGGTACACTTCTGATCCCATCTGTAAACTTGCTGCCCCAGGAGTAGCTGTACTGGGTGCCTTAGGGGCTTGGTTGTGGGGGCAAGTTTTGTCTACAGTGAGGTGTCCTGACTTCTTACAGTTATTACACCAGGCCTTCAAGGGATCAAAGTTCTTCCCCCTATAGGGTTGAGGCACATAGGGAGTAGTTTGGGACCCACCCCCTGAACAGGTTTTTGGGGCCCTTTGGAAGACTCAGACTTTTTATCTTGGGGATTCTCACCACCTTTCCCCTGGGGGGTTTGGTGACCACCTTCTTTTGGTCACCCCCAGTAGTTGTCCTTGTCACCCTAGTCTTGACCCAGTGGTCTGCCTTCTTTCCCAATTCTTGGGGAGAAATTAGACCTAGGTCTACCAAATGCTGATGCAACTTTTCATTTGTGCAATTACTTAGTATGTGTTCCTTCATAAACAAATTGTAAAGTCCAGAAAAATCATGCACATTATGTCCAGCTAACCAGCCATCCAGTGTCTTTACTGAGTAGTCCACGAAGTCAATCCAGGACTGGGTCTGGGTTTTGTGAGCCCCCTGAATCTAATTCTATACTCCTCAGTAGTGAGCCCAAATCCCTCAATCAGAGTACTCTTCATGAGGTCATAGGACCCTGCATCTGGCCCAGAGAGGGTCAGAAGCCTGTCTCTGCAGTTACCAGAGAACAGTTCCCACAGGAGTGCCCCCACAGAGGTTTCTTTACTCTTCTTATTTCACAAGCCCTCTCAAAGGCTGTGAACCATTTGGTGATGTCATCACCTTCCTCAAACTTAGGGACAATCCCTTTGGGGATTTTAGGTTCAGAAGTTTCCTCCCTATCCTTATTTTTAGTATTGCTGCCACCATTGATGGGTGCTAAACCCATCTCCTGTCTTTCCTTCTCTAGAGCCAGGAGTCTGGTCTCTAGGTCCAGTCGTTTGGCCAACCTTGCTAACAAGTTGTCCTCCTCACTGAGGGTATCCTCAGTGTCCTCTCTGGGACCAGGACCACCTAGGTGGCCCCTAGGTCCCCAGAGGTCTATTCTTGGAGTTAAGGGTGCAGGGACCCTATCTTCCCTAGGAAGTGATGGAGGTGGGTTACCATCCCCATCCTCCTCATTCCTTTCCTCCTCTGTTGGGTCATCACCATGCTCAGAGGGGTGGGCTTTAGCATACTCAGCCAGGAGCTCCTGGAGCCCTTGTTTGGTTGGATGCTGGCCCATTGGTATATCTTTAAGTTTGCATAAGGACCTTATCTCTTTGAAAGACAAATGAAGATAAGGGGTGAGGTCGAGCTCCTCAACCAGTTCCTGTATGTCATTATTATCTTCACTAGTAGCTGGGTTCTTGTCTTGAGACATTTTTTAAAAAAAATTCTAACCCCTCTAACCTTGGCTATAGTGACTTTTTATTTTCTAAGATGCTACAGGGACTTAAGCAAGGCCCTAACAAGACTTTTAGTAATTTGGTAAAAAAAATGCCAATTAAAAAAATCAGAATTCTAAAGGCAATTTAAGAGTTCTGTCGTGTGATCAGATGGTAACCAAGTAGTCCAACAAATGCAAGTTTGTATCCCACCGCTGATCCACCAATGTAGGAAAGTGGCTCTGTATATACTGTACCCAAGTAAGGTTCAGGGTGTACAGAGTCCACAGTCCCCAGAGGGTTGACAGAGGCTAAAGTTAGATATAACCTTACTCTCCAAAGTGGTAGCTTGGTCGAGCAGTAAGGCAGTATCAGAGGACAGTGTAAAGCATTTGTTGTACACACTCAGTCAGCAAATGAAACCACACACTCAAGAACTGAACTCTAGGCCAATGGTTTGTATATAAAAAAATATATGCTTGTTTTATTTTAGAACCAACAATAGGATCAAAATATACTTTCTCAGTATGAGATGCTTTGGTTATTCACCTTACAGATAGGCAGTAGACTTTTTTGATAGTGGTTATCACAGTTGGTGCAAGAGGCAACACAGGGTCAAATTCAATGCAACATTGAGCTCAATGGAAAATTATGCTTAATTACAATTGATTACTTTGCAGAGCACTTTTCTAACCACAGGACTGGATCCTGGATTCAGTCCTGGGACACTTCCTGTAAACAGGTAAGAAAAAGCGTTTTGGTTATTGTAGTGATTTTTGAAGAATATTACTATATTTCAAAAGCTGACACTTAGAAACTTTTCTGGGTAAAATTACCAATGTTATCCTATGAAAGGAAATACAGTGTGCAAGCAAAGTATGTTTACGTTACTTTTGTAATCCAGTGCTGGACTCCTAGGTTCAGCACTGGGACATTACTTAAAACAGGTAAGTAATTACGTTTTTGTAGTTTGTTCGATTTTTAAAGAATATTTGTAAAATACAGAAATCGACACTTAGAAGAAATTTCACAGAAAACCAGTCAATGGATCCCTATGAAAGAAAAGTGAGTTAACGGTAAGTAACGTTGCGATTACTTTTTAGGGCCAGTGTTGGGCACTCGGGTCCAGCACTGAGGCCCCTCCTAATACTAGGTGAGTATTTTCGTTTTCGTGACTCGGTTGATTTTTGGTGAATATTCTAAAGTTTCAGAACTCCACACTTAGAAGAAATTTCGCAGAAAACCAGTCAATGGAACCCTATGGAAGAAAAGTGAGTTATCGGATTTCGGGTAAGTACTTGACTGGCAGGGTTAAGGTTCTGGGTAAGACTCAGGGGTCCCCCAGGATCAGGTAAGTACAGTTTTTACACCCTCAGCGGCACAGGGGCGGCCGGGTGCAGAGTGAGAAGGCCCAATGTTATCCTATGGCAGGCGGGGGCCCCGGGTTGGTGGCTGCAGGCAAGCAGGCCACGCGACTGTGGGAGCTGGGCTCCTGGTCACTTGCTCAGGGCAAGTAGGGAAGTAGGTTAGGATAGAGGTTGCACTTCCAGGGGCACTCGGGCGGCTGGGTGCAGGGTGCTTTGAGCCGTCGGGCGCTCAATGTTAAACAATAGAGGTCGTGAAAGGTGAAGAAAGGCTGCAGGCTCGGGGACGGTGATTCTTCAGGGACGACCAACACTTCAGGAGGTAAGTTGGGGTCTTGGAGGATAGGTAGACACCCAGGAGTTGGGCACAGGGGGCCGTGGGGCGCCGGGTGCAGGGGTGTCTTTTGAGGTCGGGAAATCTTACCCCCTGCTGGTCGCGGTTGGAGGGGTCCCTTGTCCTGAGGCTGCAGGCGTCGTCTGGGTCGTCGAGGAGGGTCCTTGGCCACTGGATTCCAGGTCAGAATCGCCGGGGGACGTCCTCGAGGTCTTTGGTCACTCAGGCACAGGCTGGACTCGGCGGGTGCAGAGTGTGCAGGTTTCGCGGCTCCGTGCCAGGGCCGGGTCTTTGGTAGGTTTTCTTTTGAGCAGTACCACTGCTCGTGGGAGTCCCTGGGTCGAAGGCTGTAGCACAGAAGTCAGGTCCTCCGGGGTTTGTGAGGTTGCTGAGGCCGGGATTCCGCAGGAGCAGGTTCGGAGGTCGACAGGCCGGTAGGGCTGGGGCCAAGTCAGTTGTTGTCGCCTCCTTTTTAGCAGCTGCACGGCTGGTCTTCTTGCTTCGTCTTCTCTTCTTGTTTTCGGATTTGGGAACTCCGGAAGGAAGGTTCAGGGAGCCCCTAAATACTAAATTTAGGGGTGGTTACAGGTAGGTAAGGGCAGGGACCAATGGGTCCCTTCCCTGAGGTGGGTACACCCCTATTCTGTTCCTCTCCAGTGGGAGGGGGCAGGAGCCTGTCCCTGGTTGGCCAGGTCCCCCATCCTCAAGATGGCGGGGACTCGAGTTTGTGCTTCACCTCGCCTCCCCCACCTTAGGGGTGGAGTTGGCAGAGGTGGGCACAACCCATTTCCTGCTTCTGGTTTTCCCGCCGGTTCTCCCGCCAGGAGTGGGGGTAGAACCAGTGGGGACCAGTTTGCTGGAAGCAGCAAATGGTCTGGGGAAACTCCAAAGGCGGCAGGCCTTTGAAGCTCCCCCTGCCCATCCTGGGGGAGGAGGCTTTGGCACCTCGTCCCGGGATGTGCATTGTTTCAGGCCCCTGAGAGCAGAGGCTCTCGACCCAGGGGTCCAGAAACATGTCTGGTGGTGGCAGCCTGGGCAGCCACTCAGTCCGGACACTGGAGGTCGGGTTGGTTTCAGGGGGCATCTCTAAGATGCCCTCTGGAGTGCGTTTTACATTAAATCCCACACTGGCATCAGTGGGGGTTTAATGTGCTGAGAAGTTTGATACCAAACTTCTTAGTCTTCAGTGGGGCCATTATGGTGCTGTGGAGTTCGTAATGACAGACTCCCAGCACCATATACTCTTAATGGCAGCACTGCACTTACAATGCCCAAGAATGGACTTGGGCACTGTAGGGGCACAGGGCTCATGCCTCTATGCCCTCACCACTGGCATAGTGCACCCAGCTAGAGGGGTGGCTGACCTAGGCCAGGGCAGTGGCTTGTAGGCATGGCACACAGGGATGTGAGCCATGTCGACTCTTCACTTTTGTTCTGCACCAAGACACGCAGCCTGCAAAGGCAGTGTGTGTGTGTAAAGGTGCAGGGTCCCTAAGGGTGGCACAACAAGTGCTGCAGCCCTTAGGGGCCTTCCCTGGTCACAGTGCCCTGGGTACCCATGGTACCATTTACCAGGGGCTGACCTGTGGCCAGGGATGTCAATTGAGTGTAGGTATCAATGCAATTTTAGGGAAGGAACACAGGCCCTGGGTACCTGGTTGGCAGGAGCCCAGGGCACACTCAGTCAAAGTACATCAGCCATTCAGCAAAAAGTGGGGGCATACCATGTAAGAAAGATGGCACTTTCTCACAACCCCCACTGGAATTAATCCAGATCTATAAGGCAAAATGTATTACATCAGCGATGCATGGGGCGGGAGTGTGGGGCTTTGTTAACGTTCACCCAATTCAAGTGGTAGAAAATTCTATTACAAGGTATCTTTTATCAGTCCCGGGGAGCACCTCTTCTTTTGCCTGCCACGAGGAGTTGGGATTACCGTTCATTTCGGATTTGATAAAAATGGATCCCATCCTGTTGTGGCACAGACTGTGGTTAAAAGAAGAAACCAAGCTAAATAGAGAGATATTACAAGACTGCCTTAAACTAGAGGGGCGCTAAAAATTCCTTGGGTTAAGTATGTGCATAACTTTATGAAGGACATAGGGCATGAAGAATACTTCACCAACCCAATCAAAATGCAACAAATTTCAAGAAAGGATTTAAGAATGGAGGGCCTTAAACACCTGGCTATGCTGAGATTGTCGGAAGAATTAGTAAAACCAAGTGTGCGTCATCATCAGTTATTGTTAACTTCTTTCAACATAGAACCATACTTGACATTTGTCCCGGGTGGTTTTGACAGGCGGCTTTTAACTTGGTTCAGGCTGGGCATCGTCCATAGATTAGTGACCTTTCCTAGAAAAAATTATTGGTCTCGGATATTAAAACCCTGTCCGGGTGATGATCAGGCCGAGCAATCCACTATACACACAGTTTTATTTTGTAAATATTATACTGTTTTTAGGAAACAGTGGATTGTGCCATTGTTAAAACAATTAGGATTAAGGCAATGTCGGCCGGCCCTGGTCAAACTTCTGTTCATGGAGGACGAACACACAGCCTGGCGTATTGCAATGTTTTTGAAGAAAGTGCTGCTTTCCAGGAAAAGTATGATAAATGATGAACTGTAATTATAACCCCTCGATATAAATTGGGCAGCTGTATTTTATCAGAATGTTTTTTATCCTTACCTGTTCTTAATTTTTCTATAGGTTTTTCTATATGTTTCTTTTTATGTGAAATAATAGGAATTGTCTGAATTTTTATGAATGTGATATGCTTTTATGATTGTAAAATTACAGTCGAATAAAGCTCTTTTTTGATTGATTGATTGGTTTGGGATTTGTTTTGTGTTGTGTTGTATTACTGTTTTAGTACTGCAAAAATACTTTACACATTGCCTCTTAATCCAGCCTGTCTGCTCTGCGCAAGAGCGACCAGAGGGTAGAACTCAGGTGTATTGAGTGGCTTTACCCTGACAAGGGTTGTGGTTATTACTTGAGGTGGTACTCACACCCCTAATTAATACCCCAAATTCCTACACAGGAAACTACTCTCTGTTGATTAGGCATAACAATGGTTTATAGTAAAAATGAACAGGCCAAGCATCGCGCACCACTAAAACATTGGAAATGAATGTCAGTAAAAATGGAGTTTCCAGACTAATGCTGCTAAATAATACTCATTGCCAGAACGAGGTGAAAAGATCCTGAGCCTCTAACCAGGGGGACCCTTAGTGGCACCAGCACGAATAGACCAACAAGCATTTGCAATGCAATCGGTCTCGCCTTTGGGACCTTATAAGTGTTTTGCCATGCACCACATTATCCTGGGTGATGTGCCACCATGGATTGAATAGCAATACAATTACTACACACTGGGTGAGGCAGTGTGATTTACAACTGCAATTAATATTTAAGAAAAAAAAAGATTTTTCCCTTTTTTTATTTTTGTGAAAAGGTAAAACGGATATCAGGCTTTAAAGCATCAACGTATGAGTGCTTTTCAGTCTTTCATGCAACTACAATGTATACTCGCTCAGCTGCTGGATGAGAGGAAAGATTCCCATCAGTGGCGGCTGCACAGGATCCAAAGCAGTGCGGCGGGGGGTAGGGAGGCGGTTTGGGTTCAGTCAAAATAAAAAATAAAATAGAGAACTTACCTGCCGCATTGCTCCCCTCCCGATCCGGTCCCGGGCTGAACACACTGCTCAGGCTTCCAGATGGGGCAATTCCTTTTTTAATTTTTTTTAATTGATTTTATTAACCAAATACAGCAGTACATTTCGTTGTTTCATGGGCATACATCATTTGATATCTATACAATGTGTCATTACTCGCAGTTAGTGTACAACATACAATAAATCCCCTTCAATAAGCAACAAGATCTAATGGATGTATCTCACCTACAAAAGCCTTCTCCATTAGATGGTGGCTGGGATGGTGTTTTCTACAGGCCGGCGCGCACAGTAAGCCAGTGGAAAGATCAGCTTTTTGACCCTTTAGTAGATAACCCATATCTAGTTGCAGTGCCCCAGCCCAGCGTTCAAATCCGAAGTATTTTACAATATTGACTAAACCAAAGTATTTCGAGTGGGAGCCGCATAATCTCTCAATCTGTGTGGTCGTGCAGGTAGGCCAACAGGGGATCCCAGATATCCCTTGGGCGCGATGATGGCGGCAACAGTTCCGCATATGTAGTAAGCTGGTCTTTACAGGATATCAAGTCCGCAAGCCAGTCCTTAAATTTGGGGCCGCGCCCCCGGCCCCACCTGCATGCCACTCGCCTTTTTGCTAGTAACAGGCTCAGTGCAGTAAATTTCCTGTGCGTCAATGGTAACTCTTCCGTGTATCCCATCAAGGCTACAACAGGCGAAGCAGGGATGTGGGACCCAGTCATCTTGGACACGACCTCTAACACCTCCAGCCAGTATTGTTGCACCCCCTCACATTGCCAAGCTAGGTGGAGAAAACCCGCTCCCTCCTGCCTGCATCTATCACAGCGGTCATCTACCCTCAGTTTGTATCTGTGTAAGCGTGCGGGCATGTAATAAACACGATGTATGGATTTAAAATGGATTATCCGCAAGCGGCTACTCACCGTTTTGGCCCCCGTTTGCGTGCAGCAATATTCCCATTGCTTATTAGTAAGTGGAGCTTCTAATTCAAGGTCCCAACCTTTCCTCGCTTCATGTTGTGTGTTTGAGCGTTCTAGTGAGGCGGAGCGGTACAGTCTGGACACCGCGTGCGCTGCCCCAGTCATTTGTAGGAGAGTATGTAGGGTATCACAGGTTGGCGGTTCTTGGGGGAATGCGGGAGTGTTTGCTTTCACCTCGTGCCTGACCCTAATGTACAGAAAGGTTTCTAATGGTGTGGTATCTTCCCCGCCCAATAGTGTCTGTCTGTCTTTAAACATAATTTTGTGATATAGTTCTCCCCAAGTATGTAGGTGTCGCTTGCGGAGCATATTTCTAAGGGCGGCTTCCTGAGTAACTGGGGCCAGGTGGTGGTATGGGAGGGGCATCAGCGGTGAGTATAGTAGGGGTTTGTCCACTTTTTTAGCGAGATTCGTGCATGCTACCGTCGAATGGATGGCGCCCCCTCAGGAACTTGCACCCCCAGGAAGGCAGTCGAGGGCAAGGGAGCCATGTAACCCTGTTCAATGGCCAGATGCGGCATGAATGGTGGCGGGTGAATCCAGTGTATTGCATAATGGGCCTGGGCACACAGGAAGTATAATTCAATATCTGGCGCCTCAAAACCGCTCCACGAAAACGGTTGTGTCAAGGTCTGCCAGCTTACTCGGGGCTGCTTGCCCCCCCATGCCAACCTGATGAGCTGGGATTTAAGTGCGTCAAAGAAAGGGTGACCAGGGTGGTATGCAGTAGCGGCTCGTGAAGGGAGTGCTGCGGGGCGGTGGGGTGGGGCGGGGGAGGAGCAGGGTGGGGGTAGTAAACTATGGCATTCGGCCGAACAGAAGTAAGTAAACAAATAAATAAATAAACGAATTTCGTTGTGCGCGCTGCATCGCATTTGGCAATGCAGCGCGCGCAATGAAATTCGTTGTATTTATTTATTTGTTTACCTACCTCTGTTCGGCCGTATGCCATAGTTTACTACCCCCACCCTGCTCCTCCCCCGCCTCACCGCCCCACGGCACTCCCTCCACGAGCCGCTACTGGTGGTATGGTATATTAAGGAATAAATAAAGTAGTTTTGGTAGGATTACCATTTTCATCAATGAAACCCGGCCTGCCAGTGACAGTGGCAGAGAGATCCAGCGGGCTATCGAATTTGTGACGGAGTCTAGAGTGGTTCCATAGTTTGCGCGCAGTGTCTCTTCTCTATCCCGGGCGATCACCACTCCCAGATATTTTATTTCAGAGGTACACCATGACAGTGGGAAGTCAAGTGGGAACTCAGGAGTGTTGGGAGTGAGAGGGAATATCTGGGATTTGTTCCAGTTTATGTGTATCCCAGAAATATCGCCAAAGCGGATGAACTCCCTGAGAACGGGATTCAAACTTTTGCTCAGCTCCTGAAGGTAACGGGTGATGTCATCGGCATAGAGTGAGACTAAGATATGCCGCGAAGGGTACGGTATAGCATATTCTCTGTGATGCTGTCAGAGTTTAGCAGCCAGCGGTTCAACAGCAAGTGCAAAAAGTAATGGCGAGAGGGGGCAGCCCTGCCGAGTACCTCTGGAGACTGGGAAAGGAGTGGAGTAGAGGCCATTGCATTGGATTCAGGGTCAATGTCCTGCAGCAGAGCAAATATGGTGAGTAAATTGTGTGAGGTTGCCCTCCCAGGTATGAACCCTGCTTGGTCGGGCAGCACCAGCCCTTCCATCAGCAAGCTGAGCCTATTGGCTAGCACTTTAGCTAGGATCTTGGTGTCACAGTTTATTAAAGATAGAGGCCTGTAGGCGTCACACTTAGCAGCATCTTTGCTCGGTTTAAGGAGTGATATAATCAGAGCCTGCCGCATGGACGATGGAAGAGTGCCAGTTTCCTTAGCTTCTTTGTATACCTGTTTAAGAATGGGGACTAGCTCATCGATGTAGCATTTATAGAAGTCAGCCGTCAGGCCATCTGGTCCAGGGGCTCTACCAGACCGTAGTTGCATTATGGCCGCCCGCACCTCATCTTCTTCGATATCAGCAGCCAGAAACTCTCTACGAGAATCATTTATCCAGCCAAGGGCTGTATCCTCAAAATACGCTGCCACATCAATCTGACCAGTTCTATGCATGCTATAGAGGCTCAGGTAATAATTAGCAAAGGTGTTGAGTATTGCCTTAGGGTCTGTGTGCAACGTTCCTGCCCCGTCTTCTATACGGAATATATTGTTGGCAAACCGAGGGGCCCGTATTACCTCTGCTAGTGCTTTACCAGGTCTCTCCCCCTCCCCATATGTTCGGGCGCGATGATACCTGGAGCGAAATAGGGACTCTCTCTCTGCAGTGTCTGTGTAGTCTATTAATAATTCCTTAAGCTGCGCGCGTGGCTGCAGCGTGGGAGCTTCTGCTATAGAAGCCTCTGCAGCCTTAATGTCTCTCTCCAGTTTTTGTAGGGTTCCCCTAATGTCCCGTAGGATTCCCCCACCTTTAGTCATGCATAACCCACATATAGTAGCTTTAAAACTCTCGTAAACGCAGGCCAATGATTGGACACTACCTATGTTTCGAGAGAAGAACTCCAGGATCTCTTGTCGCAGTTCTTTGCGAAAACTAGCATCTAGGAGCGCGGTGGGTTGGAGCCTCCATGATCGATGGGGAGATTCGTTAGCAGGGAGGCAGAGTTTCAGCAACACAGGGGAGTGGTCTGAGTGTGTGTGCGCGAGGTGTCTAGTCTCTTTCAACCACATGCAGAGGCCGGCCGAGAGCACCCAGTAGTCAATACATGACCAGCTGGAGTGTACATTAGAATAAAAAATGCCCTACCTGAGCGTGGGGTGTAGGGATCTCCAGGCATCCATCAGATGATGTTCCACAATGATGGTGTTTAAGTGCTTCCCTGCTTTGGTGTGGGGATCAAAAGTGCGGCGTGAGCGGTCCATGCCGGGGTTTAGTGCAAGATTAAACCCCCCCCCCATATTAAATGCGTGGACCCAACATCCAGTATGAGGCCCCAGAGTTTGTCAAAGAACTGTGGGTCATCAACATTGGGCGTGTAACAATTAACCAGTGTGACAGATTGCTCAGCGAGCCTACCCCACATCATACAATATCTCCCTTGGGGGTCCTGGTGCGTGCCTTCAGGGCAATATCTCACTCCAGTCCTAATTAAAATTGCAGTGCCCCTGGAGTAGGTCGAGAAGGAAGAAAAGCTTCTATGGGCGGCCCATTTCCCCGCAAACCCGGGCAATGTCCTAGGGTCTAGGTGCGTTTCCTGTAACATTGCCACTTGGACGTGGTGCCTATCTAGATAGCTGAGTACGTGCCTTCTCTTGCGGGGTCTCGCAGTCCTCGTACATTCCATGTTAATAGATGCAGAGCATGGTCTGTAGGGGTTTTAGATGAGCACATATGGTCATAATCTTTACATACATTACTGATGAATTACCCCTCCCACCTCCCTCCACCCATACCTGCGGCCCAATCCCGCAGGCGAATACATGTCCCTCCAGAAGCCCAACAGTATTTCCAACAGAAGATAGTAACGGAAAGGTAATAGTTAAAGAAGGAGATTTGGTCCTTTGAGAGGCAGGAAAGACAGAAGATCTTTAAGCAGATTGCTCCGGAATAGAGAAGACAGAGTTGGGAAAAGAATAAGACAATCAATAATATAGTCCGGGGGTTTCCCATCGGTGGTATGCATCAGAGAGCCAGGCACCTCTCCTCGCTCATGCGAGGGTGCCCGGGAGAAAGTTAGCATGCGGCAGTTCTACTAAGCGTATCAATGCTGCAACCAGAAGTGGTAGGGTAACGTTCAACAGGCGTGTGTAGAGAGCTAGGTTCTTCACAGCAACGATGGAGCAGTGAGATCAGCGGGCGCGTGAAGCGTGTCCGCATTCTAGGTGCTGACCCCACAGCTATTCCTCCTCCGGTTCCGGAGGTGGCGATCGAGATCCAGAGTCTCTTCCCTGGGTGGTGGGTGAGTGATGGTTTATGGTTTTTAGAAATTCTTGCGCCAGTTGAGGAGTGGTATGCGTTTTCGCCTGGTAGGAAACCTTGAGTTTGGCCGGGTACAACATAGCGTAGGGGACGCCGGCCTGCTGCAATCTACGCTTCACCTGCACAAATTTCTTCCGCGCCTCTTGTACGGCCATGGTGGAATCCGGGTAAATCGAAACAGCATTCCCTTCGTAGATCAAGTCCTGTTTTTCTCTAGCGAGCCTTAAGATTACATCTCGATCTCTATAATTGAGCAAGCGCACTATTATCGGCAGTGGAAGTGCCCCCGGCGGAGGCCTGGGGGCTAGGGATCGATGGGCTCTCTCAATCACTAAGAGTTTCGATAGGGCCTCTGCTCCGAAGAGGCCTATCAGCAGGCGCTCCACATACTCCTCCATGTGGCCCTTGGATGTGGATTCTGAGATTCCCAAAATGCACACATTGTTTCAGCGCGAACGCGCTTCCAAGTCTTTGTTTTTGGTCGAAATGACCCTAAGAAGCTTTTCCATATCCTGTAGACGCTCCCCTCCCGCCGATGAATTGTCTTCCAATGCTGATATCCTTTGCTCAGTTTCAGCAATGTGGTCCTCGTGTTTGTCTAAGTGTTGCGCTATAAAGTCCATGCGCATACTCATTGAGTCCATTTTAGATTCAATAGACGTGAGACTCTGTCATGTGGTCAGCAATAAGGCCATGAGGCAATGAGGAGGAGGATGATAGCTCCTCCGAATCATTGGATTCAGTGTCCTCAGCAGGGGTGCGTGTGGATCTGCGCGCTTCAAATTGCAGTTTCGTTTGTTTGCCTTAAGTCCGACCCATAGCTGCCCCAGCAATGCGCTAGTAGTGTTATCCGAGTATGTCGCAGTCCAGCAGCTCAAGTTCCAATTGCCCCATGGCCAGGGATGAGTGATATTTCTGTCCACCACCCCTGGGGGCCACGATTCAGAGGGCAGGGAGGAGGAGCGATTGCTTCGTAGGCCGGAGTGTCGATATTTGATCAGCGGTGCTGAATCTGGTCAATGATCAGTTCACGTTGTAGCCAGGGGCCGCCCAGGCGTCGCCCCCAGACCGCGCTGCCAAGGTCGCACCCCAGGACGCCCAGAGACCTGACCTCTCCTGGCGCAAAGCAGAGTCCTGCCCGTCCGCTCTCTCTCAGGCAGCCCGGAACAGGCACCAAAAGGTCCAGTAGCTTGCTCCCTCGCCATCAGCCCTAGTGCCGGCGGTATCCCCAGCAGAATGCAGGCAGCAGCTCACCAAGCGGAACCTCCACACTCCCAGGCACAGGCCCGAAGTTCCAGGCCCCCGTCAGCAGGCCCTGGAAATCAGGCGCGAGCGAGTCGCCTAGGCCGCAGCGCTCCGCCCCGGCCGCCGAGCCCTCAATGCCACCAGGCTCACCTTGCTGAAGCGGCGGCTCAGTCAGCGGATCCTTGCAGCCCGCACCAGGAGATCCGCTCGGAGACAGCCTCAGGCGCCCAGTTCCAGCAGGGCGGGGAGCGTCCATTCGGCCCCCGGCAGGAGTGTCCTTCAGTGCACCAGCAGCACGATCCTCCAGTCAGGAAGGCAGGCGGCCATTTGCTCACAGCAGCAGGTCTCAGCTCACCTCGTAAATGCGTGCTTCTTCTGCCGATTTACTGCATCAGTTGGAGCGATTTACCTTCACTGCATGGTGGGTCGATTTATGGTGCAGTTTCTTGGTGATGATAAGCTCCGCTAATTCAGGATATTGATGTTTAATGCTCCTGGGCTGCAGGAGCCTCACATGAGTGCGGCCATCTTGCTTGCCGTCTCTCTAGCGCCCCCCCCGATGGCAATTCCTGACGCTGCTCTCATGCTGGGAATGCTATTCCCAGCATAAGAGCAGCACTGGGATTGGTGTGAGCGCTGTGGTGTGGTGCTCAGACTGTGCCTGGGAGCATGTGGCTTTTCTCCACCCAGCTGTACAACACAGCCAGGTGGAGAAATGCTAAGTGTGCATGACGGTTTGGCCAGCCTAAGAAGGCCGGCCAAACAGTAATGCGCACTTAGTAGTGCCCATCACCCTTCCTCCCCACTGCTGTTGTAGAATGCATGGCCCCGCCTTTCGAGTCGGGCGCATAAAGGAGGCTCGGACACCAGCTGGGTTAAGCACGTCTTTATTCTAATATTGCTTATCCCTATCTGCCGTTACTTTTCCTTTCCCCGCTCCGCCCCTTCCTCTTCCGGCCATGCCTGACCCTGACGTCACATGCGGGTCAGGCACGGCGATACTACATCTCCCCCCTTTTTATTTTAAGTGTTCCAGGTTTACTTTCTTAAAGTTCTTCGATGAGCCGGGTGGGTCTCCAGATAATTCTCTGTGGTCGGCGAGAGAGGCGGCCCTCTCTCAGCTTACTTGTATTCACCGGAAGTCGGGGTTCTCCTTGATCCTCCACCTCTCGGCTTGATTCGTCCGTGTCCCATTCAGGTTCTTCTGTTCGGGTGTACACTGCAGGATTGCATTTCTTGAAGTGTGACACATTTCGTGTTGTTCTCTTGGTCCCAGAGGCGGCTGTAATCATAGTTCCTTTCCGCCTCGTTACTTGCAAGGGTTGAGCACAGTATCGACTGTCAGCATTGGTTTTCCGCTCCTGCCTTACTAGCACCCAGTCTCCTTCTCAGATTTCGGACGTCTTGGCATGTCGACGGTTGTCGGCATACTCTTTCATATTTACTTTCTTGGTCCTGTCAAGACTCACTAGGGTCTCATGGTCTGAGGTCGGGGATCTGGACTGCTTGGCGACGTCTGCAGTCGGTATCCTGGTGCGTGGGGTTCTTCCAAGCATCAGAGTGGCGGGGCACCTATTGGTGGTGCTATGTGGTGTGGTCCTGTACGCTCGTAGTACTTCATTGAGCGCTGGTTGGATGTCACGTTGAGTCAGTTCAGCTTGTTGTATCGTTTTCTTTATGGTGGCCATGAATCGTTCGACCATCCCATTGGCCTGGGGCCACAGGGGAGTGATCTTTCTGTGTTTGAAGTTCAAGTGACTCGCAAACTCTACAAATTCATGCCCGTTGAAGGGTGGCCCGTTGTCTGTCTTCACTACCGTGGGGATTCCCCACGCCGCAAACGCTTCGTCGATGATGGGTATGACGGCGGCTGCTCTTGTGGACGAGACTTGTTGCGCAATAGGGAATCTGGAATATTCATCCATGATGACGATGATGTATTTCCCGGACTTCAGTGGACCGAAGAAGTCAACAGCTACTTGCTGCCATACGTAATCTGGGAGGCCAGACATTTGCAATGGGGAGTGTGGTTCGTCATGCCCTACCAGTTGACATTGAGGGCAGTCTTGGAGTGTGGCTTCTACCATCTGGTCGAGGGACGGGAACCAGACTCGCTCCCGCAACGCTTTCTTCGTTGCCACTACACCTCTGTGTCCTTCGTGTGCTAGGTTGACAGTTCCTTGTCTCAGTTGTTGAGGAATGACAATTCTCCTGTCTCTCAGTAATAGTCCATTGGCGCTAATCGTGAGATCGTCCTTGACGTGCCTGAATGATATGAGTTCTTGCATGTTAATAGTGTCATTGTTCGGCGGGTCCTCCAGATGTCTCCAAGAGTCCGTGCGGATTTGATGCATGATGTTTTGGAGCGTGGCATCCTTGGCAGTGGCTTCTATGATGGCGTCCAGTGGAATGGCAGGTAGTCGTGCCTGATCAATGACAAAGTGGAGATATTCTTCTGCTAGCGAGCCGCTTGTCCGCGTCGAGGCTTGGGGATGTCGTGATATGTAGTCCGCCGGGTTTTCCGCCTTCCCCGGTTTGTGAATGATGGTGTATGTGTAGTCTTGGAGGCGAATCCCCCACCGTTCGATCCGTGGAGGCATCTTCGCTCGGGGGTTTCCGAAGATTGGTATTAGGGCCTGATGATCAGTGATGAGCGTGAAGTGCTTCCCATAGACGAACAGATGGAAATGCTCACATGCCCACCAGGCTCTCCTTTTCAGGCTGCGAGTAGGCTCTCTCCGTGTCGGTAAGGCTACGACTAGCATATGCCACGATGTGGCGTTGCTCTCCTTCGTCATCATACTGAGCTAGAATGGATCCAAGTCCGACAGGGCTAGCGTCTACTGTAATCTCTGTCTTTCTCCGAGGGTTGAAGTATGCTAGGTGGATGGCAGAGCTCACAGCTGTTTTGATTTGATTGAAGGCGTGCTCACACTTGGCTGACCAGTGAATACTTTGACCTTGTCTTGTGAGTTCTCGCAGCGGATAGCTGATAGTCGCATAGTATTTAATGTAACGGGCACAGTAGCTAGCCATGCCTAGGAAAGATCGTATGTCACTGACATCTCGGGGTTGTGGCGTATCAGATAGCGCTGTGACTTTTTCAGGTTCGGGTCTCATGCCGTCTTTGGAGAAGATGTGACCATAGAATTTTAAAGTAGACTTGTGGAACTCACATTTGTCTCGGTTAAGCGTGAGGTTGGCATTGAGAAGGGCATGGCATACGCGATCAAGTGCTTTGTCGTGATCCTTGCGGGTTTCGCCGAATACCAGGATGTCGTCGCAGTAATTAAATGAGTTCGGGATGTGCTGAATGACGCGCCGTACTGCCTCTTGAAAGATTTCCGCTACCGAGGAGATTCCGAAATTGAGGCGCTTGTATCTGAAGAGCCCTTGGTGTGTGGTGAACGTGGTAATGTATCGAGACTTCTCGTGAAGTTCGAGCTGATGGTACCCCTTGTTTAGGTCTAATTTCGAAAAGACTTTTGCTCCATTTAGGCGAGTAATCATGTCGCTGATATGGGGTCCTGGATGCCGCTCCCGCTCGATGGCTGTGTTCGGGGCTCGCATGTCCACGCACAAACGCACCTTATTTTCTTGTCCTCGTTTGGGCACAACTACTTCCGGCGACACCCACGGAGTGGGTCCTGTTGACCTTTCTATGATGTCTGCTCTCAGCAGGTCTTGGAGCTCTTCATCCACTGCTTGTTGGGGGGGAACGGTACTTTCCGGCGGTGCTGGGCCACAGGCGCCACTTGTTCATTGAAGTGCAATCGGACTTTGAAATGAGCTAGTTTTCCTAGACCAGAAAATAGCTTTGGGAACTTGCTGATGAAATCAGGCGAATTGTCAACTCTGTATAGAATTTCCAATAGCTTCAGACGTTCGGCCGTTGGTAGGCTGAGAAGGCAGTCGGCTGCTTCAGGGCCTTCTATCACATGGATTTGTGCATGAACTGTCCTGTCTTTGTAAGTCAGAGACATGCGAAATTGTCCCAGGCACGGCAGCGGTTCTTTGGACATCCACGTGTAGACACACACAGCGGCTGGTTCTAACTTAGGCTTCGATTTCTTGTACTCAGTCGTGCATATGTAGTTGAGTGATGCTCCGGTGTCTAAGACGAACTTCGCAGGGTGATTTCCCATTTGAATGTGTAGCCGGGGATACTTCTTTAGTCGGTCGGGGTCCGCTACCATGCATACGTATTCATCATTATCTTGTGATATGGGAGTGAGGGCGGACGATTCTCTTGAGGACGATTGTCGGGACCGATATGAACCTCGCGACCGAGTGCTGGATCTCGACGAGCTCGTTGAACGGTCTCTTCTCCCTTGCACTGCCCTTACATGGTGACTTGGCCCTGTGCTTCGCTTGGTTGGCCCGGATTCCTTGCGACAGGTTTGGCACGCTGCTTCGAAGTGGTTGTCTTTCCCGCATCGGTGGCACTGTTGTCCGATGGCTGGGCAGGGGCCCGTGTGGGGGTAGTCCTGGCAGCAGCGATAGCACTGTAGCGGTTGTTTCCGGGTGTTGCTGTTCTTGTTTCCGCTGCGGGGCGAACTCGTGAATTTTACAGGTTTCCGATGATCCGGTTGACGTCTTGAATCTGTTTGAGACTGTATTCGGAAGGCTTGTTCACGTTTCTCCGTCTTGCCCGCTTCCATCTTTGTTGCATGTTCTTCTGCTTGGTCATTTATTCGTTCCTCAATGTCGTCGAGCGAGTAGTGCTTCTTCAGCAGACGGCGGCGCAGTGACTCCGACTGGCACCCCTTAATGATTCGTAAACGAAGTGCATCTTCAGTGCTAAAATTGTCAAATTCACAGTAGCGGGCCAAACGCTTGAGGCTTGAAATGAAATCACCCATAGATTCATCTCGTTCTTGAGAAGCGAGGTTGAAGGTGTAGCATTCATAGTCCAGGTTTCGCTTGTGGAGAAACTTCCTGTTTAAGGCTTCCCTCACATCTGGGTATGACGCAGCGTTGGCCGGTGGTAGTTCTTTAATGATTTGTCCGACGTCCTTGCCCACCAGATTTCGCAAAGCGATGAGTTGTTGGTCGGGGTCGCTGACTTGCGAACCCTTCATAAAATCCTCAAAGTCTTCTAGCCAGCTTTGTCACTTGGGACCCATGCTATTTCCGGAGGTCAACATCAGGGGTTCAGGGGGGCGCAGGAATGATACCCCCATCAGTACCGGTCCTGGCTGTGCAGTTCGCGCTGGACCAGGTTGTGCATTTTGCGAGGAGTCGGGTTGTGTAGACATGATGAGGCACAGCTGACCCCACTCTCCTCTCCAATAGTTTGCAGCAGCGTCTACGGAGGTTGCAAATTGTCTTTTTGGCAGGCGCAGTAGAGCTTTTCTCTTTGCCTGACTTTAAAATGGCCGCCAGACTGGTGACCAGGCCACCCGGTATTGTGTGCCTGACTTCAAAATGGCCGCCGAATGCGACCTCTGCACACTAGTGTCGACGTGAAGTTTGTTTCGTCCGAGCTCCGGTGTATCTTCAGGGTTTGGACTGCTGGCTGCCTTGACGATCGGCTCTCCGTTCCGACGGGAACCGCCGCGCGCATTCACATTGGCAGTGGAGGCGCTCGGTTCACGGCAGGCAACGCAGCACATTGTCGGCGTATGCCGAGTGTGCAGATTTGAGGGGGGTGTCTCCGCATCCCATCCTCGTCGCCAGGTTTTGAGTCGGGCGCATAAAGGAGGCTCAGACACCAGCTGGGTTAAGCACGTCTTTATTCTAATATCTGCCGTTACTTTTCCTTTCCCCACTCCTCCCCTTCCTCTTCCGGCCATGCCTGACCCTGACGTCACATGCGGGTCAGGCATGGCGATACTACACCGCCCTATGACGTGCCGCTGGCAGCTGCAGGTAAGAAGAAAAATAAAATTATAATAAAATTAGTTTATTATCATTTTATTTTTCAAGTGTTTACCTCTGCTGCCACCTAGTGGGGTGACGCTCCTCTGCCATAATGGAGGAGCAGCCCCTGATTCCCGTTCTCATCTTTGGCCTACCATTAAGATGAATGTGCATCTAATGAACTGCAAAATTACCTGTGCTATTTTATGCAGCGAGCGAGCTAATGAGGTAAACAGAGCTGTTTTTACCTTCCACCCTTTAAGCAAGATAAATACAAAAAAAATTGTTAATTGTGGATCAATGCAGAGAAACTTGCATTTTTTCAGTAGTAAGGCATCATACAAATTCAGGCTCATATTGTTTTCTGTGGAGTGGTTTTAAATGTTGAAGAGTGCGTCAGACATTCTTTGAAACAAAAAGAAAGAAATGTAATTAATATTACTGGAGTCGCAAGACTGTCTTTAACAGAACTGTCAGCACTCTTCAGCTTCAGAAGCAGTGGAGAGTGCCGAGCAGACAGTTTAACCTGGCTCTCCCACAAACCCTTAATGCAGTTATTAAGCCAGCCTGAATGTGAAATATCTCCTTGCTGCTTCTGCCAGTTGGGGGACAAATGAAGTAATTTCTGGTGACACAGTTTGAGGAACCGGAGCCAATTAAGCCCCAGTGTTGTTCCCCGGTGTAGTAAGCACTACAGGATACCAAAAGTGCTTTAAGAGTAGTTTATTAGTACAAATGGTAACACCCGCTATGTTCCCTGGTATGTCCCTATCTGCCACGGAGAGTGTGGCAAGCCCTGCTCACTCTGTGATCTATGAAGCTCAACTTGTCTCGAGGGAAATCTTGCAACCGACAGTTTACGGAGCTAAGCACAGTTGGCGAAGAACAATTGGAAACAAAAACAAGCTGGTGAGGGAGCTAGAGCTGAGGCACAGCACCACCATGTGTGGCGTGCAACCGATAATACTGGCCATGTGGCAACCCCGGGACCAATGAGGGAGCGAGGCTTTATTTACCACTGCTTCTAAAACTAACTGGTTTTACAATGTCGTGTTTTCAGGCTGCTGAGGAAAGGATGTGAAATTATGGAATGTGTGGGGGCGGCTCTAACTGTTAAGTGTGTGAGGTGTCACAGTCTTCTGAAAACAAAACTGCACTTAGTAATGAACGTTCTGCACGTTTTAAACATTGAATATGCATAAACCTCACCCTTCTCCCCTCCGTTATTAGGTGCAAAAGCGTACAAGACGTGCAGGGCTATTGCAGGTGTGGTAAAAAGATGCATTAGGTGTGATTGCAGAAATTGTTATGCCCCATTAAAAGGATGTCTTGGAGTGCGGGATGCCAGTAGGGCAGCTAAGCGAAAGCTCAGATTTTGGATAAGATGAGGAAACGAAAATCCAACTCTGGGGCAGACCAGACGTAATGTTTTGTGGCTCGTGCTTGCCTGAAGGGTCTCATGAGAGGTCTCCGAATCTACACTTCTGTGTAGAGCTGTAACTGCTAAGGCATTAGCTTCTTCGATTGGTTTTCCTTTGCGAAACGTAATACCAACCTGCAGTGGGCAAAGAAATGTATAATTTGATTGTGCAAATAACCAGTGGTGGCTCGCATAGGGCATGCTGCGGGGCGGTGAGGCGGGGTGGGGGAGGGGCAGGGGGTAGTAAACTCGGACATACGACGGAACGGAGGAATGTAATAATTACTTTCCTCCGTTCCGTCGTATGTCCGAGTTTACTACCCCCTGCCCCTCCCCCACCCCGCCTCACCGCCCCGCAGCATGCCCCATGCGAGCCACCACTGCAAATAACGCATTGTGGTAAACAGCGTATCCCCCCCAGCACTTACATTTCTGTGTCTCCCAAACCCCCTGGTGCCACTATGCAGACTGGGCTGACGTGGGCAATTGTGGCGGTGAGGTGACTGCTTGAGTTCGAGGCAGGTGAGAGACAGGGGGGGGCAGGATTTAGAAAGCGACACGGGTGGAGTGCTGCGGAGCGAGTGAGCTTCACCTATGATTATTAGTTGCCGGGAACAGCAAAGTGTATGTGTGTTTTTAAGTAGAGCTGTGTGAACTGCGCTGTGCTAAACAAAAGAAAAGGTGCGGCCGGCATATTTAAAGATAAAGCGCGGTGCGCTGCAAAAAAACCATAGATTGTTTTAAAAGTTGAGTTGCGTGAGCCGCACAGAACAAAAGAAAGGCGCGTGGCCCCCATTGTTAAAGATAAAGCGTGGAAAGAAAAAAAGTGATGGGCAAAGCTGAAGCCGAGAGCGTCCGCGGGCAAGCAAGAAACGGCGTAGGACCAGTCAATGGAAAAAAAGAGTGAACCAAACACACAATAAATAAAGCCAGGAGTAAGGGGAATTGTCACAGAGGCAGTCTCCACGAAAGTCAAAACACACCCAAAGGTGGGACAAGAAGCAGTGTTTCACAAATGAAAAGAAAGCAATTTTGACAAGCACAGGAAAGAACAAATGGAAAGCAGTGGGCGTGGGCTATGGCCTTAGACTGGATACAGAATGCCTTGCACACTACTAGGCTCGACCTACAAATCCATAGTTTAAAAATAGACAAACCAGAGCAAATCAGATAAAAGCTAACATTGAATGCACATTTCGTCATGCTTTGCAAGAGGTCTTAACTTTAATACATTTTTGTTTAGCTTGACCTTTTCCATCTCTATGAGCACTGGCTCTTAGGAGTCAACTTGTATCTCCTTGGGAAAGAAAGCCTGGATCAGTGGAACTTTGACCGGCCCTTACAGAGGTATTTTCTTGGAATCACATTTGTCTGTTTTAACTGAAATTCTAGCTGAATCCAATGGTTTCTGCATTAGGGACAAGTGCACCAAGGGGACCCAGCTGAGGAAGTCACAGGCCCCAAATCTAAATTAATCAAAATGGGTTTGTGAAGCTTACAAGATATTAAATGTTGAGTTGTATTTCCAGTTCTTTTTCGCTGATTGTTGTTGTAGCTTTTGTTGTTGCTGCTGTTGTTTTTGTTGGCCCCGCAACTGGAAAAAGATAAACACTTAGGCATACATGTATAAATGGAAAGTATGATACCTGAACATTGATACATTTTCAGTTAAATGATTTGCAACAGTTACATAATTCTATTTTAGTGTTTGAAAAGGTTGTTTGCAGTCATGAGATGCAAGAAAGAAATATATATTATGTGGTTTGTGAGACCTCACAGTAAGTGTTAAGGATCTCCCTTGCATTCCTAACTATATATTTTATCATCTTCTACTGATCCAATACTTGCTTTATCTGTGGGATGGTTTCATACCCTTTTGGGATTTCCATTGTCTGGTTGCTTATGTTTGTTTAGCTGTGTATGTTTGGGTGGTATAGATGTGATTACTAGACTTTGATAATGACTGCTTTATTAATGTCTGTGCCAGTTAATGTCAAAGCAAAATTAGTCTGATCAAGATAAAGATCTTTGTAGATGTTATGCATAAGGATAAGCGACGTTTTCCTTGAACCTGGTGGTGAGTTGTCTATTTCCGGGCTTCTGCAGATTGATTTCTAAGCTGGCATAACTAACCAGATATATGATGTGCTATTCTGAGCTAGATATGGTTAAACTAGCTTTATCTGAATGGATCTAAGATGCATGTTGGCGAGGTGTGGCGAAGACTGTGAGTTGGTAGAACTTTGCCAACCATGGAATTGGTGCTGTGTTGTGCACATGAGAGTGTCAGGGTGCTGTCTAGTGTGCTCTATTTGAGAAAGGCAAACTCTGTTGAATGCAGAGGCTATCATTGGCATCATAAATTACATAACAGTTTTAATTTCAAACTTTGAATAATCCCTTTCTCTTCACCGTGCAGCTATGTGGCTTGAGAGTCAGGGATACCCTGGTTATCGAATGAACATGCTTGGAACAACAACAAAAAGAGTTAAAGGTCTAAGGGCCAGATGTACGACCATTTTTGCATGCGCAAACGGCTTTGTGAACCCGTTTGCGCATGCAAAAACAGCATGGGGAATGTACAAACCCTATTTTGTGAGTCACAATTTTTTGCGACTCGCAAAATAGGGTTTTGCGACTCGCTATTAGGAAGGGGCGTTCCCTTCCTAATAGTGAGCGCAACCCTATGTAAGAACACTCGCAAATTACCACCCTCTTCAAGAGGGTGGTAATGCACTCGCAAAAGGGAAGGGGTCCCTTGGGGACCCCTTCCCCTTTGCAAATGCAGGGGAAAATATTTTTTAAGGGCAGGCAGTGGTCCCAGGAACCACTCACTCCCTGCCCTTAAAAAATTAAACGAAAACGTTTCAATTTTTTTTTTTAAATGCATCCCGTTTTCCTTTAAGGAAAACGGGCTGCACTTAAAAAAAAACCCAGCTTTATTTAAAAGCAGTCCCTCGACATGGTGGTCTGCTGAGCCCAGCTGGCCACCATACCTGGGAGGGCCTGCCATTCCCAATGTGGTCGCAAATTGCGAGAGGCTCATTAATATTCATGAGCATCTCAATTTGCGACCCCATTGGGAATCGCTAACAGTGTAAAATACACTGTTGTACATTGGAAATAGCGCCTTGCAAATTGCGAGTCGCAAAAAAATCGCAATTTGCGAGGCGCTATTTCCACGGTTGTACATCTGGCCCTAAATTGGCTACCTCCAATTGAATGGATAACCGAAAGGGACAAAAAAATCCAAAATCCAATAAGAGAACCTTGACCACTAGAAAAAACACATAATTTTTCTTCGTATAAGATTATTGAAAAATTCAAATCGGGGATAAGCCACTGAAAACCACTACATTTCCCAAAAGTAAAAACTTTGACTATCACTGTTGGACATGGCCCTTCTTAGGGGAATTTACCTTAAAACTTTTAGCTTTTTCCTCCTACTTTTTGCAGAATCTCTCCGCATGACCTTAAGACTCTGGACACCTTCCCGCTGTACAACAGAGGAAAGGTGTGCTCGCCCGTCCTGTACGCACCAGGAAGTGATGCATACGTGGTTGGTTTTTGTACCGCACCTACGCGTGCCCCGTAAACAGGTACCCCACATACCCGGAGCGGGTACAGCTGTGGCTAGTAGTGGGACGTAGCGCTGAGTGTCCCACCCACTGGATAGCCTGGCAACCATGTATTCGGCCAGCCATCGCAGGCCTATGGGGCACCATTGTGCCCCTGCTTAGGTTGGCATCACTCACGCCTCAGCCAATCCCTAGTGGGCCTTCTCTTACCATGAGGACACCCCCAAGGGAGGCCCTGAGGGGCGCAGGGGGTGGTAGGCTGAAGGCAGGGTGGGGACAGATGGATGTCCTCCGTCCAGGTAGCGAGGAGCCCATACATGGGTTTTTCCCTACCTAGGAGTCTGAATCCCCCCGGGGTACTTATGGGGTGTTGCCAATGCTCTTGTGTGGCCTTGGGGTCCGGGCACTTCCTCACTATAAAGACAGTGTGAAAGCGCAAGCGCCTTGCTACATGTGTTAGGAAGTGGCGCTGACACAATGTTCTGAGACATGGGCCAGTCTGCCACGGTTCCTGATACTAGCCATTTCATCCGTCGTGGTTAGACCGACATCCGAGCTGTTCATTGGGATCCGTTTCTCGTAAAGGATCTTTTTATCTTTAATTTTATTCAAGCACCCAAGGGATTGGCAGCTCGCCCACTTTAAACATCACGAGCAACATTAAGAAATCTACAGGACCCCTGCAACCGGACACATCAAATCCCATAAGACCTCTTCAGTGTCCTTTATTCATCACCACGCTCCTTTCTTCGACTTGGGACATTGCACGCATACTAGGACGCACTTATATCAGAACCACGAGCTTTGTTGGTAAGACTTCGGTCTTACACCATGCGACATTTCATTCGAATAATGTATTGGAGGTGGCTCTCCTGAGGAAGGCAGGTTTCTGACGAAACGCGCTTTGAGACATCTTGGAAACCACCCTACAATTATACTAATCCATGGGATTTTATTGTTTCAATCATTATTATATATTATTTATGGTCAGACATAAAACCAATTCATTATGCTGACATTGTGTGAAAAAATCGTAGAGTGAGGTATGCTTGAATGGATGATTGATTGTAGTTAGCATGTTGTGTAAATAGCCATTTTTTCTGTAATGTATACGAAGCTTTAAATTTTAATGAACTTATCTCATAATAAATATTTTTGTATTTTTCTATTTCTAGTGTCACTATTATTATTTAAATAATTATGTATTAGTATCATTGTTGAAGTTGCCCTAGGAATTTCACAGTAGCCAGTCTGCCATCGCAGACATGTGTGTGCACGCTTGCACCTATGGGGTGTTGACTGTGTGCCCAGCCTGCCATTGCGGGCCTGGGTGTGCACACTGGCCCTTGTGCTGGTTTGAATACGTGTCTAACCAGCCATTGCAGGCTTATGGGTGCGCACTTGCATCTACGGTATTTGGCCTCGGTGTCTGGCCTGCCATCGCATGCCGGTGTGTGCGTACCTACAACTATAATATTCCAATAACTGGGCCAGGCCTGCCGTTGCCGGCCTGAGTGTGCACGATTGCCCCCATGGTGTTAGTGATTACGTGTCCGGCCTGCCATTGCAGGCCTGTGTGAGTACACTTGCCTCCATAGTGGGTAAACATGTGTCTGCCTTGCAGACTTGAGCGAGTGCACTGGCACCTATAGCGATCTGGGCTATGTGTCCTGCCCGACCTTGCAGGCTTGGGTGTGTGCACTCGCACTGATGGTGCCAGGGACTACGTGTCCCACCTGCCCTTGCAGGCTTATGTGTGTGCACTTGCACCTATAGTGCTCGGGACTATGTGTACTGCCTGCTCTTGCTGGCCTGTGCGTGCGCACTTGCACCTATGGTGCTCGTGACTATGTCCAGCCTGCCATTGCAGGCCTGCGGGTGCGCACTTGCACCCAGAATGGGTAAATATCCAGTCTGCCATTGCAGGCTTCTGTGAGTGCAATGGAGCAGATGTTGCCAGGGTCTATGTGTACAGCCTGCTATCGCACTACCTATGAGGCTTGCTCTTCCCATAAGCTAACATGGGGAAGTACTCGACATTACTTCAGGCTGCAACAGTGGATTGCAGTGGAGCAGCTCATGATGTTTCCTATCAAAGGATTCGCAGTGCCAAATCCTTCCCAAGGTAAAGGTGGTTTAGGTATAACTCGCTTAGTAATGCCACTTATAGATTATGTTAATAAACAAAGTAGACGAACCCACTGGTCAAGACGACTCAGTTTCGTTTTTCGAGTGCCAGAAACCCACTAGGTTTGCAAAAAGAACCCTCACCCACCAACCTAGTTGGTGGCATGCTTTATCATTGGGTTTCCTACCGGGTAGCCGAATGCCACCCGGTTGTGCTTCAACGCCTGATTACAGCGGAGCAGGATTGGTGTTTGAGTGTGAAGTATGTGCTAAAGAAGTGGTGCAAATTAAAAATGTCTCTGTGGATCCTAATGATAAATTCTTTATTCCCAGTGGCCCAGGACAAGGTTAAAATCAAAATGCGGATAACATGTCAGATTGATTGGTCTTGGTTATCCGAATGGTCAACATGTTTCAGCCTCTTAAAAAATTAAAGGCTTTCTTCAGGACCAGGCTACGTGACGAGTGAGTGATGTGTGGCAAAAAGACGCCACGTAATCAGGCGTTGAAGCACAACCGGGTGGCATTCGGCTACCCGGTTGGGAACCCAATGATGAAGCATGCCACCAACTAGGTTGGTGGGTGAGGGTTCTTTTTACAAACCTAGTGGGGAAAAGCGAAACTGAGTCATCTTGACCAGTGGGTTCGTCCACTTTGTTTATTAATATTACCCTAGGGATAGGGACGCACCCCAGAAGCGATTCTTGCTCTCTCCTTTTATTCATACACTTATAGATTATGGGCATTTCTATGTTCTAAAACTCTTTGTGTGCCTTGCTGCCTGGCTCCAGTTGATACAGTAGGCCAGAGGAGCACATCTTTTTCATTCTCCAAAAGCAGCTATAAACCAAGGGCCTGCCCTTGCACAACAGACCTCTGCTATTTGAGGGTTGGGCGGAAAAGATTGGTAGGGGAGGTTGTGACACTCAGTCTCTTGGGGCCGGATCATGGCCCCATTAAAGATTAAGATCTGCATTCCATGGCCCCATGGCAGACAGGCCTGAAATTTAGGTGAGACATCTGTGGTTCAAAGGGAAACCCCCTGAACTACCTCCAACTTCAAAAGCACACTTCAGTATAACTACTGGTGCCATGCTTCAGCAAGTTAGAGATACGCTTGTGGGGGCGCGGGACTGGAGAACCTGGACTGCATGGTTCACACTGCTAGAGGAATCTGCACATGGAGGATAACTGTAAAAATATTGGCTGGCCTCGGCTGAAGAGCTGCTGAAGTGTGGTGCCCTGAAGTGTGCCCTCCAAGGGCTCGTTGGCGGGCCTCCTGTTCTCCCCCAGAGATCTCAGGGACATCAAAGATCTCCTATGAGGGGCCTACACCATCTAACTGTGACATCTGGAGAGTGGTGCTCTCGCAAGTGCCTACTTCATCTGCTGAATCCCAAAAGGCAGCGCAGTACTAAGAACTGTGACTGGAGACCGGATTGCCTAGTGCGGAGCCCCAGAAACCTTGCCCGCTTCTAAGATGTGTGATTCCTGTACCGCAGGCACCCTGACACTCATAAGCATCTTGTTGGTGGTTAGTGGAGTCACCCGTTGCGGGACCCCACTGGGTTCATTTAGTTGTTCGTGCCCCACCTCTCATCCATCACGCCGACTGCATACTCATTGCGTGCGGTGACCTATTCACAGGGGGCAACCCTCGGAGTTGGGGGTGTAACCATAGTAGTGCCTCATTCTACCTCATGTGGCTCTGCTGAACTTGTGCCTGAGTGTGTGACCGGACTGGTCTGGTGTAAACCAAGTCAACGTGCACCAGACGCTGTGCCTCATTTCCAGGGAGGTACAGACTTTGCAACTATTCGTTGTGTGTGACCGGAATTGCCTAGCGCAACCCATATCAACATGCACCGGTCACTGGCCTCATTTCCAGGGAGGTACAGAATTTTCAACTCTTCGTGTGTGTGAGCTGAAGTGTCTGATGTGACCCATACCAACGCACCCTAAACAGTGTGCCCGGACTGCCTGGGTACGACCCTGATCAACTTGTACCTGACGGGATGCCTACTATATCCGATAGGCTCCCCTACGTTATTCCCAATTCATTGTTGCTCCCTTTCGGACCCTCATCTCGGCGGACTAACTGGCCTCTCCTCACCTGGCCCCTCTCAAAGGCATCGTGGCCCCAGGTAGTAGTGAGAGAGATTGACTGGGCTGGAGGAACGCTTCCGAGACAGTTCGGAAGCTGGTCAAGAGACTGTGTGACTCCTTTGTGTTTTGAGACCTGTGGCTAACTTTCTGAGTGGTGGCTAAAACCCTGTTGTTTACGTCTACCTCTTAACCCCTTCGCTGCTAGGCCTTTTCCCCCCCTGTGCTAAGCCTTTTTTTGGCTATTTGGGGTAGTTTGCGCTTAGGCCCCTGTAACTTTTTGACCACATAAGGTATCCACGCCAAATTTGCGTCCTTTTCTTCCAACATCATGGGGATTCTAAAGGTACCCAGGGTTTGTGGATTCCCCTGGAGGCGACCCAGAAATTAGCCAAAATACAGCTAAAGTTTGGTTTTTTGGGGAAAAATCTGAAAAAAGTGCTGCAAATTAAAGCGTCTGGGTTTTTCCCTGCAAATGGTATCAAAAAAGGGTTTGTGGGGCTGAAATCACCATTTTCCCAGCTTTTAGGGAATGACAGACTTTTGTCAGAAAACCAAAAATGTTTACACAGTTTTGGCATTTTTCTGGGACATAGCCTATTTTTGCTATTTTTGTGCTTTCAACCTCCTTCCAGTTGATGGTAGAAATGGGTATGAAAGCAATAATGGATCCTGGAAAGCTATACATTTTAGTAAAGTAGACAAAATTCTGAATTCAGCAAGGGGTCATTTGTGTAGATCCTTCAAGGTTTCTTTATAGAAACTAACAGTTAAATATAGGAAAAATTGAAAATTAGTTGAAAAAAACAGTCTTTTGTGTCAACGTTTTCACCTGTAACTTCTTCTAATTATGACAGCTCTTTGAAAGCAATATACCGTTACATCTGCGGGACCTTACTGGTTGTGGGGATATATAGGACTTGTAGGTTCCCCAAGAACCTGACGAACCCAGAGCCAAAAACTGAGCAGCGACTTGCAATGGTTTTTTATTATGTACCGGGTATATAGCAATTATTCTGGGAAAATGTATACATGGAAAAATCGGTATGAAAGACACCTATGTATTTCTGAAATGGAAACAAAATATAGAGTTTAGGAACAATAGATATTTGCACATTTCCAAAATTGGGAATACTCATACTAGCATGAGAATTATCGGTCATTTTTCAAAATGACTTCTTTTTACACATTGTCTTTCATTTGGAAGGCAGAAATGCATTGAAAGTCAATAGGTAATAACATTTGCTTTACAAATCTGAATTACTCTAAGTCTCCCGATAAAAATGGTACCTCACTTGTGTGGGTAGGCATAGTGCCCATGACAGGAAACGGCTCAAAACGCAACGTGAACACACCACAATTTCACAATGAAAAATTACCCTTTTTTTGCAAAGTGCCTAGCTGTAGTTTTTGAACCCTAGCTCTGCCGGCAACTAGGGAAACCTAGCAAACCTATAAATTTTTGAAAACTAGACACCCAGGGGAATCCAGGATGGGGTGACTTGACTGGCTCTCACCAGGTTCTGTTACCCAGAATCCCTTGCAAACCTAAACAAATTTCAAAAAAACAAAATTTTCCTCACATTTCTGTGGTGGAAAGTACTGGAATCTGCATGGATCCACAAATTTCTACCCACCCCGTGTTCCCCAAAGTCTTCCGAGAAAAATGGTACCTCACTTGCGTGGGTAGGCCTAGTGCCCGCGACAGGAAACGGCGCAAAACGCAACGTGGACACACCACAATTTCACAGTGAAAAATGACCCTTTTTTGGCAAAGTGCCTAGCTGTAGTTTTTTAACCCTAGCTCTGCCGGCACCCAGGGAAACCTAGCAAACCTATACATTTCTGGAAAACTAGACACCCAGGGAAATCCAGGATGGGGTGACTTGACTGGCTCTCACCAGGTTCTGTTACCCAGAATCCCTTGCAAACCTAAAAAATTGTCAAAAAAACCACATTTTCCTCACATTTCTGTGGTGGAAAGTCCTGGAATCTGCGTGGATCCACAAATTTCCACCCACCCCGAGTTCCCCAAAGTCTTTAGAGAAAAATGGTACCTTACTTGCATGGGTGGGTCAAGTACCCGCGACAGGCAAGGGCCCAAAACCTATTGAGGCGACATCAAAATTACCTATCACAAACCAACCTGGTTTTGCAAGGGGGGTCCCATTGCTTTTGGCCCGGGGCTCGGCGGCCACCTAGGGAAACCTACCAAACCCACACATTTTAGAAAACTAGACACCCGGGGGATTCCAGGGAGGTATGGCTTGCGTGGATCCCCCAACGTTTTCTTACCCAAAATCCCCTGCAAACCTGAAATTTAGCTGAAAAAATCACTTTTTTCACACATTTTTGTGTGGGAAAGTTGTGGCATCACCAGGCTGACACAAATTTACTACCACCCAGCGTTCCCGCAGGTCTCCCGATAAAAATGGTGCCTCACTCGTGTGGGAGGCCCAAGTACCCGCGGCAGGCAAGGGCCCAAAACGTATTGAGGCGACTTCAAAATTGCCTATCACAAAACAACCTGGATTTGCAAGGGGGGTCCCATGACTTTTTGGCCCGGGGCTCGGCGGCCACCTAGGGAAACGTACCAAACCCATACATTTCTGAAAACTAGACACCCGGGGGATTCCAGGGAGGTATAGCTTGTGTGGATCCCCCAACGTTTTCTTACCCAGAATCCCCTGCAAACCTGACATTTAGCTGAAAAAACCCACTTTTTTCACACATTGTTGTGTGGGAAAGTTGTGGCAGCACCGGGCTGACACAAATTTCCTACCACCCAGTGTTCCCCCACGTCTCCCGATAAAAATGGTGCCTCACTTGTGTGGGAGGCCCAAGTACCCGCGACAGGCAAGGGCCCAAAACGTATTGAGGCAATATCAAAATTGCCTATCACAAAATGACCTGGTTTTGAAAGGGGGGTCCCATGAATTTTTGTCCCGGGGCTCCGCGGCCACCTAGGGAAACCTACCAAACTCACACATTTCTGAAAATTAGACACCCGGGGGATTCCAGGGAGGTATGGCTTGCATGGATCCCCCAACGTTTTCTTACCCATAATCCCCTGCAAACCTCAAATTTAGCTGAAAAAATCACCTTTTCCACACATTTTTGTGTGGGAAAGTTGTGGCATCACCGGGCTGACACAAATTTCCTACCACCCAGTGTTCCCCCAGGTCTCCCGATAAAAATGGTGCCTCATTTGTATGGGAGGCCCAGGTACCCGCGACAGGCAAGGGCCCAAAACGTATTGTGGCGACATCAAAATTGCCTATCACAAAACGACCTGGTTTTGCAAGGGGGGTCAATTGGGTTTTTGGCCCCGTGCTCGGTGGCCACCTAGGGAAACCTACCAAAACCACACATTTCTGAAAACTAGACACCCGGGGGATTCTAGGGAGGTATGGCTTGCATGGATCCCTCAACGGTTTCTTACCCAGAATCCCCTGCAAACCTGAAATTTAGCTGAAAAAAATCAATTTTTTCACACATTTTTGTGTGGGAAAGTTGTGGCATCACCGGGCTGACACAAATTTCCTACCACCCAGTGTTCCCCCAGGTCTCCCGATAAAAATGGTGCCTCACTTGTGTGGGAGGCCCCAGAATCTGCGACAGGCAAGGGCCCAAAACGTATTGAGGCGACATCAAAATTGCCTATCACAAAACGACCTGGTTTTGCAAGGGGGTCCCATGACATTTTGGCCCGGGGCTCGGTGGCCACCTGGGGTAACCTACCAAACCCACACATTTCTGAAAACTAGACACCCGGGGGATTCCAGGGAGGTATGGCTTGCATGGATCCCCCAACGTTTTCTTACCCAGAATCCCCTGCAAACCTGACATTTAGCTGAAAAAACCCACTTTTTTCACACATTGTTGTGTGGAAAGTTGTGGCAGCACCGGGCTGACACAAATTTCCTACCACCCAGTGTTCCCCACGTCTCCCGATAAAAATGGTGCCTCACTTGTGTGGGAGGCCCAAGTACCCGCGACAGGCAAGGGCCCAAAACGTATTGAGGCAATATCAAAATTGCCTATCACAAAATGACCTGGTTTTGAAAGGGGGGTCCCATGAATTTTTGTCCCGGGCTCCGCGGCCACCTAGGGAAACCCTACCAAACTCACACATTTCTGAAAATTAGACACCCGGGGGATTCCAGGGAGGTATGGCTTGCATGGATCCCCCAACGTTTTCTACCCATAATCCCCTGCAAACCTCAAATTTAGCTGAAAAATCACCTTTTCCACACATTTTTGTGTGGGAAAGTTGTGGCATCACCGGGCTGACACAAATTTCCTACCACCCAGTGTTCCCCAGGTCTCCCGATAAAAATGGTGCCTCATTTGTATGGGAGGCCCAGGTACCCGCGACAGGCAAGGGCCCAAAACGTATTGTGGCGACATCAAAATTGCCTATCACAAAACGACCTGGTTTTGCAAGGGGGTCAATTGGGTTTTGGCCCCGTGCTCGTTGGCCACCTAGGGAAACCTACCAAAACCACACATTTCTGAAAACTAGACACCCGGGGATTCTAGGGAGGTATGGCTTGCATGGATCCCTCAACGGTTTCTTACCCAGAATCCCCTGCAAACCTGAAATTTAGCTGAAAAAAATCAATTTTTTCACACATTTTGTGTGGGAAAGTTGTGGCATCACCGGGCTGACACAAATTTCCTACCACCCAGTGTTCCCCCAGGTCTCCCGATAAAAATGGTGCCTCACTTGTGTGGGAGGCCCCAGAATCTGCGACAGGCAAGGGCCCAAAACGTATTGAGGCGACATCAAAATTGCCTATCACAAAACGACCTGGTTTTGCAAGGGGGTCCCATGACTTTTTGGCCCGGGGCTCGGTGGCCACCTGGGGTAACCTACCAAACCCACACATTTCTGAAAACTAGACACCCGGGGGATTCCAGGGAGGTATGGCTTGCATGGATCCCCCAACGTTTTCTTACCCAGAATCCCCTGCAAACCTGAAATTTAGCTGAAAAAATCACTTTTTTCACACATTTTTGTGTGGGAAAGTTGTGGCATCACCACCCTAATTCAAATGTGCCCAAAAAAAATCCCTGGCATCTAGTGGACTTTCTGCCCCCCCCTGGGGGGCAGATGGGGGCATTAGCCCCCACCCTAATTAAAATTTACACACAAAAAATCCCTGGCGTCTAGTGGGCTGTTTATACCCCCGGGGGGTGCAGATTGGGGGCTACTGCCCCATCTGCCCCCAGGGGGGGCAGGAAGGCTGTAATCTTTGCAGCGGAGGGTGGGGGCTGCCAAACAGCCCCCACCCTAATTCAAATTTGCCCCCAAAAATCTCTGGCGTCTAGTGGGCTTTTGCCCCCCCGGCGGGGCAGATTGGGAGCTAATGCCCCCATCTGCCCCCCCGGGGGGGCAGAAAGTCCACTAGACGCCAGGGATTTTTTGGGGCAAATTTTAATTAGGGTGTGGGCTGCCCAAAACGGGCATGCCAATGCCCCCACCCTAATTATAATGTGCCCAGAAAAATCCCTGGCGTCTACTGGGCTTTTTGCCCCCCCGGGGGGAAGATTGGGGGCTAATGCCCCCATATGCCCCCCAGGGGGGCCAGAAAGGCGGTAAGTTTTGTGGGGGAGGGGTGGGGGCATTGGCATGCCCATTTTGGGCAGCCCCACCCTAATTCAGGTTTGCCCCAAAAAATCCCTGGCGTCTAGTGGGCTTTTTGCTCCCCCGGAGGGGCAGATTGGGGGCTACTGCCCCCATCTGCCCCCCAGGGGGGGCAGAAAGGCTGTCATTTTTGCGGGGGGTGGGGGCATGGGCATGCCCATATTGGCCAGCCCCCACCACTAATTATAATTTTTTTAAAAATCCCTGGTATCTAGTGGGCCTTCTGCCCCGGGGGCAGAAAGACTGTAATTTTTGCGGACGGGGGTGGGGGCATCGGCATGCCCATTTTGGGCAGCCCCCACCCTAATGCAATTTAGCAGTAAAAATTCCTGGCGTATAGTGGGCTTTTTGCCCACCCCGGAGGGGCAGATTGGGGGCTACTGCCCCCAACTGCCCCCCAGGGGGGGCAGAAAGGCTGTAAATTTTGTGGGGGTGGGGGTGGGGGCATGGACATGCCCTTTATGGGCAGCCCCCACCCTAATAACTAATGCGCCCAAAAATAAGTCCCTGGCGTCTAGTGGGCTTTTTGCCCCACCCGGGGGGCAAAAAGACTAAATAACACCAAATTTATTTGGGGGAGCAAAGCCCTTGCCCAAGGGGCCGCTCCCTCCTCCCTGTTGTCTAGTGGGTGGATCTCTGCTTGAGGATCGCCCTCCTGGGGCGATCCCCAACCAGGGATCCACTGAGAAGGGTACCATTGGAAAGGAGATTCTCCCATTTCCAATTATACCTCTCCCGTCTTTCTACGTGCCCGGGGGGCTGAGATAGCCCCCTGAGCACATAGAAAGTGAAACTGAAATGAGCCTAACGGCTCATTTCAGTTTCGGTTTCTGTGCAATGAGGACAGCGCGACGTGCGCGCTAATCCTCATTGCACAGAAACTCAGGGAGGGGCCTCTGGAGCTGGGGAAGCTCTTCCCCAGCTCCCGAGGCTTTGGGAGAGAAGGAAATCCTTCTGCTGTCTGCAGCAGAGGGATTTCGTGCCCCTGGCCTCATGACGGAATGGTTCCGTCATGAGCACAGGGGCACCGATGCTCATGACGGAACCATTCCGTCATGAGCATCGAAGGGGTTAATTCAACTTTTTACTTTCTCCACCTGAGAACCCAGTTTAAGTGGGGCCTGGGGATCTTCCATCTGGGGTTATAGGATAGTCAGGGTGAAAGGAAGGGTGGCGGGAGCTTTCGGTCTGTCGGTCTGCAGAGTGTTTTCAATTGACCTGCTGAGTATCAGTGCACCGCATTAGGGTGCTGAGTGTGTATGAGTGCAAGAACGTTCTGTATGGACTAGGCTGGTATCAGTATCACTGAGTAACGGTGGGGTGTGAGTGTATGTTTGTGGGAGTGACACTATGTGCACTGCCGGTGTTTCATAACATTCACCGGCGGTGTGGTTTTCTACATTGATTTCATACCAAAAGCACCTAAAATTTGACACTGGTTTTACCCGCGTGGCCATGGCCCGCGGTGCTGCTAACAAGTGGTCTAATTTCCTGAATGTACATGTTTCTGATTTCCGTGTGACCCAGGGTGTCTCCTATAACTGTGTGGGATTAAATTATAAGGATTGTTGGGGTGGGGTTGGGGTGTATAGCTTGTTTCACCGCATAAGGGTGCTCTGTGGGGAGTTGGATTAGGAATTGTCCCCAGTGTGCATATTCTTGATATTATCACAACACGAGTGGGCCTAGTACTGCTAGTTATATTTCCAAGTGTGATTTATGCCCAGAAGTACAAGATGTTTATATTGCATTGATTATATAGGTGTGTTGAATACAAACGATTTTTACATATGTCTTGGGTGAAGTCTCTTTTGGACCGCATGGGGTATTTATTGTTAGTGAGTGCTGTGCTGATGCTTTACACATTGCCTCTGTGATGAGCGTGACGGCTCAGTGACAAGCTGCCCAAGGGTGAGCACAGGTTATACAGCAAGTGTAATCACCTGCCCCTGATGGGAGTGGTAGATTCTGCCTGGCTAGGGCATCATTTCAGCCAACCAGAAAACACAGCTTCCAACAATGGCTGTGCCAAAAGTGTCCCTGAACCAGAATCATCTGTGTTTTGAACCAGATGTGAGAGTGTCTGAGGAAGAAGGAAGCCTCTAGGGAGTCTGGGTGTGCTGCACACTCCAGTGTGTGCTCCTGGAGCTCTGAAGGACCGTGACTGGGAAGTGTCCCTTAGGGGCGGAGACTGTGTGCAGTTCAAAGACTAACAGTAGAAGACATGGACATCAACCTCCTCCTGAACCACATGTGAATACTCCCCTGGGGTGCCTGGCCTGACACGATTCTGAATGCCTAGTTGTCCAGCTCCATCGACAACATGGCGCCTTGAGTTCGGATAAACAGCAAGAGGGCATGCACGAACATTGGACCTCCAAACGTCTAGGTGAGTCTGAGCATCGGGCATTCGACTAGCAAGCCCATGGTGGCTGAAAGCCTTAGGTACTGAGCACATGCCACTTGTAGGAAACCACTGAACCTTGCGTTTGTGATGGCCTTAATCAACGAGTCAATAGGAGAACAGTGCCCTTGCTCCCTCCAGCCTCTGAGTACATGATGGTAAAACCAGGCACAAAAAGTAAGCAAGGCTTAGGCAGCCATGTTTACTTTCTGTAATTTCTGCTAGTTGCCCTCACACTAGCTTCTCAGCATAAACTGAGATACTGTTAATGGGTTATGGACAAGTGGTTAGTGCTGTGACGTCATGAAGGGTAAAACAATGTGTGATGTCACTTCTGCAGCCCGTGGCATGTTTCGATGCCCATACTGGTCCATTGGAGGCAGGTGATCCAAGAGCAGTTGTTTAAGATATCCCAGCATCCTCCCCACTGTGCCGCAAAAGGATTAGGAACCTTACAAGATGGCGGAGGTCAGATTTTAATACCTGATGTGTCAGGAGGAGTTCTTGTTTCTGTTGCTGCTGCTGTTTTTGTCACTGTCGCTTCTGTTGCTACTGTTGTTGTTGGTCCTATATCTGAAACAAAGATACTTGGTTACTCATTCATGTGTAGTGGAATTTATTAATGCATCAATATTGATACATTTTGCAGAAATGTTTTTTTGGATACACCGAAATAGTTTCTAACAAAGAAATCTAATTTATGTCAGTTATTATAAGAACCATTAAAATCAAAAGATGCAATTTGATTATCGTACAGTTTATTAATTACAAATCTGGAGTACATAAAGGTACCAGAATGTAAATTTTCAGTTTATCAGGAACCTACCTAAATGGCAGCAGACTAGAAGCAAAGACTAATTGATGAGTACACAGCACCCATTGCTTACATGCATTACCGACAAAGGATCCTTAAGAGGGACGAAATTCCTCCTGTAGATTCTACTCCAGAAACCATAGAATTTTCAGTTTCCCATTGTAAGAAATTTGGTTACTGTTTGGGGGAGTCGAAACCCTACCCAAGCAGCAGCCACAATCCTTGTCAGGGTGAGGCACAAGGAAACCCCAAATTAACTTGTGCTCAACCCTCTGGTAGCTTGGCACTGAGCAGTTAGGCTTAGCTTAGAGGCAATGTGCAAAGTATTTATGCAACACTTCAAACAGTAATAAAGCGAAAACACAACACAAGAAAATAACAACACTAACTTAGAAACATAGAGAAAAATCTAATAAATAAATCAAGATGAAAGCTACAAAAATCCAAGCAGTAATACTGGAAATGTGCAATTTGAAAGATTGAAGTGAAAATAGCACCAAAAAGTCCAAAGCTCCACTCGTGGTTATCTGGTCCTGCAAGACCAGGATTAAGTCACAAGTTCATGTCGACTGCGATGAAGCACGGGTGGGATACAGGGATCAAGTTAATTCCGCTGAAAAGTTACCTTCTCAGTCCAGTGTAAAGAGTCCCTTTCACACTGGATTGTGCCGCGAGGAGCAGAGAAGCATAGGGGATGGATGTCTATGTAGCGCGAAGAAAGAGGCCTGGCTTTGCTGATGGTCATTGATATAGCTCGAAAAATCCTCTTATTGATGCAAGGAAGCTGAAAATGCCACTTTTAGAAAGTTGCAAAAAGAACAATTGATGGACAGAATGCAGAACAGTGTCATACATTTACCCCAGTACAGAGATCTGGGCCTAAATCCATCATTTTTTTGCTCACCATGCCATTCCAGTTTGAACCCAGCCATATGCAAATCAGTCTTGACCCTGTGCCCAATGGGAACAGTCCAGCCCGAACTGCCAGGCCAGGTCCTGCCTGGACTGGAAACAAGCATCTTAGGACCGGTTTCGGGTTTCAGCCCTCATCAGCCAGGATAGCTTGACTCCAGTGGCATGGAGAGCACGGGACCCACATCTGGGCATACCCGTCCCATTCGGGGTGACAAATGCAAAAAAAACAATTCATGGACAGAATGCAGAACAATGTCATACATTCACCCCAGTACAGAGTTCTGGACCTAAATCCACTGTTTTTTTTCTCACCATGCAATTCCAGTTTGAACCCAGCCATATACAAATCAGTCTTGACCCTGTGCCCAATGGGAACAGTCCAACCCGAAATGCCAGGCCAGGTCCTACCTGGACTGGAAACAAGCATCCTAGGACCGGTTTCGGGTTTCAGCCCTCATCAGCCAGGATAGCTTGACTCCAGTGGCATGGAGAGCACGGGACCCACATCTGGGCATACCCGTCCCATTCAAGGTGACAAATGCAAAAAAAACAATTCATGGACAGAATGCAGAACAATGTCATACATTCACCCCAGTACAGAGTTCTGGACCTAAATCCATTGTTTTTTTTCTCACCATGCCATTCCAGTTTGAACCCAGCCATATGCAAATCAGTCTTGACCCTGTACCCAATGGGAGCAGTCCAACCCGAAAAGCCAGGCCAGGTCCTACCTGGACTGGAAACAAGCATCCTGGGACCGGTTTCGGGGTTTCAGCCCTCATCAGCCAGGATAGCTTGACTCCAGTGGCATTGAGAGCACGGGACCCACGTCTGGGCATACACTTCCCACTCGGGGTGACAAATGCAAAAAGAACAATTGCTGGACAGAATGCAGAACAATGTCATAATTCACCCCAGTACAGAGATCTGGGCCTAAATCCATCATTTTTTTGCTCACCATGCCATTCCAATTTGAACCCAGCCATATACAAATCAGTCTTGACCCTGTGCCCAATGGGAACAGTCCAGCCAGAACTGCCTAGCCAGGTCCTCTCTGGACTGGAAACAAGCATCGTAGGACCGGTTTCGGGGTTTCACCCCTGATCAGCCAGGATAGCTTGACTCCAGTGGCATGGAGAGCACGGGACCCACATCTGGGCATACCCGTCCTTTCGGGGTGGCAAATACAAATAGAACAATTGATGGACAGAATGCAGAACAATGTCATACCTTCACCCCAGTTCAGAGATCTGGGCCTAAATCCATTGTTTTTTTCCTCATCATGCCATTCCAGTTTGAACACAGCCATATGCAAATCAATCTTGACCCTGAGCCCAATGGGAACAGTCCAGCCCGAACTGCCAGGCGAGGTCCTCCTTGGACTGGAAACAAGCATCCTAGGACCGGTATCGGGGTTTCACCCCTCATCAGCCAGGATAGCTTGACTCCGGTGGCATGGAGAGCACGGGACCCACGTCTGGGCATACCCATCCCACTCGGGGTGACAAATGCAAACAGAACAATTGATGGACAGAATGCAGAACAATGTCATACATTCACCTCAGTACAGAGATCTGGGCCTAAATCCATCGTTTTTTTGCTCTCCATGCCATTTCAGTTTGAACCCAGCCATATGCAAATCAGTCTTGACCCTGTGCCCAATGGGAACAGTCCAGCCCGAACTGCCAGGCCAGGTCCTCCCTGGACTGGAAACAAGCATCCTAGGAACGGTTTCGAGGTTTCACCCCTCATCAACCAGGAAAGCTTGACTCCAGTGGCATGGAGAGCACGGGACCCACGTCTGGGCATACCCAACCCACTCGGAGTGACAAATGCAAAAAGAACAATTGATGGACAGAATGCAGAACAATGTCATACATTCACCCCAGGACAGAGATCTGGGCCTAAATCCATAATTGTTTTGTTCACCATGCCATTCTAGTTTGAAACCAGCCATATGCAAATCAGTCTTGACCCTGTGACCAATGGTAACAGTCCAGTCCGAACTGCCAGGCCAGGTCCTCCCCGGACTGGAAACAAGCATCCTGGGACCGGTTTTGGGGTTTCAGCCCTTATCAGCCTGTAGTGTAGTTCCTATTTCCTAATAGGCTCTGCGCATTGGAATAATATACCCTATAGGTTTGACATAGGACTGAGGTCAGTATGCCCCTATCGAGTATATTAAACTTAATTACTTTGTACCAGCTAACTCAGAGGCCACTAGAAACTCCTTGTAAACAAGAAGGGAGTAGTTTCTGGCAACCGCATAAACATGACAACTTTGTTTCCCTTTAGAATTGGAACACTCTCAGAATCGTGGAAACAACAGATAACAGTTTCACTCAGCTAATTGTGCATGCTTAGTTTCTTCAGAGTTACACAGAAAGAATAGACGGCGTTTCAATAAAAGGATTTATTGAACAGTCTTGTTTCTCGTGTAAGAGATATGAGCTGTTACAATCATAAGACAGTATGCGAGATATATTATGTACAGCGTAAGCAGTAGAAAGAAATAATACTGCGCTAGCATGATCTTTTAGCTATGACACATATATTCATATACATAAATAACATAAGCTAAAAATGCGAGTACTCATAAGATGCTTCTCTAACTAGTTCTACCCCAGTGTACCTAACCTAAGTGTAGTGCAAGGTAAGAAGTAGGTGATGTATTCTATAGTATGGTATGCTATAGTATGCCAAGTCTGGTATGCCAAGAGTCCCTCTAGGTTCTAGTCAGCTCCATACCTTGAGAAGGAGAGAGGTGGGAATCTCTTTCCGGGTTTCGAACTCTAACACCCCGCGAAGGGAGTCAGAACACTGGAAGCTGGATTCTCTGCGAGCAGGGATGACAGCGTCTCTTGTCAGTGCGTCAGGCCGGGACACGGGCTCCTCTAAAGTCGAGGTCTCCTCCTACTTGCTTGGGTAAGGGAAGGTATATTTATACCTGGTAGGTGCCTTGGAATGTTAGCATTGACGTAAAGTCGGGCAGAGGAAGACGTCAGGAATGAACCCTTAAGGAATAGCGGTTCATGCATAATAAATGAGTTCTTGGAGAAATCAATAATCCTGTGCTTTTGGGAACTCCCAAGAGCTTAAGGGTCCGGTTTCTAAGAACTCGTTGTGACGTTGGGGTGAACGGATGTAGGTGACCATGCCTGTATTTGGATAGCATGGCTAATGCCTAAATAAGGACTGGGATCTTATGCCTATATAAGGGCAATGCGAATTGTGCCTATATAAGGACATGTATCAGGAAAACCTATATACGGACACCTAAAGCGGAATATAACACCCACTCCACTTTCGAATGAACGATAATACTAAGGGGTCGATTCCGATTCGGGCCGGAAAAAGCACCGACCGACTCGGATCCGGAAAAAATACCGACCGACACGTACCAGTGGCGCCCGACACGCCAAGTACGATGCAAGCCGCGATAAATCCGACCGACACGTCAGGAAACCAAGCCGACCGACCGAGCCGCTCGGAAAATAGCAATCCGGCCGGAAAACACGCGAATCCAACCGACCGACACGCACCCGGAACAAATCCGACCGAATCGTACCCGCCAACTCCAACCTGCAAAGTACGATGCAAGGCGCGAAAACACGACCGAGTCGGACGGAGGACAAGCCGCACGACCGACACGCATACAAAACCGAGCCGAAGCAACACAATACACCGCGACCGACGCGTACGCAGCATACAAAACTGCACAAACACAGCGTGAACGAAACGGAAAACACCGTACGAGACCAATGCAGGGTCCGACTCGGTCACAAGAACGTTTCCAACATACACAAACAGCACAAAGGAAAAATCAACCAAAAAAAGGCCAAACAAGCAATTACCAAGCCAATAAATACTGGGGGTGGGGACAGAGAACAAAGACACACCAACAACTCCACCTATATAAAGGACACAAATCACTACCATGAGCCTTTGCAAATGCCATTCCACTGCCAGCACCCAAGAGAAAGCAACCACACACCCACAGCTCATCCCTCACACAAGCCACACACCAGCAGCACACCAACAAATACCTACCTCACATACACCCAGCACAACACACACCCACACACCCTCACCTGCACACCAACACACACATCACCCACCATCACCAACCATCACCATGCCCCCAAGAAGAATCCCAAGTTTCTAGATTGTGAATTGGAAGTCCTGGTAGACGAGATCCTCAGGGTGGAGCCACAGCTGTTTGGCACATTGGTCCAACAGACCCCCATGTCGCAGAAAACCAAGATGTGGGAGAGGATCATCAACAGGGTGAACGCCCAATCACCATGTCGGCGCACAAAGACGGACATCCAGAACAGGTGGTATGACGTGCGCAGGAGGGTCCGGGAGCTGCTCAAGAAAGACTACCACCTGAGCCAATACACCGGCAGTGGCCCTCCTGCCAAGCCAGTATACCTCAGGCCCTGGGAGGAGAAGGTGCGGGCCATCCTTCCGCCAGTGAGCGTATATGGACTAGAGGACATCCCAGAGCCTGGTGAGTACACAACAAATGTACACAATAAACTGCCACAAAACACACACATCACTGTCAAGGGGAGAGTCAAACCATGCACTCATAGCAATTACACAGCAACTAGAACAGAATCATCCCAAAATGTGTATGTCAGTCAGATAAACACAACACATGCCATCAAAAAAGTCACATCCAACTGTGCCAACACATGTACAAACACAACCACAACTACAGCTAGGCAGTGGCACAAATAGAACTAACACACACATCCACACATGTAGCCACCACAACAACACCAACACACAGTGAAGACCACTCAAAGGAAGGAATTCTGTGTATGCTGGCCAAGTCAGTGTAGCCAATAGCATCATGGGAGTCGCAGTCACACATATTGCCCCCCCACAACTGTCCCATCAACACCACCCTGAACCATGCTCACATCACAGGGAGTGGAGAAGGACTCACAAGATGGCTGACACTGGCTACTGCTGTGGGGAGCACAAGGCCCTGCTGCCAACTGTGCACCAACAAACAGCAGGACACCACTGACTGACATCCTGAGAGACAACTTACACTCCCTGCAATGCAAGCACGTTCCATGGTGGGATATCTGGCTGGCTGGCTGGGTGGGAAGGGAGACTTGCAGCACTGACCATAGTCACCAGCACCTCCCCTCACACCCCCCCAACACAAACTCCACAGTACCCACCTGGTAGAATGCAATGCCCTCCATCCTAACACAAGATCCCACAAAGCACCACCACCCTGGGTTATGTTGTGTGAAGCACAGGGACACTCTTGGGACTCTTAGCCAAACAACTGCCAGGACAACACTCCCAGCCATCCTGTCAGCACAGCCAGCCCACCCCACAGGGAAGCAGAGTCAAAGGAAGGAAGCATGGGCATGCTGGGAAGGGGGTGGAGGCAATAGCATGATGGGAGTCGTAGTCACAGACATTGCTCAGCCTCACAACTGGCCCATCAACACCACCCTGAACCATGCTCACATCACAGGGAGTGGAGAAGGACTCACAAGATGGCTGACACTGGCTACTGCTGTGGGGAGCACAAGGCCCTGCTGCCAACTGTGCACCAACAAACAGCAGGACACCACTGACTGACATCCTGAGAGACAACTTACACTCCCTGCAATGCAAGCACGTTCCATGGTGGGATATCCGGCTGGCTGGGTGGGAAGGGGGACTTGCAGCACTGACCATAGTCACCAGCACCTCCCCTCACACCCCCCCAACACAAACTCCACAGTACCCACCTGGTAGAATGCAATGCCCTCCATCCTAACACAAGATCCCACAAAGCACCACCACCCTGGGTTATGTTGTGTGAAGCACAGGGACACTCTTGGGACTCTTAGCCAAACAACTGCCAGGACAACACTCCCAGCCATCCTGTCAGCACAGCCAGCCCACCCCACAGGGAAGCAGAGTCAAAAGGAAGGAAGCATGGGCATGCTGGGAAGGGGGTGGAGGCAATAGCATGATGGGAGTGGTAGTCACAGACATTGCTCAGCCTCACAACTGGCCCATCAACACCACCCTGAACCATGCTCACATCACAGGGAGTGGAGAAGGACTCACAAAATGGCTGACACTGGCTACTGCTGCGGGGAGCACAAGGCCCTGCTGGGAACTGTGCACCAACAAACAGCAGGACACCACTGACTGACATCCTGAGAGACAACTTACACTCCCTGCAATGCAAGCACGTTCCATGGTGGGATATCCGGCTGGCTGGGTGGGAAGGGGGACTTGCAGCACTGACCATAGTCACCAGCACCTCCCCTCACACCCCCCCAACACAAACTCCACAGTACCCACCTGGTAGAATGCAATGCCCTCCATCCTAACACAAGATCCCACAAAGCACCACCACCCTGGGTTATGTTGTGTGAAGCACAGGGACACTCTTGGGACTCTTAGCCAAACAACTGCCAGGACAACACTCCCAGCCATCCTGTCAGCACAGCCAGCCCACCCCACAGGGAAGCAGAGTCAAAAGGAAGGAAGCATGGGCATGCTGGGAAGGGGGTGGAGGCAATAGCATGATGGGAGTGGTAGTCACAGACATTGCTCAGCCTCACAACTGTCCCATCAACACCACCCTGAACCATGCTCACATCACAGGGAGTGGAGAAGGACTCACAAGATGGCTGACACTGGCTACTGCTGTGGGGAGCACAAGGCCCTGCTGCCAACTGTGCACCAACAAACAGCAGGACACCTCTGACTGACATCCTGAGAGACAACTTACACTCCCTGCAATGCAAGCACGTTCCATGGTGGGATAACTGACTGGGTGGGTGGGTGGGTGGGAAGGAGGTCTGGCTGTCAACCAAACACAATCAATGCAGACCATGTTCACACCCCAGAGAATACATAGAAATGCCCAAATAATGCAGGACAATGTGCCACACCAATATCAACCCCTGACTGTGACGACTTAGGACAATACAATGTACAGGCCCGCACCCCGAGGCACAGTCACAACTGTCAGGTGTGTCAACCACTGATGCCTGCAGAAACATGACATACATTGTTTGTGTCTCCCAAAAACAGGTGATGATAGGGACACAGCAGCAGACGCTGAGGAGTCCCAGTCCCAGGCTCAAGAGGATGCCGAGCTCACTGGCGTCGTACAGCCTCTGTCCTCCTCGGACGATGAAGAACAACCTGGCACATCCGGTGCAAGTCAACATGCTGCACCAGCAGGACCACCAGCTGCAGCACCAGCAGGTCCACCAGCTGCACCCCCTGCACCCACCCCTCCAACGACTGTCACCACGAATACCATCCCTGCCGACATGGACAGAATAAGGAACAACACCAGCGCAGTGACCCTGGACCAACCTGGGGCCATGGACACCACCACCACCACCAACCCCGAGGTGGACCAGGGTTATCTGTGCGTGCAACTGCACACACTGCACATGTCAGCAGGGGTGGTGGGAGGGGTGGGAGACAGAGGTCGCTGCTTGCAGACGTTGCTGGTGTGCATGAAGACCCACAACTGGTACGCATAGCTGATGCGTACCAGTCCAGCACCGGAGAGCTCAGCCAGGTAGTGGGGCTCCTCAGAGACATCAAACAGCAGCAGGCTGCCCATCATGCCCGCTTGGACTCCCACATGTCCCATGTGGAGTCACACATGTCACGTGTGGACTCCCACATGTCACGTGTGGACTCCCACATGACCCGCGTGGAGTCCAAGTGGGATGTACTACATGAGATGACGGCGGTGCACAGGGACATTTTACAATGCCTCCGCCAGATGAACAGCAACCAGTCCACACCTCCCTGTGTGCCAACAACATCTGGTACCGAACAAACTGCAACTGCCACAGGGAGGGAGGAGGACTCTGGCGGAGAGTCCCCTGCACCGCAGCAGCCTGCACTTGAGGGCCCCCCCAAGAAGAGGGGTCGTCCGAGGAGGGGAAAGTGAGAGGCTGATGGCCAAGCGCAACTCCCAGGAAGCCTGAACCTGTTCTGGATTTTCGCCTTTGTGCACAGACTGTTCACCCTGTTGATGGCAACACTACTCCCACACATTGCATGGGGAGTACAAGTTGGAACAATGTGTCAGACAACTGTGGCCCCGATACTGGGGATCCTGTCTACCTGGACTTTCTATTCATCTAGGAACTTGGGATTGCAAGATTCATGTACAGCACAATCCATCCTATGCACTATTATCACAGATGTATCACAATAAACACAATAATACACCATACTTGCCTCTGTCGTGATTCCAACGTGGGTGCTGTTATGGGGATGATGAACAACAAAATTACACTGTGTATGCGAACTGCAACAGCAAGGACAACACAGGCATGTGAGTACAGGCAACGTGACACATATGAGGGAGACACACCACCAGGGCTACACAACACATACACACCTAGGCCATCTGACTCATTGCCTACACTGATGTTGCCAGGGAAGACGGTGCAATGCACAGACACCACACCCATTCCCAGTTGTAGTCAAGTAGCCCACAGGTGCAGTAAGCAAATGGCAGTCAAATGTGTGACCACAGACAACGCACATCACTAAGTGAAGCACAGGTTTATTACACAGTAGCAACATGCCGTAACCACTACAGATGCAAGGTAACCCCACCTGGTAGCGGGCACACAGTCAACAACTGTAGACAGAAGGAAGTCCATGGGTGTGGCGCACATCACCTGTAGGGACACAACAGCTACCAGCCTGGATGTGCAATCACGTTGTCGGTGGACACAGTTGACCAAACGAATCTGAAAGTACCCTGTGAAGGACAGAAATGACACACAGTCAAAAGCAATGGAGTACAGGACAGAACAGCAAAACTCATGCACAATACATGTTACAAGATACCCACCCAGAACCAAGTTAGCATGTCAACACTGTTGGGGAGTACAGCCCACCTGTAAGCACACATCGCAACACACATCCAGTCAAGTAGCCCATGGACACACTCCAACAGCACCAGAGCACCACCCACACATCATGCCAACTCACATCATTGACATGACACCTCAGGATACTCACATTCAGCTAAAGAAGTTGGTGATGAGCTGTGTGCGGACATCACCATCACCATCATCATCATCATCGTCACTGGCATCGTGTTCCAGGCCAGGATCCTCCACAGGTGGCGGATGTTGGTCATCGTCATCCTGGATGAGAGGCAACTCCTTCCGCACTGCCAGGTTGTGGAGCATGCAGCAGACGATGATAATCTTGCACACTTTCGCAGGGGCATATGGGAGGGACCCTCCGGTCTTGTCCAGGCAGCGGAAGCGGCTCTTCAGGAGACCAAAGGTCCGCTCAATCACTCTCCTGGTCCGACCATGTGCCTCATTGTAGCGCATCTGGGCAGGTGTCACAGGGTTCCTGAGGGGTGTCAGCAACCACGGCATGTTGGGGTATCCCGAGTCACCTACGGACAGACAAGTGCACATCAGCTGACTTGGAAAAGTGGGCGGAATACTACAGATCAGATCACACACAATGGCACAAAGTCAGTACACACCGACAAGCCAGGCACGCTGGTTCTGCATCTGTGCCATCAACCTGGGGATGCGACTACTCCTCATCACAAAGGCATCGTGTGCTGAACCAGGGAAACGGGCACACACGTGTGTGATGGTCATGTCTGCAAGACACACCACCAGTGCATTGACCGAGTGGTAGTGCTTGCGGTTCCTGTAGGCCTGCTCCTGGGCCTGTGGTGGTACCAAAGCCACATGTGTCCCATCAATGGAGCCAATGACATGCGGCATCCTCCCCAGGGCATAAAAGTCACTCTTCACGTCAGTGAGTCGTCGCAGTCTAGGGAAATAGATGTACCGGTTCAGGAAGAGCAACATTGCCGCCAAAACATCGCGGAGCACACGGCTGAACATGGTCTGTGACATCCCACCAGCAGACGCCACAGTATGTTGGAAGGTACCGGTGGCAAAGAAGTGTAGGGCTGCCATCACCTTCACCTTGGGGGTCAGCGCTGTAGGATACGGCCGGCCAGGCTGCAAATGTGGGGACAACTGCACTGCCAAATCCTCAATCAGCTGCCTGGTGAAGCGGTACCGTCGGATGCTGTCCCGTTCCACCATCGTTGCCAGGTCTGGGAATGGCCGATGGACAGCAGGAGCCCTGCAGTGCAGAGGAGAAGTAAGCAAGATCGTCAGTCACCCCACATATGCGGCATTGAACACACTCAAGATCCCAACATACATCATCATGAGGCACAACTACATGAAGTGTGCAGTACCGAACGACATGTATGGTACATACATGGCCAACATCTGTCAACACGGTCCTACAGGTGGCATCAATTTGTCCCAGGTTGGCCCATTGGATATCATGATGCTGTGTCACAGTCACCCCCAGTGACATGTGAGGACAGATGTGCCCCAGGCACCACAGCTCAACGACAGGCACATTCCCAGGGACCCTGTAATGCCACATGGACACTGGCATCACCTGGAGTATCATGTGTACACCACAACAAAACAAACATGACCCCCACAGGTAGTGGCTACACTTGCCATGGCAGGAGAGCCATGGACGTCTGTGACACACACGCACAACATCAGAGTCCATGCACACACAACGTGGATGTGGAGACTGTCTCCCATTGTGCACATGAAATCAGAGACATTGTAAACACTACATGCACAAAGACTGTGGAGGGCCATCACTATTGTGCCACTGGGACACCCTGGCTCAAACATACCGTCCCACATGGGACTCACGGGGTATGTGACATGACATACACAAACACCACTGTGAAATGTGACCATGGCACATGCACAGATATGAACAGTTGCACATCACAGTGGTCACGTACACGTAACACCCAGGATCCTGTCCCCATTAACACGTGCACAGCCTGGGGGTGGCTGCCCACAGGTGACACCCACAGGACAAAATGTACACCAACATACACACAATAGGAAATGCAGCCTTACATGCCTTATGATAAGGTTTGGACAGGCTGTCGTGATGTAGGTGTGCCCCTCACTCCCTGGGAGCTATCTGTGGCTGGCATATGTCCATCTGAGACAGGCATGCTGACATATGCCAGTCACATGTACAGTGATGCGTTGAACAGCAATGGACCGATCGGTGCCTCCGGCCGGCCCATTGCTTTCAATGTGTGCGGGTACGCGTTGTACCCCTGTGCGCGTTGTACTGCAATGGACCGATCGGTGCCTCCGGCCGGCCCATTGCATTCAATGTGCGGGTACGCGTTGTACCCCTGTGCGCGTTGTACTGCAATGGACCGATCGGTGCCTCCGGCCGGCCCATTGCATTCAATGTGTGCGGTACGCGTTGTACCTCTGTGCGCGTTGAACAGCAATGGACCGATCGGTGCCTCCGGCCGGCCCATTGCATTCAATGTGTGCGGGTACGCGTTGTACCCCTGTGCGCGTTGAACAGCAATGGACCGATCGGTGCCTCCGGCCGGCCCATTGCATTCAATGTGTGCGGGCACGCGTTGTACCCCTGTGCGCGTTGTACTGCAATGGACCGATCGGTGCCTCCGGCCGGCCCATTGCATTCAATGTGTGCGGGCACGCGTTGTACCCCTGTGCGCGTTGAACAGCAATGGACCGATCGGTGCCTCCGGCCGGCCCATTGCATTCAATGTGCGGGTACGCGTTGTACCCCTGTGCAGCGTTGTACTGCAATGGACCGATCGGTGCCTCCGGCCGGCCCATTGCATTCAATGTGCGCGGTACGCGTTGTACCCCTGTGCGCGTTGAACAGCAATGGACCGATCGGTGCCTCCGGCCGGCCCATTGCTTTCAATGTGTGCGGGTACGCGTTGTACCCCTGTGCGCTGTTGTACTGCAATGGACCGATCGGTGCCTCCGGCCGCCCATTGCATTCAATGTGTGCGGGTACGCGTTGTACCCCTGTGCGCGTTGTACTGCAATGGACCGATCGGTGCCTCCGGCCGGCCCATTGCATTCAATGTGTGCGGGTACGCGTTGTACCCCTGTGCGCGTTGAACAGCAATGGACCGATCGGTGCCTCCGGCCGCCCATTGCTTTCAATGTGTGCGGGTACGCGTTGTACCCCTGTGCGCGTTGTACTGCAATGGACCGATCGGTGCCTCCGGCCGGCCCATTGCATTCAATGTGTGCGGGTACGCGTTGTACCCCTGTGCGCGTTGTACCTCAATGGACCGATCGGTGCGCACCCATTGACAATGGGCTTGCCTGGCAACGGACGCGTTTCGAATATTCGAACGAGTCGGTTGCTGGAAAATCAGTTGGTCACCCACAACAATGTTGCAAAATCATGTATGTCATGAAGTTGAAATTTTGAAGGATGCTGTGGGCGTGTTTTGGTGCTGCTATTCCATGGATTGGCCAGATTCAGAAGATGCAAACGACTTGGACCTATCACTTTGGACACAAGGGACAGTATCTGCCTCTCCAGCACATATATATTGCTGCATGTTCCCCTGAGAGCCCACTTGCCTGCACTACATGCTCCAGGACGACATCTGCCACTGCACTGCTGCTGTCTCTGCCCCTCTGGACCCTGCAATGGCACGTACTGTGGAGAGAGCCCCAGCCTTCAGCCTTGAAGAGAACCAGGCCCTGCTGGACAGCCTACTTCCACAGTACAGCAAGCTGTATGGGACACCAGGGGAGCAGGTGAGTGTTCTGTGCACTGCCTTTCTGAATGTGCATTTTGTCTGACTAGCAAGGCTGAGAGTCAGCACACCACTGGCTAGCAGGCTCACTGAGTAGTTGTCACCCCCATAGTGTGTAGTGACTTGCACTGGACAGGTATGGTGCAGTGACAGTGCTTCTGAACAGGGTTTTACTCCCCATGCTATGATACCATGTAGTGACTTCTGGAAAACTGTCCATGGGCAGCCGTGCACTGCCTGGGTACACCATGTGCCCCTGTGATTGCGACATGTATATGCAACTGTGTCATGCACGGATATGTTGCATGTGTAGTAATGGCCTTATCACTTTGTCATCCTGACAGGCTTCTGCCCATCGGAAGCATGAGATCTGGAAGGACATCGTCCGGGCTGTCCGGTCCGTGGGGGTCTACAAGCGCCGGATCCGCAACTGCCAAAAGAGGTGGCAGGACTCTTCGGGCTGGACCCGGAGGATTGCACGGGTCCAGCTGAAGCTGTCGCCTCCTCGCAGGAGGGGCGGAACACGGACCCTGACCCCCACATGCTCAGGATCCTGGCGGTGGTCTTTCCAGACCTGGATGGGCAGCTGAAGGCCAGAGAGCAGCAAGGAGGGGGTGAGTCAAAGACTGCACTGTGTACTCTGTCTAACATGTTATGTGCCCTCCTCGGGCCAGGTTGAACTGCCACAGTACAGCAGTCATGTTGTCCAGGAGCCATGTCCCTCTATTGTGCACTGCCCACTCCTCATCTGATACCCAGGTGTGGCCCTTACATGCAGGGAATTCTGTCACTTAGGACTGTGTCCTTGCAGTTTGCTTGACTCAAGGTGGGAGACAGCATCTGTTTCCCTGACTCTGTGGTGGGCATCATGGGTGGGTCCATTGCTTACACAATGCCTGTATTCTGACATGTAGGGTAGTGTCACAGGTCTCCCATATGTCCAATAGGTATGACCTGGACAGATGAGGGTTAAGAGGATGTGTTGTGGGGGGATGTACATGTGCACTTGTGCAGCTCCAGGACTTGCATTCCCCATGACCTACTATTGTGACACAGTGCAGAGTGTTGTTGTCTGGCTGCAAAGTCATACATCACTGAGACAGTGATGTATGACTTTGCAGTCATGCCTCCGCCATGGCATGTGTCTACTGATTGGTGATCCTGCAGGGGAGTGACATGTGCTACATGCACACCATAGTGGCGCTGGCTATCAGGACATGGGTGCATCATGGTGTCTGTCGCTGGTATGCATCACATGCATTTCCTATTTGACTCTGGGCATCCCTTACATCCGTAAACCTGTACTGACTCAGTGGCAAGAGCTGTGATGTGTCCACACCGTGTCCTCTGCACTGTCCAACTACTGTGTACTTGGTGCATGTGTCAACACTGGGGTGTTGCAATCCAACAGACACCAGACAGATGGGTGCAAGGCCATGTGGGATGTGAGTGCCATGCTTGGCATCAGACTGACAATTGACTTCTCCTGTTCAATTAGGGCACTTTTAGCAATGTACAACTAATGATGCCAGGGCTTGCTCTGTAATGTGCTGTGCTCACAGTGGTGTGTGCGTTTGGTGCAGGTGACTGATGTCTGTCTGTTTCCCCATTGTTTGCAGATACATCCACGGCCACGGAAGGGGACAGCTCCACGGACCAGGAGGAGCCGGAGAGCCAGACTGGGTCAGCAGCCGAGGAGTGGTCGGAGGGACCCAGTGGCACGGAGGGCGAGGGGAGCCACACCGAGGAGTCCTCAGCAGCATCCACCTCAGCTGAGGACCAGAGCAACTCGGAGGATGACTCCCTTGTGGAGGCGGGTGTCAGCAGCCACCACACCCCAGCTAGTGTTGCTGTCCCCGCCACCACCAGCACCACCACCGCCCTCCCATCGGCTCCCATTCCCCAGGTCCGTGGAGGCTCCCATGTCCGGGAGCGTGTCTCCTTTGGGCCAGGCACCGCACCCCTGCCCCTGTGTCCCCTGCTGCCCTGAGTGAGGAGTCTGTGTACCTCCTTCGCCAGCTCCATGTAGGGCAGACAGCCATGCTGAGTGTCCTCCATGCGCACACCGCGCTGTTGACTCAGCTGGTGTCGTTCATGGAGGGCATCTCATCGGGCATGTCTGACCTACAGAGGGGCAATAGGTCCATGGACTCCTCCCTGACGGCAGCAGTGTCCCTCCTCAAACGGTCCCTCACCCCTCCTGCCTCTGCTCCATCCACACTCCCCAGCACCTTACCCATCCCAGGCACACACACACTGGCACAGGCACACACCAGCACACACACATCCAGCACACTGACACACACGCCAATGACAAAACGCACACGCACGCACATTCAGGGACTGAAGCCAGACTCACAGGGGATGGGGCCCTGGAACACACACACGCATCCACATGCACTGCGCAGTCCTCAGTTCCCTCTCCCTCCAAAGCACCCTCCCTTGCCTCACCTGCAACCCCAAAGTCACAGCAGCTCTTCCTCTGTGACCTCGGCCTCTTCCCCACCGATGAAGCTGCTCCAGCATCCCGGGGGAAGAGGAAGCCCACCCACACGGAGCAGAGTGCCCTCGCCCCCGGACACCCTCCCCCAGGCGCAGACGGACTGAGGCCCCCACCCGCAAGTCCCCCCGGAGTGCTAAGAGCAAGACCCCGCCACCACCCTGCAGCTCAGGCACAAGGTCTCCGTCCTCCATCCCTCAGGCCCCCACTGCACAGGTGCCCCCACCACACCCTGCCCCAGGTTCCCCCACCCACAGATATACCATCCCCAAGATGCTCCGGCCTTCTCCCCTGCCACTTGCTCTCCCAGCACCACACCCCCGCTGCGCTTGTCTGTGCCACTGATGTGGTGAGGGTGTCCCCCCTCTGTCCAACCCACCTTGCCTGTTCCCCATTCTCCTCCC